>JAECWT010000265.1:0-131500 GCA_018150885.1 Drosophila tristis
AGAAATTAAAAAAGCAGCGACCTTCTGCGGATTTCTGTTCGCCAAGTATCTCAGACTTGACTTTAACCGATTTTTGCCAATTGAGAGGTGGAAAGCGGAGGCCGAAAATGACAAAACGTAGATCGAAAGTAGAAAGCACAAAAATACAAAAAGGAACGAGAAATTAAAAAAAGAAGCGATCTTCTGCTGATTTCTGTTCGCCTGGTATCTCAGACTTGACTTTAGCCGATTTCTGCCAATTGAGAGGTGGAAAGTGGAAGAGGAAATAAGAAAAAGTAGATCGAAAGAAGAGGGCAAGAAAATACAAAGAGAAACGAGAAAATAAAGAAATTAGAAAAAGCAGAGACCTTCTGCTGATTTCTGTTCGCCTGCTATCTCAGTAGATCGACAGAAGAGAGCAATAAAATATAAAGAGGAACGAGAAAATACGAAAAATAAAAAAAGGAGCGACCTTCTGCTGATTTCTGTTCACCTAGTATCTCAGAAAAAAAAAATTGCTAAAGAGATGGAGAAATGTTGAAAAAAAAACGAGAAGGAACGTGTGAGTCGGTTCTGGGGACACGACTCTACTTTTACCCGTACTCAGTCAGTTTTTTACATTTTACATTTTTGAGCATATGATTTTTTAAAATTTTAAAATTAAAAAAAAAAAATTTTATATTTTACATTTTTTTGCTACATATGTTATCTACATACAATATAATACAATATATATTATACATCGATATCTATTCTCTACATCTCCTCCGCTAGGGGTTGCTCGCGCACTGAACGTGGCAGAGTGTGCGAGCGAGAAAGAGATAGAGTTGCGTGTCTCCTGAAGGTCGGGGCGGGGGAAGCAACTGAAAATTAATTATGATCCGCATAATATAAGACTATTGTAACGAACCATGGCTCTAGCCATAGATCGTCACAAACCGCGGAGGGTCAGCGCGTCCACGATAGTCGGCAACAAGAATCCAACTGATATACACAAAGCGAACGAACCATGGCTCTACCCACGGTTCTCCACAAATCGCGGTGTGTCAGCACCTCCGGGAAATAAATTAGTCTTAAGCAACGCACGCAATTACTAAAATTAAGAACTTCGATCAACAACTCTACCCATTCTGCACATTTCGCAATCGACGACCTAGATAAGAAATATCACTTGCGTTATTTCACAATAGGTTAGGTTAGGTTAGGTTGTCCCGGACGGCCCTCACGGGGCCACGCATAGGCCAGTATGGCCCTTAGTTGTCCGGATTGGTGCGTATGGACCTTCTGAGTGTTTTTACGCGGTTTCAAAATCCGCGAGGATCGAGGAGAGTTTTGCAAAGGCAAGGAGTCTCGCTGGCGTCCTCTTGGATGCATCTTCCAGCGATGCCAGTACCGGGCTGCCAAGATGTATGTTTCTTGCCCTTGAGAGGGCCGGGCATTGGCAGATTAGATGTTCCAGGGTTTCGATAGCCCCAGATTCATCACATTTCCTACACTTGTCACTGTTGGTGATGCCTAGTTTGACTGCATGTGCTGCAGTTAGGCAATGAACTGTAAGTATACCTATCAGCATCCTACAGTCCTTCCGTGGTAGGTGCAGTAGGTATTGGCTCAGTTTACCATTGCTCTCCTTGCGCATGGTTTTCGCGATCTTGGTTCTCCTCCACCTGCTACTGACCTGTATGTGTACCCGCCTCTCTAGATCGATTTAACGCGTTCTGAGGGAGACAGGCACTTTATCAGTCCAGTCGTTCCCTTCGATGCCCTGGTGGCTGGGAACCCAATATATCCACACTGACTTTGTCGTGCTTAGGTCTAATGCCTCCCTGCTTGCCAGGACATTTTTGGAGCTGACCGCTGACGACTGCATGGATCTTATCGCCGCCTGGCTGTCCACGAACAGGTAGATCACATTATGTGGGCGTTCAGTACATCGAGCAACCTCTGCCGCTTTCCGTATGGCAAAGACTTCTGCCTGGAATATGCTGCATTGGTCCGGTAGCTTATAGGACAGCCTTATTTCAGGGTCTGTACAATATAGGCCCGCACCTACTCCTCCCTCCATCTTGGAGCCATCCGTGTATATGTTGAGGTGTTGAATCTGGTCCTGACCCGTTTTCCAGTCATCGGGTCCCATAAATGAGGTTGTGTTTACGTCCAGGCACATTCGGGGGATCATGTAGTCAGATATACTGATGTACTGATATACTGATGTATCGGCCTATTGAACTGTGCCCGAATCCTTGCAGCGACATATTGCCTGATGCGACTAGGCGTTGTGCTGCCTTACCTGCAGTCAGTCTAGCGTGGATGTCTAGGGGGTCAATTCCGAGTATTGTTTCGAGTGCTTTTGTTGGGGTTGACCTCAGCGCCCCAGTAATGCAGAGCAGTGCCTGCCGCTGAGTTCTATCCATCAGCTTGTTGTAGGTTTTCTTTTCTGTAGCCTGCCACCACACTAAGACTCCATACAGCAGAGTCGGTCGCACCACCGAGATGTAGATCCAGTGCATTAGAGCAGGTGACAGGCCCCATGTGCTGCTAAGCATCTTTTTGGATGCGTATAGCGCAATGGTGGCCTTCTTCACCCTTTCCACTACATTGGGTCTCCACGTCAGCTTGCTGTCCAGTACTATGCCGAGGTATTTGACTTGTGTTTTTGGGGTCAGCCTGGTTTTTTCAATTTTCGGGGGGATCCATGCCGGTACCTTGTATCTCTTGGTAAAGAGGATGAGATCCGTCTTGTCCGCGTTGATACTGAGTCCTACTTTTCTCGCCCACTCACATATCTCCCTGAGTGTTGATTCCATTATGGAGCTTAGAGTCGATGGACATACTCCCGTAATAATTATGCTTATGTCATCAGCATAAGCTGTTATTTTGGAGCTCTCCCTTTCGAATCTCTTTATTAGGTCGTCGACCACCAGGTTCCGACAGGACCCCACCCTGAGGTGTGCCTCTGTGTGCCCCTTTCACCATGGAAGCGGTGCCCCACTCTGAGTACACCCGTCTACAGCTTAGAAGGTTCTTTATCCAGAGGTTGATTGCGGGATGTGTGTTGGTCGCTTCTAGGCGGTCCATTATTGCGTTGGTATTCACGTTATTGAATGCTCCGGATATGTCTACGAACACGCCTAGAGCATAATTCTTATTTTGAAGGGCATTTTCGATGGTGGCTACTATCGAGTGCAGTGCCGTCTCTACCGATTTCCCTTTGGTGTAGGCATGCTGGTTGGTTGACATTCGCCCCCTACATCGTTTCTGATGTGTAGATCCAGCAGCTTTTCTAGTGTTTTGAGTAGAAAGGAGGTGAGGCTTATCGGGCTATAATCATTGGGGCTCATATGGCTGCACTTTCCTGCCTTTGGAAGGAAGACAATCCTCGAGGTCCGCCATTGAATAGGGATGTAGCCCGTGCTCAGGCAAGCTGAGTATATTGCAGACAGCCATGGGGTGATCACGTCTTTGGTCACCTGTAGCATGGCTGGGAATATACCGTCTAGTCCAGGTGCTTTTGTACCCGCAAAGGAGTCTATAGCCCAGTGGATTTTCTTAGACGATATAAGACCTGTTGGGGGATGCTCTTCCTCAGTTACTAGGTTCTGATGCGTTGTAGCGTCAGCAACCTCGGTGAATCCTGGGAAGTGAGCTTCTATTAGTGCTGTTAGGGCTTCTTCACTACCCTCAGTCCACTGTCCATCTTCTCGCTTCAGCTGACTCTGTATGGTAGGTTGCTTTGATAGCAGCTTTCGAAGTCTAGCCGTTTCTGGGACTTTCTCGATATTGGAGCAGAAGTTCCTCCACGAGTTTCTTTGTGCCCTGCGTATTTCTTTCTTGTACTCCCTGAGTAGGGTTTTGTATTCCTCATTGATTATATCCTCGTTCGCCTGTTTGGCGATTTTGAAGAATTCTTTGAGGTTGTTTCTTTGGAGCGATAGGTCCCGGTTCCAACAAAGTGGTTTGGTCCTCTTTTTCGTTCTCGAGGGTGGGCACGATGCGTGGTACGCATCCAGTAGTTCCTCGGACAGGGTCTCTAGGGACGTTTCTATGTCTTCCGGGGATTTCACTGTGCCCGCACGATTCGCGAGCTTCGAGGTAACTGTATTTTTAAACTTTTCCCAGTTTGTGTTCGGGGGGTTTCTATAGACAGTTATTTTCGGAGAGTGTTCAAATTCGCACTTAAACTGGATGTACTTGTGGTCTGAGAAGGATGGTCTTGCAAGGACTCTCCAGCCAGATACCAAAGTACTTGCTCCCGCTACGAGTGTTAAATCTAGCACGTTTGAAGAGGTGGGACCTACAAAGGTGTATTCCTCTCATACGTTTGCTACTTCTAGGTTAGTTGATAGTATGAAGTCTAGGAGGGACTCACCTCTATCGTTGATGTCGGGGCTTCCCCACACGTTGTGATGTGCGTTTGCGTCCGTACCGACGAGAATTTGCTGGTCCTTCGGGCTGGATTCCGCCACTAGATGCCTCAACTCTTCACGTGGAGCCGGCCTGTCGTGTGCCATGTAGCAGGAGGCTACCATCAGGCGCCTTTCCTTGCTTTCTAGCATCACCACGGTCAGATCGTCAGTGCTGTAATGAGACATAAGGTGAGCATGGATTCCCTTTCGTACGAGTACGGCGGTTCTGTTCCTGCTTACCGATAGTGGATAGAACACGTTATAGTTTGAGGACTTTAGTCCGGCCACAGCATTGCCTGAGGCAACCCATGGCTCCTGGACTAAGGCTATGTCGGCGGGCCCTTGCTCCATGGCAAAGAGGAGCTCCGCCGACGCAATTTTACTCTTGTGGAGGTTGAGCTGCAGCACACTCACCATGTGCGTCTGGGTTGACTACTACCGTCAGGTCACCGTCCTCTCCCTCCTCCTCCGAGTCCAGCGCAAGACCCTGTGCGGCCTCCACGATGGTGTCCAGACCAAGGTCCTTCTCCACCTCGCCCGCCTGCAGAGTGTGCGCATCTTTATCCTCGGGGTGGCGCTTTTTCAGCCGCAGGTACACACTGCCCATCCCCCACGCCAACTTCCCGAATCTTGGGTATAGCAGGTCCTCTGCCTCCTTGCTGATCTGGATGATCGCACTCTGGCCCCCCTCGTTGGGTAATGGGCTCCCGATATGCAGAATCCTCCAGTTAGCCGTTGGCACATCGGGGTTCTGCCTTTGTAGCAGCTTCAGCGCACGGTCCCCTTGGATTACGATGGGGAAGAGTACCTTTGCCTTTGGTATGGACGGGATTAGCTCCTGTCCACCACCTCCAGCTTGGCCCCCTCCCACAGCGCTTCCAGTTGGCAGACCGTTTGCGTCAGCCACTTGAGTGTGGGGTCGTCAATACATTTAAGTATTTTTACCCCGTTAAGCCACCCTGCACCATCGAACGTGGGCATGGGGGCCGTTAGGTCCTCCTCCATTCTAGCAAACAGCGCATCCACGAGCCGCGCGTGCACCGTCTTCCACCGCGCCGCCGTTATTTTGCCGTTCTCTTCGCTCCGGTCAATGAGTGCCACGATTAAGTGTCGTTTGGTCACCTCACTGACCTTCGCTTTGAGGACGCTTCGCCTGTTTGGGTGCGGGGCCACCTTGGGCCCGCGTTGCCGCTGCTCACCGGAGTGTCTTTCATGGCACTCTCGGTCGAGCGTTGCCTTTGGTGGCGAGACTCTCCTCCACCTTGTTGGCAAATTCCTCCGTCGATGACCTCATCTGCGGCATCTGCGAGAGTGCAGCCGTCCCTCCTTTATCCGTTGTTCGGCCCAGGTCATTTTGGCCTTCTCCTCCTCAGAGAGGTCCTTCCTGCCCTGGAGCCGTCCCATGATCTTGAGGGCCGCTTTGTAATGCGCCTTCGCCTTCAACCCCTCCTTGGAACGCTTCGGCCCTTCCCTACGCAGGGAGCTGGAACCTGGTTCCGGGGAGCGGAGAAGGCTGTCTTCCTCCGTCTTGGTTACCGAGAGCACGCTCTCCAGGTCCGAGTCTGTATCGACTACGGCACCTGTGCGGCTCAACTTGGAGTGCGTCGTTTTTGTGGCAGTAACATTGCAACTGATATGACCTGCTCCCGTCCTATCAGAGGTGTGGCCGCTGGCGACACGCAGAGAGGATTGCTCCTCCCCGTGCCCGCCGGTGGTAGCAGCCACGCTTTCCACCGACGTTTGGGTTGACATCCCAACCCTTGTTTCATCCTTCGTCCGCTCCATTGTTGGCCCAGAGGGTCCATGCTGGTTAATATTTTTCGGGGGGACCACCCCCTAGCGTTTTATGCCTACCCGCCAGGCACCTCCAGCCATGGCCATGGTTCAGTTCCCCCAAATTTTTGGTCGGGAAGACCTGGACCTGGCCTTGGCTAGACACTGCATTACCCCGGACAGAGCAAGCGGCAATGCATTACCCGATCCGGGATAATGCAGTGCCCATTGCCCATCCGGCAGCCTCTGGGAGGGTTCAGCTGGAGGATTTTCGCCGGCCTCACAATAGGTCAATCCAGCATAAAATTACCAACCTACCGGCCCAAACTCAGCTATCACCTTCCGCGATGCCGAGTTAGCAAACCCATCCGAAATCCAATTTCCCAACTGCAGCCCGCACCTACTACAATGCAGTCTCAGCCAAACCTTTTCCTGAACACTACTAGCAAATTGTCAACGAAGCACCACGCTTCGACCCACTTACTAGTCCCACAATTATTGTCATAAAATAATCATAAGTTAGCAATAATTAATTCTTTCCGGGTCAGGCGCGATCACCAGATGCATAAAAGGGCCAAGATCGGCCGAAAAATGAGGCAGTCCATCAGCCCGAACGCAATACACTGCACTAGGCAGTCCATCAGCCCGAACACAAGATATTGCACTAGGCAGTCCATCAGCCCGAACACAAGACACTGCACTAGGCAGTCCATCAGCCCCAACACAACACACTACACTAGACAGTCCCTCAGCTCAAGACAACACAAGACGCAGTCCACCGGCTCACAGGCCAAGTAACAAGATTCGCGAGTAATTCATTGTAAATAAACCCACGAAGAATTAAGTAATAAAAATAACAACGCCAGCAAAAACACCAACTACGATTCTTGAAGTATTTTCGTCAGCAACACAACGCTCCCCCCTGTCACCTACCTCTCTTTAGGTCAGACAAGGCCGCTCCAAACCTAAAAGTGCCAGCAATCTACAAGTTTTCCTTGTAGCGGACCCTGGACAGACTGACATATCAACCTGACACCCTGGACATATCCCAGCCTGAGATAGGTCCTCACACTATAAGAGTTAGAGAAACCAAATTTGGTTTCCAGACTCATGTGATATCATACTGCTACAAGTACAAGGGCGGGGAAGCAACTGAATATTAATTTCTTCATTCTGGCTGTAATTATGATCCGATCTAATTCTGGTAGATATGGGCATTCTCTACGATACTGCGTTTTTAGTTTTATCGTATCTTTAAAATTGTGCCTGCCACAGATTTTCGTCCTTTGTGATGGTGGAAAGGGGCGGAGCGATATTTTGAAATACACTTGTAGCAGTGTGATATCACATGAATCTGGAAACCAAATTTGGTTGCCCTAGCTCTTATAGTCTCTGAGATCCAGGCGTCAAACAAGACGGACAGACGGACAGACAGACATAGCTCTATCGACTCGGCTATTGATGCTTATCAAGAATATATATACTTTATGTGGGCGGAAACGTTTCCTTCTCTGCGTTACACACATCCACTTTTACCACAAATCTAATATACCCTTTAACTCTTTTTTGAGTACGGGTATAAACATGTAAAATGTAAAATTTTTTAAATTCTAAATCATGCTCAAAAATGTATATACTGACTGAGTACGGGTATAAGTAGAGTCACGTCCCTAGAAGCGACTCACACGTTCCTTCTCGTTTTTTCTTTTTTTGAGGCTTTTTATTTTCTTTTAAGTTGCTTTTCGAATAACTATATTTAATGAGGTATCAAACTATTTTAATAAAACTGAGAGTATGAGTGGTGGGTGACATGCGGCCATGTGGGTCTATTTAGGAGCGCATAGGTGTACGGTAAAAACGCATGGGCAACGAGCGCTAAACTAATTTTGGCACAATGTACGCAAGCACCATCATTCATCACAAGCAAGGCACGATCACTATGTATTAAATTTGTTTTCGTAGTTCCTCGACTGTAGAAATGTGCGTAGGTATATCGGTGTGAATATGCATAGGTCAGCTAACAGCAGTCCATCCGTGTCTGAGTATGCACAAGTACGTCTTTCACATTTGAAGATAAAATTTTCTCTGTGCAGCATGCACGTAGCACTAATTACTGTACACCCTCAAAAGCTGTGTCGCCAGATGAAATCGAAGAATGTTCTAGAAGGGCAAGCCGTGACGAGCTAAGCTTTGCACGTGAGCGGTGCAATATTCCAGTGAAGCTTTTCGAGATAATAGCTTCTGATCTTGCATGCAGCGCTCTCTGGAATGTATGTATGTAGCAGCAGGGTGGTTCATAAGAAAAAATGTTCCCAAAAAAAATTGTCTTAATACAATTTTAGTACATGCATTCTATATTTTTATTTATTTTTTCTGCAACCTTACACACCCCCCCGCCAGATTTTATCTTAGGGTTTTGACCCAAGACAAAACTAAAAACAACAAGGAAGGGTGCAGACTTTTGTTTGCAGCTACCAAACATCCTTGATGTGAAATTTCCACAGCTCTTTAACGTTTAAGTCTTCAAGTAGATATATCAGTTGACCACATTTCTTTTTTACGCGAGCCTTCACTCCAACTGGACCTAGTTTAGCGTTGACGTTATTGGCAGCGCTACTTAAAGAAAAGTTTCGATTTTTGTAGAGCATACGCCCCTGTACATAAGTGCTGAACACCGTACTTCGAAAGGAATTTAGAGAAATCACTACTCCTAAACTGCGTACCGTTATCGCTCACTAGCACTTCCGGAACTCAAAAACACGAAAATATATCTTCCCCCAATATGACAATCACTATCTTGGAGGTAAATTTCTTTACCGCCTTTAAGAAAGTATATTTTGAGAAGTGATCCAGGATGATAAATATTCCTATATTGCTCTTCCTTCTTTGAGGGAAGGGACCAATAAAATCGAAGTACAACCGTTGGAAGTTACGTTCTCTAAATACTCTAGCGCCCATAGAGAGCGTGTGGTTTGTTTTGTGGTCTGGCATACATCACATGCGCCAATATAATCTCGGACGTTTATAACCATTTTTGGCCAGTAAAATCTTTGCCTTATTTGGTCGACTCATTTGGCAATCCCACAATGTGCAGAGGAAGGTTGGTCATGCGCAGTTTTAAATACGCCCAGTCTCAAAGCTTCGGGAACAAACAATTTCCAAGACTCATCGGCTTGGTCAGAATCCAAGGCGGGAAAGCTTGTACGATGATATATGTACTCCTCGATCACTTAAAAATCTGGGAGTTTGGAGAGCACGAATTTCTCTCGGAGTGGTCGATACTCCGGCGACTGAAATGCATCCGACTTCAAATCGATTTCCGGTAACACTTCGCATTCCAAAACAGCTACTTCCGTAACGCGTTCGAATGAACGAGACAAAGCGTCAGTCACTGTATTCCTATATTCCTTCCATTCCTATGCTCGATTTCGAACGAGTAAGCTTGTAATTTTATTGCCCACCTGGCTAATCTACTGCTAAGATCTGACTGGTTCATAAGCCAACGGAGGCTTGCATGATCCGTAACAACTTTGAACGGATGATCATCGATGTACATGCGGAATTTTTTTATGGCCAGTACTACCGCCAAGCATTCGAGTTCCGTTACCGTGTAGTTTCGCTGAGCTTTGTTCAGCTTCTTGTACATTTAAGCTATCGGACGCTCGCAACCTGAGTCGTCACATTGGGCTAAAACTACACCTACCCCATAAAGAGAGGCATCACATTGGACTACAAAAGGCTTGTCGTAATAGGGATGAATTAAAAATGGAGCTGAGCATAATTTACTTTTGATATCATCAAACGCTGCTTGTGCCCTTACATTCCATACATATGACTTTCAACGAAGTAGTTCAGTGAGAGAAAAGATAACAGAAGAGTAGTTGGGAATAAAACGTTGATACCACCCAGTCATTCCTAGAAATATCCTTAGTTGCTTCTGAGTCTTCGGTACCGGGAATTCATCCACCGCTCGTACTTTCTCTGAATTAACTTGGAGCGACCCCTCACCCACAAGATACCCAAGGTAGTCCACCCGTTTTAAACAGAACTGACTCTTCTGAACGTTCATTGTCAGTCCGGCCTTGTGTCATTGGAGAGCAACTTCCGATAAATGTAGCAAGTGGTCCTCAAAATTGTTTGAAAGCACCAATAAATCGTCAAGGTATAGGTTAGGTTAGGTTAACCCAGACGGCCCTCACGGGGCCACGCACAGGCCAATATGGCCCTTAGTTGTCCGGATGGGGGTGTATGAACCTTTCGAGTATATTTACGAGCTTTTTAAGTCCTTGAGGATCGAAGTGTTTTTAGCAAAGGCTAGCAGTTCCCCTGGCGACCTCTTCGAGGCATCTTCCAGTGATGCCAGTACCGGGGCGCCCAGGTATATTCTCCTAGCCCTTGAGAGAGCAGGGCAGTTGCAGATGAGATGTTCCAGGGTTTCAGTTGCCCCGGATTCCTCGCATTTCCTGCAGTTGCCACTGTTGGTGATGCCTAGTTTGACAGCATGTGCCGCGGCCAGACAGTGACCTGTGAGTATTCCCACCAACATTCTGCAGTCCTTCCGTGGGAGGTGCAGTATGTAGTGGCTGAGTTTCCTATTGCGCTCCTTGCACATGGTTTTTGAGTTTCTGCAGGTGGTGGTTCTGCTCCACCTTCTTCTTGCCTGTGTGTCGGCCCGTTTCTCTAAATCGCTTTGGAGCGTTCTAAGGGAGACAGGCACGTTCTCAGTTCTGTCGTTTGCCAGCCCGACGCCGTCCTTAGCCAGACCGTCCGCCATCTCGTTGCCATCGATGCCTTGGTGGCTGGGAACCCAGTAGATCCGCACTGACTTTGTCGTGCTTAGGATATCTAGTGCCTCCCTGCTTGCCAAGACATTTCTGGAACTGACCGCCGACGACTGCATGGATCTTATCGCCGCCTGGCTGTCCACGAACAGGTTGATCACGTCGTGTGGACGATCCGTAGACTGAGCAGCCTCTGCCGCTTTCCGTATGGCGAAGACTTCCGCCTGGAATATGCTACATTGGTCCGGTAGCTTATAGGACAGCCTTATCTCAGGGTCTGTACAGTATATGCCTGCTCCTACTCCTCCTTCCATCTTGGAGCCGTCAGTATAGATGTTGAGGTATTGAGTCTGGTCCCGACTGGCGTGGATGTCCAGGGGGTCGATTCCGATTATGGTTTCGAGAGCTTTTGTTGGGGTTGACCTCAGCGCCCCCGTAATGCAGAGCAGTGCCTGCCGCTGGGTCCTTTCCATAAGCTTATTGTACGTCTTCTTTTCTGTCGCTTGCCACCACACTAAGACTCCGTACAGCAGAGTCGGTCGCACCACCGAGATGTAGATCCAGTGCATTAGAGCAGGTGATAGGCCCCATGTGCTGCTAAGCATCTTCTTGGATGCGTATAGCGCAATGGTGGCCTTCTTCACCCTTTCCACTACATTGGGCCTCCATGCCAGCTTGCTATCCAGTACTATGCCGAGGTATTTGACTTGTGCTTTCGGGGTCAGCCTGGTTTTATCAATTTTCGGGGGGATCCATGCCGGTACCTTGTATCTCTTGGTAAAGAGGATGAGGTCCGTCCTGTCCGCGTTGATACTGAGTCCTACTTTTCCTGCCCACTCACATATCTCCCTGAGTGTTGATTCCATTATGGAGCTGAGGGTCGATGGACATACTCCCGTAATAATTATGCTTATGTCATCTGCATAGGCTGTTATTTTTGGGGCTCTCCTCTCGAATCTCTTTATTAAGTCGTCGACCACCAGGTTCCACAGGAGGGGCGACAGGACCCCACCTTGTGGTGTGCCTCTATGCGCCCCCTCACCATGGATGCGGTGCCCCACTCTGATTGCACCCGTCTGCAACTTAGAAGGTTCTTTATCCAGAGGTTGATTGCGGGATGTGTGTTGGTCGCTACTAGGCGGTCCATAATAGCGTTCGTAGTGACGTTGTTGAATGCTCCGGATATGTCTACGAACACTCCTAGAGCATACTTTTTATTATGGAGGGCTCTCGATGGTGGCTACTAGCGAGTGCAGTGCCGTCTCTACCGATTTCCCTTTGGTGTAGGCATGCTGGTTGGTTGACATCAGTCTCCCTACATCGTTCCTGATGTGTAGATCCAGCAGCTTTTCTAGTGTTTTAAGTAGAAAGGAGGTGAGGCTTATCGGTCTATAATCCTTGGGGCTCATATGGCTGCACTTTCCTGCCTTTGGAAGGAAGACAATCCTCGAGGTCCTCCATTGGATAGGGATATAGCCTGTGCTCAGACAAGCTGAGTATATTGCAGAGAGCCATGGGGTGATTACGTCTTTGGTCACCTGTAGCATGGCTGGGAATATACCGTCTAGTCCAGGTGCTTTTGTACCCGCAAAGGAGTCTATAGCCCAGTGGATTTTCTTAGACGATATGAGACCTGTTGGGGGATGCTCTTCCTCAGTTGCTAGGTCCTGATGCGTTGTAGCGTCAGCAACCTCGGTGCATCCTGGGAAGTGAGCTTCCATTAGTGCTGTTAGGGCTTCTTCACTGCCCTCAGTCCACTGTCCATCTTCTCGCTTCAGCTGACTCTGTATGGTAGGTTGCTTTGATAGCAGCTTCCGAAGTCTAGCCGTTTCTGGGACTTTCTCGATATTGGAGCAGAAGTTTCTCCACGAGTTTCTTTGTGCCCTGCGTATTTCCATCTTGTACTCCCTGAGTAGGGTTTTGTATTCCTCATTGATTATCTCCTCGTTCGCCTGTTTGGCGATTTTGAAGAATTCTTTGAGGTTGTTTCTTTGAAGCGATAGGGTCCCGGTTCCACCAGAGTGGTTTGGTCCTCTTTTTCGTTCTCGATGGTGGGCATGATGCGTGGTACGCATCCAGTAGTTCCTCGGACAGGGTCTCTAGGGACGTTTCTATGTCTTCCGGAGATTTCACTGTGCCCGGTCGAGTCGCGAGCTTCGAAGTAACTGTTTTTTTAAACTTTTCCCAGTTTGTGTTCCGGGGGTTTCTATAAACAGTTATGTTCGGAGAGTGTTTAAATTCGCACTTGAATTGAATGTACTTGTGGTCTGAGAAGGATGGTCTTGCAAGGACTCTCCAGCCAGACACCAAGGTACTCTTTCCCGTTACGAGTGTTAGATCTAGTACGTTAGAAGAGGTGGGACCTACGAAGGTGTGTTCCTCCCCTACGTTTGCTACATGTAGGTTAGTTGATAGTATGAAGTCTAGAAGTGACTCACCTCTGTCGTTGATGTCGGGGCTTCCCCACACGCTATGGTGGGCATTGGCGTCCGTACCAACCAGAAGTTGCTGGTCTTTCGGGCTGGCATCCGCCACCAGACTCCTTAGCTCTTCATGTGGAGCTGGCCTGTCGTGTGCCATATAGCAGGAAGCTACCACAAGGTGCTTTTCCTCGCTTTCCAGCATCACAGCAGTCAGGTCATCAGTGCTGTAATGAGACAAAAGGTAAGCATGGATTCCCTTTCGTACGAGTACGGCGGTTCTAGTCCTGCTTACCGATGGTGAGTGGAAAAGGTTGTAGTAAGAGGACTTTAGTCCGGCCACAGCGTTGCCAGAGGCAACCCATGGCTCCTGGACCAAAGCTATGTCGACGGGCCCTTGCTCCATGGCGATGAGGAGCTCCGTCGACGCGAGCTTGCTCTTATGTAGGTTGAGCTGCAGCACCCTCACTGACATGAGAGGCTGGCTCACCTACACTCGACGGGTTGACTATTATTGTCAGGTCACCGTCCTCCTCCTCTTCGGAGTCTTCCAGCGTAATACCCTGAGCGGCCTCCACGATGGACTCCAGACCGAGGTCCTTCTCCACCTCGCCTGCCTGCAGGGTGTGCGTGTCTTTATCTTCGGGGTGGCGCTTTTTGAGGCGGAGGTATACGCTACCCATGCCCCACGCCATCTTCCCGAATCTGGGGTACAGCAGGTCCTCTGCCTTCTTGCTGATCTGGAGGATCGCACTCTGGGCCCCGTTGGGTAGTGGGCTCCCAATGTGCAGGATTCTCCAGTTCGCCGTTGGCACGTCTGGGTTCTGCCGCTGTAGCAGCCTCAGCGCACGGTCTCCTTGGATTGCGATGGGGAAGAGTACCTTCGCCTTTGGTATGGACGGGATTAACTCCCTGTCCACAACCTCCAGTCTGGCCCCCTCCCACAACGCCTCCATTTGGCAGACCGTTTGCGTCAGCCACTTGAGTGTGGGGTCGTCCATACATTTCAGTATTTTGACCCCGTTAAGCCACCCAGCACCATCGAACGTGGGCATGGGGGCTGTTGGGTCCTCCTCCATTCTTCCGAATAGCGACTCCACGAGTTGCCACCATCTTCCACCGCGCCTCCGTCATCTTGCCATTCTCATCGCTCCGGTCAATGAGTGCCACGATCAGGTGTCGTTTGGTCACCTCATTGACCTTCGCCTTGTGTTTGGGGATCTTTGCCGTTTTGGATGGAGGTCCCACCCCCTTGGGCCCACGTTGCCGCTTGCTCGCCGGAGTGTCCTTGCTGGCGCTCTCGGTCGAGCGTTGCCTTTGGTGGCGAGAATCTCCTCCACCTTGTTGGCATTCATTTGCGGCATCTGTGCAAAGTGTAGGCGGCCCTCCTCTATCTTCTGCTCGGCCCAGGCTAACTTGGACTTCTCCTCTTGGGAGATGTCTTCTCCTTGGAGCCGGCTTCGGATTTTAAGCGCCGCCTTATATTGGGCCTTAGCCTTCATCCCCTCCCTAGAACGCTTCGGCCCTTCCCTACGCAGGGAGCTGGAACCTGGTTCAGGCGAGCGGAGAAGGCTTTCTTCCTCCGTCTTGCTGACCGAGAGCACGCTCTCCAGGTCCGAGTCTGTCTCGACTAAGGCACCTGTGCGGCTCAGCTTGGAGTGAGTCCGTTTTGTGGCAGTAGCTTTGCAGCTGACATGGCCTGCTCCCGCCATATCCGAGGTGTGACCGCTGGCGACACGCAGAGAGGATTGCTCCTCCCCGTGCCCGCCAGTGGTAGCAGTCACGCTTTCCACCGACGTTTGGGTTGACATCCCAACCCTTGTTTCATCCTTCGTCCGCTCCATTGTTGGCCCAGAGGGTCCATGCTGGTTAATATTTTTCGGGGGGACCACCCCCTAGCGTTTTATGCCTACCCGCCAGGCACCTCCAGCCATGGCCATGGTTCAGTTCCCCCAAATTTTTGGTCGGGAGGACCTGGACCTGGCCTTGGCTAGACACTGCATTACCCCGGACAGGGCAAGCGACAGTGCATTACCCAATCTGGGATAATGCAGTGCCCATTGCCCAGCCGACACCCTCTGGGAGGGTTCAGCTGGAGGATTTTTGCCGGCCCGTCAAGGTATAACAACACATGAGATTTGAGTTGGTACGGAATTATAATGTCCATCAACCGACTCATCGTGTGCGGCGCGTTTGTCAATCCGAATGGCATTCTTTTAAACTGATAAAGTGGCCAATTTGGTACTGTGAAAGTTTTCGGACGAGATTCTTGGTCCAAGCTAATCTGCCAGAAGGCATCTTTAAGGTCGATCTTCGAAATACAGTGAACCGGCGGCAACCGACTTAACATCCATGATCGGAATTGGACACGCATCTCTGACTGTAACTGCGTTGACCTTGCGGGCATCTAAACAAAGTCGAACCTTTCCAGGTTTGATGTGCAGTGTGACAGGTGATGACCACGGGGAGCTCGGAGCTTCCTCAATAACGTCCATACTCAACATACGATCGATCTCTTTACATAAAAGTATCTCCTTTGCTGGAGACAAAGGGTAAAATCTTTGCTTAACTGGCTTGCTGTTAGCCGTATAAATGTGGTGCTCTTTCAAAGCCGTTAACCCCAGTCCATTCTTTTCGAATGACGGAAACAATTCAATCACGTGCTGTAACTGCTTCTTTTGAGAACTCGACAAGACTAACTTAGGCAACTCGTGCTTGGATCGAAATGATAATTCGCTTATTGTACATGATGATGATGGAACAAAAGTCCATACCACATATTACATCCTGTTTGATAGATGAAACTATTAGACATTCAAAGTCCGAGTGTTTTGAATTGTAATTCAGAGGAACCATAATCCAACCAGCTACCATCTGAGTCTGACCGTCATCAGTACGGACAACTCCTTTCATTTTTTTTGTCAGAAGATTCTTCGAGAGAATTTTATCGGCCAATTTTCCTCCGATGACGCTTTTATTGGCTCCGCTATCTAATAGCGCAAGGTAGCTCTCACCGAGTATCTCAACCTGAGTAAAAAGACGAATATCGCTCGCTTTGTGAACGATCGAGGAAACTGTAACGTGACGTAGGCTTCTCTTTCGCTTCCAAAATTCGCGCATTCGCTCCGCTGAACGAGATGACCCGGTTAAAGGAGGTTTGGAATAAAAAATTTCGGCTCTTTGTCTGGACGTTGATATGCAATGACTGCACCATCAAGTGGCCCATGCGACACCAAGCCGAAGCCTGTTACGCGCGGAACCCAGGCAGAAACGCAGCCCTCCTCCCGCCCAACCGACCGAGGGGGCGCATGACGCGCGACGCGTGTTACCGAACCGATCGCGAGCATGCGAAAGATAGGTGTTAGACTAAAATTCGAGGAAAATTAGAGCTAAACACAACTCAAAGAGCTAAACATGCAAAGATAGCTAAGAAATATAACTAATTACGGGAAAGGTATGTTAGTATTAGTGATTTAAGAAGAGGAAGGGAATTAGTAGTGGATATTATGTGGTAGAGGGAATTGAAGTCCGAGCAAAGTACCCTAAATGGTTCGTGCAAGGAATAATTCGATCTACAAAGCGGAAGGAACAAAGGAATGAAGTTTCTAGTAGATCTAATAGGAATCGTAAAGTTTATGCGGCTCAACAAGTCAGGGCTATCTACGTCACCCTTGATCAGGTTGTGCATAAAAATCACACCAAGCATTTTTCTACGACTAACTAAGGTTGGAAGGTTTATTAAAAGCAATCTACGAGGATAAGATGGCAGTCTCACACCTGCATCCCAGTTAAGGCCACGCAGAGCAAAAAGTAAAAAGTTTTTCTGGACTGATTCTATACGGTCCTGGTGTACTTTGTACTGGGGGCACCATACACAAGAGCCGTACTCTAAAATCGGACGAACAAGCGAGATGTAGAGAGTCTTCGTTATATAGGGGTCGTCAAATTCCTTTGACCACCTCTTTATAAACCCAAGCACACCCGTGGCCTTATTTACCATGGTAGAAATGTGTTCAGAAAACTTTAACTTTGGGTCTAATTTAACACCAAGATCATCAACCAAGGTAATTCTCTCAAGAGAACCACCGCAGAGGCTATAAGGAGCCAAAAGGGGGCTGGAGCGATGAAATGTCATTACTTTGCATTTCGAGGCATTTAGGTGTAACATATTTGCACAACACCATGATTGAAAGTTATTGAGATCGGATAGCAAGCGAGAGTGAAATGAAATGTCCTTATACTGGACACAAAGTTTAACATCATCCGCATACATGAGTACTCGAGAGTTTGTTAATACTGAAAGCAGATCATTAATAAAGAGTGTGAATAGTAGGGGGCCTAGATGGCTGCCCTGTGGTACTCCAGAAGTAACCTTAACAGGTGAAGAGAAGGAGTTTTTAAAGAGGACTCTTTGAGACCTAGAACGAAGGTAGCTAGAAATCCATCTCAAAAGATTAGGTGGAAACCCTAAAAGGTCAAGTTTTTTGTGCTAAAAGGGAATGGTTTACAGAATCGAATGCTTTACTAAAATCAGTGTAAATGACATCCGTCTACAAGTTACCTTGAAAGCCTTTGATGATAAAAGAGGTAAACTCTAATAAATTTGTGGTTGTTGATCGTCGCCTTATAAATCCGTGCTGGGACGGAGATATAAGTGATTTGCAGAGATTTTGCAAGTGCGGAGTTAAAATTTTTTCAAACATTTTAGGAAAAGCGGATAACTTAGATATACCTCTATAATTATTTGCATCAGACTTGCTACCTTTCTTATGGAGCGGAATAATAAAAGATTCCTTCCAGATGGGGGGAAGCATGAAGAGTTAATGGATAGGGTGAATAGTTTAAGCAAGGGTCCACACAGAGCGTCGGCACAGTACCTAAGTACACAGCCGGGAACTCCGTCGGGACCTGGTGAAAACACCGGCTTAATTAGTCGAAGATCATGAAGCAGTGAGCTTTCATTTAACAAGGGGCTGAAGATGCCATTCGACCTTGGTAAACTGTATGGATACGGCTGACCAGAGTAGCTTTCATGAGAATAGCTTGTTTGGAAAAATTTGGCAAAAAGATCGGCAATTGCCTGATCATTGTTTGCTGACATATTGAGAAAAGATAACGAGGATGGATGTGCGGACGTTCTACGCTTACTATTTACGAAGCTGTAAAACTGTTTAGGGTCCTGTGAAAATCGTATCCTGCATCGAGATAGGTAGTTTTTATAGCATTGAGCGTTAAGAACGGAGAAATTTGACCGAGCTATTACATAGTGACAAAGAGAAGAGGGAGAACCAACTTCTCGAAATTTTTTATAAAGTCTTGATTTTAAGTTTTTTAGACTGGATAACTCTTTGGTAAACCAAGGAGGCTTTTCAGATCTAACCGGACAAGAAAGTGGGACACAAGAATCAAAAAATGTGTCAAGTACATTGTAAAAAATGTTTGTGCCTTTCACAACGTCAGTGCACAAGTACAGAGCGGACCAATCAAAATCCCTAATAAGGTTATTAAGCTTCGTAAACTCGGCTTTACGAAAGCAGCGGACACGTTCAGATAGCCTACCCATTCGATCCAATTCAGTAGGGCCAATATCGACTGACACTTCGAATGTAGGATGGTAGGAGTCTTCAGGTATACTGAGCGGAAGGGCTCGGGTTAACAACGCTATGGTCGGATCCGAGACAAAGCACAGATCAAGCAATCGACCCAAGGAATTTTTCACATGGTTGACTTGAGACAGGGATAGATCTAGCAAGCCGTCGATAAAGTCATGTCGTGACATGGGCACAAGGTTATTAGACTTGTTTACCGAAGACCAAACAGTACCTGGCAAATTGAAATCACCAAGAACTATTATATGGCCTTTATCTGATAGGGAGGAAGAAACATATCTCTCTGGCGTAAGAAAAGTTAAATTTTTCCACCTTTAAGCCGACGGCTTTTATTTTGCTTTGTATAAAAGCGGTCACATCATTGGATGTGAGGTCAGGGGCTAGCCGCGAGACAAAAACTTGTCGCTTTGGTGGGACTCCTACCAGTGGTTTTGGCACCACAGGCCTAGTACCTATGATGTCAGTATCCGGTGGTCCTGGACATCTATTAGCTGGTGGGATCGAAGCTGAGGGGATAGTTAAGGGGGCGGACTCGATGGACACGGACTCTACAGACATTTCTAACTGCATACTCTCCGAAGTGACGCATTCGGCTCCCGAATCTGCGTCACCAGCAGCGATCGTTGCCCTTGGAGTAGCAAACGTAATCAACTGCTGCACTAAGGGGGTGGTCGGAGTAAGTTTTTCAGATGCCGGCGGATATGAGGCAGTCGGCACTTGCAAGTCCCGCGGAGTAGACTTCTTGCGCCTCGGAGACTCAGCCAGCAGCTGTAAACTGCTGAACTGAGTGTCCATGGCCAAGAGCCGATCATATTGCTGTTTAAAGCCTACGATCAGCGCTTTGAAGCCACTCCGCGTCTGCCTCATGAACGAACGCATGTCGTTTTCCACAGCACGGCATTCCTCACAACTATAATGCAGGCCGTTTTTTGTGAAATGGCGTCTCCTACACGGCCCGAGACCCCTACACATTTTTCGTGCACTACGCTTTCGCAAATCCAGCAGGGGATATTGCGTTGGTCATGGGTGATCTGCTTCTTGCAGAATATTCCATATTTATTTCTTTTATTTTTTTTTACTTCGGAAAAAAAGTTCAAAACAAATAGCAATCAGACCACTGTGCAGAGCAAATGCTTAGAGCAATGCTTAAAGATGAGAGAGTGGTTGCAGCAACAGCTTATAAGTGAGAGCGTTACTACACAAAAAGTTACAAGAGCGAGAGCGAAAGAACAGTTATTGAGAGGTAGGTGATAGAGAGAGTGATAGACGGCAGTAACTACGACAAAAGAGCGGCTAAATGTAATGAGAGGGCGTACTTACGAAAAGCAACAACACAAACACACGAATAACCGACTCACAAAATTAATGAAATAAGTTGTGTTTTTACACAATTATTAGGCATGCACCCGCGGTAAAAGTTGATTTTAGTGTAAGTTAGTTAGAAAGTTAAATTATAGATAAAAAACACCGGCTGTTTAAGTTAAACAAAAGGAAAATGCGGAGCGCAAAACAAAAACACGTCTGGTCACTACGAAAGAGAACGAACGATTTCTCTGCTCTACGCTTCTGATATTCTCGAAGTCTAATATGGTATGGTCGGAAATGTGGAGGTAGTGGTATATCTGAGGCGGCTTTGGATATGTCTGGTTTGGGTTCACGTCCGGTAATAAGGTATACATTTTGGACATCTAGGGCTAACATCGGATGTGGCGTCTCGTTGACCGACGGACATCCTGGGATAAGTTTTCCGTAGTCGATCTACATTTTTCACAGTTCGGTTTGTACGTATCAGTTACCCCAAACAATAACAGAAAATACGACGAGGTTTTATGCATTCCTGGTATTTGTGACCTTGTTCTTCGCAATTCCAGCATTTACTATTTTCGGGAGATCGGAGTGCACAAAGTTCATTAAGGGAGTCCCCCTTCTTTTCGGAATTATCCTCAGCTTCTTCGTCATGACTCATGGAGTTAACAAACCTCTTGCTATTCACTACTTCGTGTCGCGAAAGAGGTTTCGACTTCAGATTTCGAAAGAATTCCTCATGCCTGTGACACTCTTTGCGTAAGGTCGCCAAATCTGGAGTTTGGACATGAAGCAATTCGAGCTTCAGCTCCGACTTCAAATTTCCGCGAACCTCAATGGTGACATCACCATCCTGCATCGGCTCTCGTAAAGAGTCTGCGATAGATAGCATCGCATCTAAAAACTCTTCAAAGCTCTCATTACTACCCTGTTTGCGCCGACGCATGGCTGCTTTGATCTCTCGATTCGAACGTTGATCCTGGTATCTCTCCTGCAGCCGGCTGCATAACTTATACCAGTCAAGGTTATTCGTGGTCCTATGAACACGCCAATAAAATGACAAGACTGAATTAGTAAAGAAGAGACTGGCAAACTGCGCCAGTAAGGTAAAGTTTTCATTTAAACAATTATTGGTAAGACAATTCACTCAATAAATAAAGTCTTCGATGGGAATATCTTTGGACGATCCACTGAATTTTATACGCCACTTGGAAATGATATTGGAGGTCTTATCAGGATGTTCATTAGGAATATCGGTGTCATTGCACGAGCACTAGATGGACGCGGCCTGTAACTATTGTTACGAAGATTACTAGCGCTGCTCATTCGAGGGAAGGATGGGGCAATATCACTCTCCCATTCAACCTGGGGCTCATCCCGGAAGTTCCTAGAAACATTTGTCAGGTTCAGATTCCTCAACTCCGTTGTTATTTTCTCTGAGATAACTGCGGTCATATTCTCCTGAAATTTTGTCATGGACTCTGAAATAAGTCGTTGGATATTTCCTTCGGAAAGAACGCCGGAATCCGCGCACGTCTAGCCTGACCAGGTCCTGGTTACCTGTGACCCTGTTTTAAGACGATTTTTCTGAATTGCTCCGGTGTACGACGAATTCGCCGCGGTATTTTCCCCACTCTGTAAGTTCGATTGTGATCGTGAGCGCAACGGTAGCGAACACAGCTGCCTACAAACCGGACATGTTTCATTGGATGTCAACCAATCCAATAAACACGACCTGTGGTATTTGTGCTTGCATTGGGTTTCGACAATGTCGGTGTCCTGGCTAGTGTCATTGCATGTAGTACAGTGTACGACTACCTCGCCAAGATTAACATTTAGATTGTCAGTGCTTCGCCTAACCGCCATTGTAACAAATTATGATTAAGGAGAAACAATATAATCTGAAAGATTTTTTTAGAATTTCGAAAATATTGGCAAGGGTTGTGAGGGTCTCCTATCAGGCACCAGCACAGCAGAGGGAATGTCATCGGATATTATAACCTTAAGTCCGTAAGCAGATAGAAAGAAAACAATTTAGTTGATGATCCTTTCGAGTAAAAGAGGAACATGACCGAATTCTCCAGCCTGAACAAGTCTCAATTTATTTCAAGAGAATAAAGGTCATTCATCTTCGGTACTAGGTATAGAACCAATTCAACTCAGAACTATCGTTCCTAGTATTCTGATGTTATGTTTAACATGAAGTCTACTATGATCTTCTTCTATGTAATATATCCACTGGTCTGTGTCTGACAATGATCAGATTCCCAGCAATTCCGAGCTGGATATAAAACAAGAACTGAAACTACGACAAAATGTGTATCAAGATTGGTTTGCGGAAAGGATTAGGAGGTAATTAGGATAGCGTGAGGGAACCTATAACCATAGAATATACAGTTATCCGGAACTATCGTTAAGGCCTGTTTTAACTATCTGGGCCTATTCGGGCCCCACGTTGGGCGCCATTTATTATGTAACGGACACGGGAAATGTCGTCTCGTCAGCACTCTCTGTCTACTAAAGGGTTTCCGGCCTGGTTCAGGAAAAATGGGGTGGGTGTGGTTCTGCTAAACGAACTCCGTTACTTAACAAAAAAATAGAAGGAACGTGTGAGTCGCTTCTGGGGACGCGACTCTACTTATACCCGTACTCAGTCAGTAAATACATTTTTAAGATGATTTTTAGAATTTTAGAAAAAAAAAATTTTACACTTTTACATTTTTTTGCTACATCTGTTATCTACATCTACATCTACAATGTATATTTTACATCTAACATGTAGATTATGCATGTACCATTTAGAGTCTACATCTCCTCCTCTAGGGGTTGCTCGCGCACTGAACGCGGCAGAGTGTGCGAGCGAGAGAGAGAATGAGTATAGTGTCTCTGGCTGCAGGAGGCGGGGGAACCAACAGAAAATTAATTTCTTCATTCTGGCTATTATTATGATCCGATCTAGTTCAAATTCGGCAATCTGGTAGATATGGGCATTTTCTACGATACTGCGTTTTTAGTTTTATCGTATCTTTAAAAATGTGCCTGCCACAGATTTTCGTCCTTTGCGGGGGCGGGGCGAAATTTTGAAATACACTTGTAGCAGTGTGATATTACATGAGTCTTGAAACCAAATTTGGTTGCCCTAGCTCTTATAGTCTCTGAGATCCAGGCGCTCAACAAGACGGACAGACGGACAGACGGACGGACAGACGGACATGGCTATATCGACTCGGCTATTGATGCTGATCAAGAATATATATACTTTATGGGGTCGGAAACGTTTCCTTCTCTGCGTTGCACACATCCACTTTTACCACAAATCTAATATACCCCTTAACTCTTTTTTGAGTACGGGTATAAAAAGTAAAATGTAAAATTTTGTTTATATTGTCGCAGAATATCCACGGATGTTTATTTAATTCTTTGATTTATTCCGCAGGTCAAATGTTAGTACTCTTCTCAATTTTGTTCAGCCAGGAAGTGTCAATCGATACTTAACCAAGACGATATTTTACGCAAGGTGCAAGAGTCGATATTATGTGGGTTAACAATACTAGTGATATTCCCTCTCTGACCTAATTCCACATAGTTCTAGTTCGCAGAACTAGAACTATCGAAACTTATTACGATATTTTATACAAAGTGCAAGAGTAAATGTAAATACAATTGTAGGCTTAGTAGATATCCTTCAGCGCTTAATCAAGATTTTGAATATGAGCCAGTAGTTACAATTCATGAAAGTGATAACAAAGACCGAATAGTTTCCGTAATTGACATTGATGACATTAGTCTTCAGCTTCAGATAACACAAAACAGAGACAACTATATAGAGAAATTAAAAGAACAATTGGAACATGGACCTGTTAAGAAATTTTCTTTGAGTGATGGAATTGTGTATAGATTAAATGAGAATGACGTCGAATTATTTTATGTCCCAGCTGAAATGGAAACGCACATAATCAGAAGAGTTCACGAGAAGTTATGTCATTTAGGAACTGAAAAATGTATGAAAGAAATCCTAAGACACTATTGGTTTCCGAATATGAGATCTAAAATTGATTCATTTATAGGAAACTGCTTAAATTGCATAATGTTTTCAGTGCCCACACACGCAAACAACTGAATACTTCACAATATTCCTAAGCGACCAATCCCATTTGATACATTACACGTAGATCATTTTGGACCACTTCCCGCTATTATATCAAAGAAAAAGCATATGCTAGTCATCATTGACGCGTTTACGAAATTTGTAAAATTGTTTTCTGTAAATACGACAAGCACGAAAGAAGTCAACAGTTGTTTTTTTTTCAAAAAAGAGTTAATGGGTTTATTAGATTTGTGGTAAAAGTGGATGTGTGCAACGCAGAGAAGGAAACGTTTCCGACCCCATAAAGTATATATATTCTTGATCAGCATCAATAGCCGAGTCGATATAGCCATGTCCGTCTGTCCGTCCGTCTGTTCGTCTGTCCGTCCGTCCGTCTTGATGAGCGCCTGGATCTCAGAGACTATAAAAGCTAGGGCAACCAAATTTGGTTTCAGCAGTGTGATATCACACTGCTACAAGTGTATTTCAAAATTTCGCCCCGCCCCCACAAAGGACGAAAATCTGTGGCAGGCACATTTTTAAAGATACGATAAAGCAAAAACAAAATATCGTAGAGAATACCCATATCTACCAGATTGCCGAATCTGAACTAGATCGGTTAATAATTATAGCCAGAATGAAGAAATTTTCTGTTGGTTCCCCCGCCTCTTTCAGCCAGAGACCCGATACTCATTCTCCTTCTCGCTCGCACACTCTGCCGCGTTCAGTGCGCGAGCAACCCCTAGCGGAGGAGATGCAGAATATAAATGGTACATCTATAATCTACATGTTAGATGTAAAATATACATTGTAGATGTAGATAACAAACGTAGCAAAAAAATGTAATATGTAAAATTTTTTTTTTTTCTGAAATTCTAAAAAATCATATCTCAAAAATGTATATACTGACTGAGTACGGGTGTAAGTAGAGTCGCGTCCCCAATTTAACCAATTTTTTCCAATCGAGAGGTGGAAAGTGGGGGCAGAAAATTAGATAAAGTAGATCGGAGGAAGATCGAAAGAAGAAAGCAAGATAATTCAAAGAGCAACGAAAAAATACGAGAAATTAAAAAAGCAGCGAACTTCTGCTGATTTCTGTTCGCCAATTACCTCAGACTTTACTTTAGCCGATTTCTGCCAGTTGAGAGGTGGAAAGTGGAAGAGGAAATAAGAAAAAGTAGATCGAAAGAAGAGAGCAAAAAAAACAAAAGAAACGAGAAAATACGAGAAATTAAAAAAGGAGCGACCTGCTGATTTTCTGTTCGCCTGGTATCTCAGACTTGACCTTAACCGATTTTTGCCAAATGAGAGGTGGGAAGTGGGAGCAGAAAATAAGAAGAAGTAGATCGAAAGAAGAGAGCAATAAAATATAAAGCGGAACGAGAAAATACGAGAAATTAAAAAAGCAGCGACCTTCTGCTGATTTCTGTTCGCCTGGTATTTCAGTAGATCGAAAGAAGAGAGCAAGAAAATACAAAGAGGAACGAGAAAGTACGAGAAATTAAAAAAGAAGAGACCTTCTGCTGATTTTCTGTTCGCCTGGTATCTCAGACTTGACCTTAACCGATTTTTGCCAATTGAGAGGTGGGAAGTGGGAGCAGAAAATAAGAAGAAGTAGATCGAAAGAAGAGAGCAATAAAATATAAAGCGGAACGAGAAAATACGAGAAATTAAAAAAGCAGCGACCTTCTGCTGATTTCTGTTCGCCTGGTATCTCAGACTTGACTTTAGCCGATTTCTGCCAATTGAGAGGTGGAAAGTGGAAGAGGAAATAAAAAAAAGTAGATCGAAAGAAGAGGGCAAGAAAATACAAAGAGGAACAACAAAATAAGAGAAATCAAAAAAAAGCAGCGACCTTCTGCTGATTTCTGTTCGCCTGGTATTTCAGTAGATCGAAATGAGAGAGCAAAAAAATACAAAGAGGAACGAGAAAATACGAGAAATTAAAAAAAGCAGCGACCTTCTGCTGATTTCTGTTCGCCTGGTATTTCAGTAGATCGAAAGAAGAGAGCAAGAAAATACAAAGAGGAACGAGAAAATACGAGAAATTAAAAAAGCAGCGACCTTCTGCTGATTTCTGTTCGCCTGGTATCTCAGACTTGACTTTAACCGATTTTTGCCAATTGAGAGGTGGAAAGTGGAGGCAGAAAATTAGAAAAGTAGATCGAAAGAAGAGAGCAAGAAAATATAAAGAGGAACGAGAAAATACGAGAAATTAAAAAAAGGAGCGACCTTCTGCTGATTTCTGTTCGCCTGGTATCTCAGACTTGACTTTAGCCGATTTCTGCCAATTGAGAGGTGGAAAGTGGAAGCAGAAAATAAGAAAAAGTAGATCGAAAGAAGAGAGCAAGAAAATACAAAGAGGAACGAGAAAATACGAGAAATTAAAAAAAGCAGCGACCTTCTGCTGATTTTCCGTTCGCCTGGTATCTCAGACTTGACCTTAACCGATTTTTGCCAATTGATAGGTGGAAAGCGGAGGCAGAAAGTAAGAAAACGTACATCGAAATGAGAGAGCAAGAAAATACAAAGAGGAACGAGAAAATACGAGAAATTAAAAAAGGAGCGACCTTCTGCTGATTTCTGTTCGCCTGGTATTTCAGTAGATCGAAACCGAATTTTGCCAAAGAAAATAAGCGAGAAATTACGAAATTAAAAGAAGAGACCTTCTGCTGATTTTCTGTTCGCCTGGTATCTCAGACTTGACTTAACCGATTTTTTAAGGTGGGAAGTGGAAGCAGAAAAATAAGAAGAAGTAGATCGAAAGAAGAGAGCAATAAAATATAAAGAGGAACGAGAAAATACGAGAAATTAAAAAAGCAGCGACCTTCTGCTGATTTCTGTTCGCCTGGTATCTCAGACTTGACTTTAGCCGATTTTTGCCAATTGAGAGGTGGAAAGTGGAAGGGAAATAAAAAAAGTAGATCGAAAGAAGAGAGAGCAAGAAAATACAAAGAGGAACGAGAAAATACGAGAAATTAAAAAAAGCAGCGACCTTCTGCTGATTTCTGTTCGCCTGGTGTCTCAGACTTGACCTTAACCGATTTTTGCCAATTGATAGGTGGAAAGCGGAGGCAGAAAGTAAAAAAAAGTAGATCGAAAGAAGAGAGCAAGAAAATACAAAAAGGAACGAGAAAATACGAGAAATTAAAAAGGAGCGACCTTCTGCTGATTTCTGTTCGCCTGTATTTCTTTGCCTGTATTTCAGTAGATCGAAAGAAGAGAGCAAGAAAATACAAAGAGGAACGAGAAAATACGAGAAATTAAAAAGGAGCGACCTTCTGCTGATTTCTGTTCGCCTGGTATTTCAGTAGATCGAAAGAAAATACAAAGAGGAACGAGAAAATACGAGAAATTAAAAAAAGAAGCGATCTTCTGCTGATTTCTGTTCGCCTGGTTTCTCAGACTTGAATTTAACCGATTTTTGCCAATTGAGAGGTGGAAAGTGGAAGCAGAAAGTAAGAAAAAGTACATCGAAATAAGAGAGCAAGAAAATACAAAGAGGAACGAGAAAATACGAGAAATTAAAAAAGGAGCGACCTTCTGCTGATTTCTGTTCGCCTGGTATTTCAGTAGATCGAAAGAAGAGAGCAAGAAAATACAAAGAGGAACGAGAAAATACGAGAAATTAAAAAAGAAGAGACCTTCTGCTGATTTTCTGTTCGCCTGGTATCTCAGACTTGACCTTAACCGATTTTTGCCAATTGAGAGGTGGGAAGTGGAAGCAGAAAATAAGAAAAAGTAGATCGAAAGAAGAGAGCAAGAAAATACAAAGAGGAACGAGAAAATACGAGAAATTAAAAAAGCAGCGACCTTCTGCTGATTTCTGTTCGCCTGGTATTTCAGTAGATCGAAAGAAGAGAGCAAGAAAATACAAAGAGGAACGAGAAAATACGAGAAATTAAAAAAAGAAGCGACCTTCTGCTGATTTTCTGTTCGCCTGGTATCTCAGACTTGACCTTAACCGATTTTTGCCAATTGAGAGGTGGGAAGTGGAAGCAGAAAATAAGAAAAAGTAGATCGAAAGAAGAGAGCAATAAAATATAAAGAGGAACGAGAAAATACGAGAAATTAAAAAAGAAACGACCTTCTGCTGATTTCTGTTCGCCTGGTATCTCAGACTTGACTTTAGCCGATTTCTGCCAATTGAGAGGTGGAAAGTGGAAGAGGAAATAAAAAAAAGTAGATCGAAAGAAGAGGGCAAGAAAATACAAAGAGGAACAAGAAAATAAGAGAAATCAAAAAAAAAGCAGCGACCTTCTGCTGATTTTCTGTTCGCCTGGTATCTCAGACTTGACCTTAACCGATTTTTGCCAATTGAGAGGTGGAAAGTGGAGGCCGAAAATAAGAAAAACGTAGATCGAAAGAAGAGAGCAAGAAAATACAAAGAGGAACGAGAAAATACGAGAAATTAAAAAAAGGAGCGACCTTCTGCTGATTTCTGTTCGCCTGGTATCTCAGACTTGACTTTAACCGATTTTTGCCAATTGTATTGGAGGGGAGCAAAGAAAATGAAAAATAGATCGAAAGAGAAGAGAAAATATAAAGAGGAACTAGAAAAAAAGGAGCGACCTTCTGCTGATTTCTGTTCGCCTGGTATTTCGAGTAGATCGAAAGAAGAGAGCAAGAAAATACAAAGAGGAACGAGAAAAATACGAGAAATTAAAAAAGAAGCGACCTTCTGCTGATTTCTGTTCGCCTGGTATCTCAGACTTGACTTTAACCGATTTTTGCCAATTGAGAGGTGGAAAGTGGAAGCAGAAAATAAGAAAAAGTAGATCGAAAAGAAGAGAGCAAGAAAATACAAAGAGGAACGAGAAAATACGAGAAATTAAAAAAGCAGCGACCTTCTGCTGATTTCTGTTCGCCTGGTATCTCAGCTTAGATCGAAAGAAGAGAGCAAGAAAATACAAAGAGGAACGAGAAAATACGAGAAATTAAAAAAAGAAGAGACCTTCTGCTGATTTTCTGTTCGCCTGGTATCTCAGACTTGACCTTAACCGATTTTTGCCAATTGAGAGGTGGGAAGTGGAAGCAGAAAGTAAGAAAAAGTACATCGAAATGAGAGAGCAAGAAAATACAAAGAGAAACGAGAAAATACGAGAAATTAAAAAGGAGCGACCTTCTGCTGATTTCTGTTCGCCTGGTATTTCAGTAGATCGAAAGAAGAGAGCAAGAAAATACAAAGAGGAACGAGAAAATACGAGAAATTAAAAAAGAAGAGACCTTCTGCTGATTTTCTGTTCGCCTGGTATCTCAGACTTGACCTTAACCGATTTTTGCCAATTGAGAGGTGGGAAGTGGAAGCAGAAAATAAGAAAAAGTAGATCGAAAGAAGAGAGCAAGAAAATACAAAGAGGAACGAGAAAATACGAGAAATTAAAAAAGCAGCGACCTTCTGCTGATTTCTGTTCGCCTGGTATCTCAGACTTGACTTTAGCCGATTTCTGCCAATTGAGAGGTGGAAAGTGGAAGAGGAAATAAAAAAAAAGTAGATCGAAAGAAGAGGGCAAGAAAATACAAAGAGGAACAAGAAAATAAGAGAAATCAAAAAAAAGCAGCGACCTTCTGCTGATTTCTGTTCGCCAAGTATCTCAGACTTGACTTTAACCGATTTTTGCCAATTGAGAGGTGGAAAGCGGAGGCCGAAAATGACAAACCCTAGATCGAAAGTAGAAAGCACGAAAATACAAAAAGGAACGAGAAATTAAAAAAAGGAGCGACCTTCTGCTGATTTCTGTTCGCCTGGTATTTCAGTAGATCGAAAGAAGAGGGCAAGAAAATACAAAGAGGAACGAGAAAATACGAGAAAAAAAAAAAAGAGCGACCTTCTGCTGATTTCTGTTCGCCTGGTCTCTCTTTAACCGATTTTTGCAATTGAGAGGTGGAAAGTGAAAATAAGAAAAAGTAGATCGAAAGAAGAGAGCAAGAAAATACAAAGAGGAACGAGAAAATACGAGAAATTAAAAAAGAAGCGACCTTCTGCTGATTTCTGTTCGCCTGGTATCTCAGACTTGACTTTAACCGATTTTTGCCAATTGAGAGGTGGAAAGCGGAGGCAGAAAATGAGAAAAAGTAGATCGAAAGAAGAGAGCACGAAAATACAAAAAGGAACGAGAAATTAAAAAAAGGAGCGACCTTCTGCTGATTTCTGTTCGCCTGGTATTTCAGTAGATCGAAAGAAGAGGGCAAGAAAATACAAAGAGGAACGAGAAAATACGAGAAATTAAAAAAGAAGCGACCTTCTGCTGATTTCTGTTCGCCTGGTATCTCAGACTTGACTTTAACCGATTTTTGCCAATTGAGAGGTGGAAAGTGGAAGCAGAAAATAAAGAAAAAGTAGATCGAAAGAAGAGAGCAAGTAAAATACAAAGAGGAACGAGAAAATACGAGAAATAAAAAAAGCAGCGACCTTCTGCTGATTTCTGTTCGCCTGGTATCTCAGACTTGACTTTAACCGATTTTTGCCAATTGAGAGGTGGAAAGTGGAAGCCGAAAATAAGAAAAGTAGATCGAAAGAAGAGAGCAAGAAAATACAAAGAGGAACGAGAAAATACGAGAAATTAAAAAAGAAGCGACCTTCTGCTGATTTCTGTTCGCCTGGTATCTCAGACTTGACTTTAACCGATTTTTGCCAATTGAGAGGTGGAAAGGGAAAAGGGGCAGAAAATAGAAAAAGTAGATCGAAAGAAGAGAGCAAGAAAATACAAAGAGGAACGAGAAAATACGAGAAATTAAAAAAAGCAGCGACCTTCTGCTGATTTCTGTTCGCCTGGTATCTCAGACTTGACTTTAACCGATTTTTGCCAATTGAGAGGTGGAAAGTGGAAGCAGAAAATAAGAAAAAGTAGATCGAAAGAAGAGAGCAAGAAAATACAAAGAGGAACGAGAAAATACGAGAAATTAAAAAAAGCAGTGACCTTCTGCTGATTTCTGTTCGCCTGGTATCTCAGACTTGACTTTAACCGATTTTTGCCAATTGAGAGGTGGAAAGTGGAAGCAGAAAATAAGAAAAAGTAGATCGAAAGAAGAGAGTAAGAAAATTCAAAGAGGAACGAGAAAATACGAGAATTTAAAAAAAAGCAGCGACCTTCCGCTGATTTCTGTTCGCCTGGTATCTCAGACTGGAATTTAACCGATTTTTGCCAATTGATAGGTGGAAAGTGGAAGCAGAAAATAAGAAAAAGTAGATCGAAAGAAGAGAGCAAGAAAATACAAAGAGGAACGAGAAAATACGAGAAATTAAAAAAGCAGCGACCTTCTGCTGATTTCTGTTCGCCTGGTATCTCAGACTTGACTTTAACCGATTTTTGCCAATTGAGAGGTGGAAAGTGGAGGCAGAAAATAAAGAAAAAGTAGATCGAAAAAAGAAAAGAGAGCAAAAAATAATCGAAAGAAGAGAGCAAAAAACAAAAGAAAGAAAAATACGAGAAATTAAAAAAAGCAGCGACCTTCTGCTGATTTCTGTTCGCCTGGTATCTCAGACTTGACTTTAACCGATTTTTGCCAATTGAGAGGTGGAAAGTGGAAGCAGAAAATAAGAAAAAGTAGATCGAAAGAAGAGAGCAAGAAAATACAAAGAGAAACGAGAAAATACGAGAAATTAAAAAGGAGCGACCTTCTGCTGATTTCTGTTCGCCTGGTATTTCAGTAGATCGAAAGAAGAGAGCAAGAAAATACAAAGAGGAACGAGAAAATACGAGAAATTAAAAAAGCAGCGACCTTCTGCTGATTTCTGTTCGCCTGGTATCTCAGACTTGACTTTAACCGATTTTTGCCAGTTGAGAGGTGGAAAGTGGAAGCAGAAAATAAAAAAGAGTAGATCGAAAGAAGAGAGCAAGGAAATACAAAGAGAAACGAGAAAATACGAGAAATTAAAAAAGCAGCGACCTTCTGCTGATTTCTGTTTGCCAAGTATCTCAGACTTGACTTTAACCGATTTTTGCCAATTGAGAGGTGGAAAGCGGAGGCAGAAAATGAGAAAAAGTAGATCGAAAGAAGAGAGCAAGAAAATACAAAGAGGAACGAGAAATTTAAATAAGAAGCGACCTTCTGCTGATTTCTGTTCGCCTGGTATCTCAGACTTGACTTTAACCGATTTTTGCCAATTGAAAGGTGGAAAGTGGAAGCAGAAAATAAGAAAAAGTAGATCGAAAGAAGAGAGCAAGAAAATACAAAGAGGAACGAGAAAATACGAGAAATTCAAAAAAGCAGCGACCTTCTGCTGATTTCTGTTCGCCTGGTATCTCAGACTTGACTTTAACCGATTTTTGCCAATTGAGAGGTGGAAAGTGGAAGCAGAAAATAAGAAAAAGTAGATCGAAAGAAGAGAGCAAGAAAATACAAAGAGGAACGAGAAAATACGAGAAATTAAAAAAGAAGCGACCTTCTGCTGATTTTCTGTTCGCCTGGTATCTCAGACTTGACTTTAACCGATTTTTGCCAATTGAAAGGTGGAAAGTGGAAGCAGAAAATAAGAAAAAGTAGATCGAAAGAAGAGAGCAAGAAAATACAAAGAGAAGAGAAAAACGAAAATACGAGAAATTAAAAAAGGAGCGACCTTCTGCTGATTTCTGTTTTCCTGGTATTTCAGTAGATCGAAAGAAGAGAGCAAGAAAATACAAAGAGAAAGGAGAAAATACGAGAAATTTAAAAAAGAAGCGACCTTCTGCTGATTTCTGTTCGCCTGGTATCTCAGACTTGACTTTAACCGATTTTTGCCAATTGAGAGGTGGAAAGTGGAAGCAGAAAATAAGAAAAAGTAGATCGAAAGAAGAGAGCAAGGAAATACAAAGAGAAACGAGAAAATACGAGAAATTAAAAAAGCAGCGACCTTCTGCTGATTTCTGTTCGCCTGCTATCTCAGTAGATCGAAAGAAGAGAGCAAGAAAATACAAAGAGGAACGAGAAAATACGAGAAATTAAAAAAGCAGCGACCTTCTGCTGATTTCTGTTCGCCAGGTATCTCAGACTTGACTTTAACCGATTTTTGCCAATTGAGAGGTGGAAAGTGGAAGCAGAAAGTAAGAAAAAGTAGATCGAAAGAAGAGAGCAAGAAAATACAAAGAGAAACGAGAAAATACGAGAAATTAAAAAAAGGAGCGACCTTCTGCTGATTTCTGTTCGCCTGGTATTTCAGTAGATCGAAAGAAGAGAGCAAGAAAATACAAAGAGGAACGAGAAAATACGAGAAATTAAAAAAAGAAGCGACCTTCTGCTGATTTCTGTTCGCCTGGTTTCTCAGACTTGACTTTAACCGATTTTTGCCAATTGAGAGGTGGAAAGTGGGGGCAGAAAATTAGAAAAAGTAGATCGGAGGAAGATCGAAAGAAGAGAGCAAGAAAATACAAAGAGGAACGAGAAAATACGAGAAATTAAAAAAAGCAGCGACCTTCTGCTGATTTCTGTTCGCCTGGTTTCTCAGATTTGAATTTAACCGATTTTTGCCAATTGAGAGGTGGAAAGTGGAAGCAGAAAATAAAAAAAGTAGATCGAAAGAAGAGAGGGCAAGAAAATACAAAGAGGAACAGAAAATAATAGAAAAAAAAAGAAGAGAAAATACGGAGAAATTAAAAAAGAAGCGACCTTCTGCTGATTTCTGTTCGCCTGGTATCTCAGACTTGACTTTAACCGATTTTTGCCAATTGAAAGGTGGAAAAAGGAAGCAGAAAATGAGAAAAAGTAGATCGAAAGAAGAGAGCAAGAAAATACAAAGAGGAACGAGAAAATACGAGAAATTAAAAAGAGAGCGTTAGACCTTTAGCTGATTTTTGCCAATTAGGGAGAAAATAGTATCTCAGTAGATCGAAAGAAGAGAGCAAGAAAATACAAAGAGGAACGAGAAATTTAAAAAAGAAGCGACCTTCTGCTGATTTCTGTTCGCCTGGTATCTCAGACTTGACTTTAACCGATTTTTGCCAATTGAGAGGTGGAAAGTGGAAGCAGAAAATAAAGAAAAAGTAGATCGAAAGAAGAGAGCAAGGAAATACAAAGAGAAACGAGAAAATACGAGAAATTAAAAAAGCAGCGACCTTCTGCTGATTTCTGTTCGCCAAGTATCTCAGACTTGACTTTAACCGATTTTTGCCAATTGAGAGGTGGAAAGCGGAGGCCGAAAATGAGAAAAAGTAGATCGAAAGAAGAGAGCAAGAAAAATAAAAAGAACGAGAAAATACGAGAAATTAAAAAAGCAGCGACCTTCTGCTGATTTCTGTTCGCCTGGTATCTCAGACTTGACTTTAACCGATTTTTGCCAATTGAGAGGTGGAAAGTGGAAGCAGAAAATAAAGAAAAAGTAGATCGAAAGAAGAGAGCAAGAAAATACAAAGAGGAACGAGAAAATACGAGAAATTAAAAAAGTAGCGACCTTCTGCTGATTTCTGTTCGCCTGGTATCTCAGACTTGACTTTAACCGATTTTTGCCAATTGAAAGGTGGAAAAAGGATGCAGAAAATGAGAAAAAGTAGATCGAAAGAAGAGAGCAAGAAAATACAAAGAGAAACGAGAAAATAAAAGAAATTAGAAAAAGCAGCGACCTTCTGCTGATTTCTGTTTGCCTGCTATCTCAGTAGATCGAAAGAAGAGAGCAAGAAAATACAAAGAGGAACGAGAAATTTAAATAAGAAGCGACCTTCTGCTGATTTCTGTTCGCCTGGTATCTCAGACTTGACTTTAACCGATTTTTGCCAATTGAGAGGTGGAAAGTGGAAGCAGAAAATAAAAAAAAGTAGATCGAAAAGAAGAGAGCAAGAAAATACAAAGAGAAACGAGAAAATACGAGAAATTGAAAAAAAGCAGCGACCTTCTGCTGATTTCTGTTCGCCTGGTATCTCAGACTTGACTTTAACCGATTTTTGCCAATTGAGAGGTGGAAAGCGGAGGCCGAAAATGAGAAAAAGTAGATCGAAAGAAGAGAGCAAGAAAATACAAAGAGGAACGAGAAATTTAAATAAGAAGCGACCTTCTGCTGATTTCTGTTCGCCTGGTATCTCAGACTTGACTTTAACCGATTTTTGCCAATTGAAAGGTGGAAAGTGGAAGCAGAAAATAAGAAAAAGTAGATCGAAAGAAGAGAGCAAGAAAATACAAAGAGAAACGAGAAAATAAGAGAAATTAAAAAAAGCAGCGGCCTTCTGCTGATTTCTGTTCGCCAGGTATCTCAGACTTGGATCTAACCGATTTTTGCCAATTGAGAGATGGGAAAATAAGAAGAAGTAGATCGAAAGAAGAGAGCACGAAAATACAAAGAGGAACGAGAAATTAGAAAAAGCAGCGACCTTCTGCTGATTTCTGTTTGCCTGCTATCTCAGACTTGACTTTAACCGATTTTTGCCAATTGAGAGGTGGAAAGTGGAAGCAGAAAATAAGAAAAAGTAGATCGAAATGAGAGAGCAAAAGAATACAAAGAGGAACGAGAAAATACGATAAATTAAAAAAGCAGCAACCTTCTGCTGATTTCTGTTCGCCTGCTATCTCAGTAGATCGAAAGAAGAGAGCAAGAAAATACAAAGAGGAACGAGAAAATAAGAGAAATTAAAAAAGCAGCGACCTTCTGCTGATTTCTGTTCGCCTGGTATCTCAGACTTGACTTTAACCGATTTTTGCCAATTGAGAGGTGGAAAGTGGAAGCAGAAAATAAGAAAAAGTAGATCGAAAGAAGAGAGCAAGGAAATACAAAGAGAAACGAGAAAATACGAGAAATTAAAAAAGCAGCGACCTTCTGCTGATTTCTGTTTGCCTGCTATCTCAGTAGATCGAAAGAAGAGAGCAAGAAAATACAAAGAGGAACGAGAAATTAAAAAAGAAGCGACCTTCTGCTGATTTCTGTTCGCCTGGTATCTCAGACTTGACTTTAACCGATTTTTGACAATTGAGAGGTGGAAAGTGGAAGCAGAAAATAAGAAAAAGTAGATCGAAAGAAGAGAGCAAGAAAATACAAAGAGGAACGAGAAAATACGAGAAATTAAAAAAAGCAGCGACCTTCTGCTGATTTCTGTTCGCCTGGTATCTCAGACTTGACTTTAACCGATTTTTGCCAATTGAGAGGTGGAAAGCGGAGGCAGAAAATGAGAAAAAGTAGATCGAAAGAAGAGAGCAAGAAAATACAAAGAAAGGAGAAAATACGAGAAATTTAAAAAAGCAGCGACCTTCTGCTGATTTCTGTTCGCCTGGTATCTCAGACTTGACTTTAACGATTTTGGCAATTGAGAAGGAGAAGAGGAAAAAGAAAATACAAAGAGAAACGAAATGAAAATACGAGAAATTAAAAAAGAGCGACCTTCTGCTGATTTCTGTTCGCCTGGTATCTCAGTAGATCGAAAGAAGAGAGCAAGAAAATACAAAGAGGAACGAGAAAATACGAGAAATTAAAAAAAGAAGCGACCTTCTGCTGATTTCTGTTCGCCTGGTATCTCAGACTTGACTTTAACCGATTTTTGCCAATTGAGAGGTGGAAAGTGGAAGCAGAAAATAAGAAAAAGTAGATCGAAAGAAGAGAGCAAGAAAATACAAAGAGAAACGAGAAAATAAAAGAAATTAAAAAAGAGCGACCTTCTGCTGATTTCTGTTTGCCTGTATCTCAGTAGATCGAAAGAAGAGCGCAAGAAAATACAAAGGAGGAACAGAAAAAATTAAAAAAAGCAGCGACCTTCTGCTGATTTCTGTTCGCCTGGTATCTCAGACTTGACTTTAACCGATTTTTGACAATTGAAAGGTGGAAAGTGGAAGCTGAAAATTAAGAAAAAGTAGATCGAAAGAAGAGAGCAAGGAAATACAAAGAGAAACGAGAAAATACGAGAAATTAAAAAAAGTAGCGACCTTCTGCTGATTTCTGTTTGCCTGCTATCTCAGACTTGACTTTAACCGATTTTTGCCAATTGAGAGGTGGAAAGTGGAAGCAGAAAATAAGAAAAAGTAGATCGAAAGAAGAGAGCAAGAAAATACAAAGAGGAACGAGAAAATACGAGAAATTAAAAAAGCAGCGACCTTCTGCTGATTTCTGTTCGCCTGGTATCTCAGACTTGACTTTAACCGATTTTTGCCAATTGAGAGGTGGAAAGTGGAAAGGGAGCAGAAAATAAGAAAAAGTAGATCGAAAGAAGAGAGCAAGAAAATACAAAGAGGAAACGAGAAAATACGAGAAATTAAAAAAAGCAGCGACCTTCTGCTGATTTCTGTTCGCCTGGTATCTCAGACTTGACTTTAACCGATTTTGCCAATTGAGAGGTGGAAAGTGGAAGAGAAAATAGAAAAAGTAGATCGAAAGAAGAGAGCAAGAAAATACAAAGAGGAACGAGAAAATACGAGAAATAAAAAAAGCAGCGACCTTCTGCTGATTTCTGTTCGCCTGGTATCTCAGACTTGACTTTAACCGATTTTTGACAATTGAAAGGTGGAAAGTGGAAGCAGAAAATAAAGAAAAAGTAGATCGAAAGAAGAGAGCAAGAAAATACAAAGAGGAACGAGAAAATACGAGAAATTAAAAAAGCAGCGACCTTCTGCTGATTTCTGTTCGCCTGCTATCTCAGTAGATCGAAAGAAGAGAGCAAGAAAATACAAAGAGGAACAAGAAAATAAGAGAAATAAAAAAAAGCAGCGACCTTCTGCTGATTTCTGTTCGCCAGGTATCTCAGACTTGGATCTAACCGATTTTTGCCAATTGAGAGATGGGAAAATAAGAAGAAGTAGATCGAAAGAAGAGAGCAAGAAAATATAAAGAGGAACAAAAAAATAAGAGAAATAAAAAAAAGCAGCGACCTTCTGCTGATTTCTGTTCGCTAGGTATCTCAGACTTGGATCTAACCGATTTTTGCCAATTGAGAATTGGTGGGAAGTGGAAGCAGAAAATAAGAAAAAGTAGATCGAAAGAAGAGAGCAATAAAATATAAAGAGGAACGAGAAAATACGAGAAATTAAAAAAGCAGCGACCTTCTGCTGATTTCTGTTCGCCTGGTATCTCAGTAGACCGAAAGAAGAGAGACAAGAAAATACAAAGAGGAAAGAGAAAATACAAAAAGGAGAAATTTAAAAAAGAAGCGACCTTCTGCTGATTTCTGTTCGCCTGGTATCTCAGACTTGACTTTAACCGATTTTTGCCAATTGAGAGGTGGAAAGTGGAAGAGGAAATAGAAAAGTAAAAAAGTAGATCGAAAGAAGAGAGCAAGAAAATACAAAGAGGAACGAGAAAATACAAGAGAAATTAAAAAAGAAGCGACCTTCTGCTGATTTCTGTTCGCCTGGTATCTCAGACTTGACTTTAACCGATTTTTGCCAATTGAGAGGTGGAAAGTGGAAGCGAAAATAAGAAAAAGTAGATCGAAAGAAGAGAGCAAGAAAATACAAAGAGGAACGAGAAATTTAAAAAAAAGCGACCTTCTGCTGATTTCTGTTCGCCTGGTATCTCAGACTTGACTTTAACCGATTTTTGCCAATTGAAAGGTGGAAAAAGGAAGCAGAAAATGAGAAAAAGTAGATCGAAAGAAGAGAGCAAGAAAATTAAAAAAGGAACGAGAAAATACGAGAAATTAAAAAAAGCAGCGACCTTCTGCTGATTTCTGTTCGCCTGGTATCTCAGACTTGACTTTAACCGATTTTTGCCAATTGAGAGGTGGAAAGCGGAGGAAAATAAAAAAAGTAGATCGAAAGAAGAGAGCAAGAAAATACAAAGAGAAACGAGAAAATACGAGAAATTAAAAAAGAAGCGACCTTCTGCTGATTTCTGTTCGCCTGGTATCTCAGACTTGACTTTAACCGATTTTTGCCAATTGAAAGGTGGAAAAAGGAAGCAGAAAATGAGAAAAAGTAGATCGAAAGAAGAGGGCAAGAAAATACAAAGAGAAACGAGAAAATAAAAGAAATTAGAAAAAGCAGCGACCTTCTGCTGATTTCTGTTTGCCTGCTATCTCAGTAGATCGAAAGAAGAGAGCAAGAAAATACAAAGAGGAACGAGAAAATACGAGAAATTAAAAAAGAAGCGACCTTCTGCTGATTTCTGTTCGCCTGGTATCTCAGACTTGACTTTAACCGATTTTTGCCAATTGAAAGGTGGAAAAAGGAAGCAGAAAATAAAGAAAAAGTAGATCGAAAGAAGAGAGCAAGAAAATACAAAGAGAAACGAGAAAATAAGAGAAATTAAAAAAAGCAGCGACCTTCTGCTGATTTCTGTTCGCCTGGTATCTCAGCTAGATTTACGATTTAAGAAGAAAAGAGAAAGAAAATATCAAAAAGAGGAACGAGAAAATACGAGAAATTAAAAAAGAAGCGACCTTCTGCTGATTTCTGTTTCGCCTGGTATCTCTGACTTGACTTTAACCGATTTTTGACAATTGAAAGGTGGAAAAAGGAAGCAGAAAATAAAGAAAAAGTAGATCGAAAGAAGAGAGCAAGGAAATACCAAGAAAAACGAGAAAATACGAGAAATTAAAAAAGTAGCGACCTTCTGCTGATTTCTGTTCGCCTGGTATCTCAGACTTGACTTTAACCGATTTTTGCCAATTGAGAGGTGGAAAGTGGAAGCAGAAAATGAGAAAAAGTAGACCGAAAGAAGAGAGCAAGACAATACAAAGAGGAACGAGAAATTTAAAAAAAGCAGCGACCTTCTGCTGATTTCTGTTCGCCTGGTATCTCAGACTTGACTTTAACCGATTTTTGACAATTGAAAGGTGGAAAGTGGAAGCAGAAAATTAAGAAAAAGTAGATCGAAAGAAGAGAGCAAGGAAATACAAAGAGAAACGAGAAAATACGAGAAATTAAAAAAGCAGCGACCTTCTGCTGATTTCTGTTCGCCTGGTATCTCAGACTTGACTTTAACCGATTTTTGCCAATTGAGAGGTGGAAAGTGGAGCAGAAAATGAAAAAAGTAGATCGAAAGAAGAGAGCAAGAAAATACAAAAGGAGAACGAGAAAATACGAGAAATTAAAAAAGCAGCGACCTTCTGCTGATTTCTGTTCGCCTGGTATCTCAGACTTGAATTTAACCGATTTTTGCCAATTGAGAGGTGGAAAGTGGAGCAGAAAATAAGAAAAAGTAGATCGAAAGAAGAGAGCAAGAAAATACAAAGAGGAACGAGAAAAATACGAGAAATTAAAAAAGCAGCGACCTTCTGCTGATTTCTGTTCGCCTGGTATCTCAGACTTGACTTTAACCGATTTTGCCAATTGAAAGGTGGAAAGTGGAAGCAGAAAATGAGAAAAAGTAGATCGAAAGAAGAGAGCAAGAAAATACAAAAGAGGAACGAGAAAATACGAGAAATTAAAAAAGCAGCGACCTTCTGCTGATTTCTGTTCGCCTGGTATCTCAGACTTGACTTTAACCGATTTTTGCCAATTGAGAGGTGGAAAGTGGAAGCAGAAAATAAGAAAAAGTAGATCGAAAGAAGAGAGCAAGAAAATACAAAGAGGAACGAGAAAATACGAGAAATTAAAAAAGCAGCGACCTTCTGCTGATTTCTGTTCGCCAAGTATCTCAGACTTGACTTTAACCGATTTTTGCCAATTGAGAGGTGGAAAGCGGAGGCCGAAAATGAGAAAAAGTAGATCGAAAGAAGAGAGCAAGAAAATACAAAGAGGAACGGGAAATTAAAAAAAGCAGCGACCTACTGCTGATTTCTGTACGCCTGGTTTGTCAGAGCTGAATTTAACCAATTTTTGCCAATTGAGAGGTGGAAAGTGGAAGCAGAAAATAAAATAAAGTAGATCGAAAGAAGAGAGCAAGAAAATACAAAGAGGAACGAGAAAATACGAGAAATTAAAAAAAGCAGCGACCTTCTGCTGATTTCTGTTCGCCTGGTATCTCAGACTTGACTTTAACCGATTTTTGCCAATTGAGAGGTGGAAAGTGGAAGCAGAAAATAAGAAAAAGTAGATCGAAAGAAGAGAGCAAGAAAATACAAAGAGGAACGAGAAAATACGAGAAATTAAAAAAGCAGCGACCTTCTGCTGATTTCTGTTCGCCAAGTATCTCAGACTTGACTTTAACCGATTTTTGCCAATTGAGAGGTGGAAAGCGGAGGCCGAAAATGAGAAAACGTAGATCGAAAGAAGAGATCACGAAAATACAAAAGAGAAACGAGAAAATACGAGAAATTAAAAAAGCAGCGACCTTCTGCTGATTTCTGTTCGCCTGGTATCTCAGACTTGATTTAGCCGATTTTTGCCAATTGAGAGGTGGAAGGGGAAGCGAAAATAGAAAAAGTAGATCGAAAGAAGAGAGCAAGAAAATACAAAGAGGAACGAGAAAATATAAAAAATTAAAAAAGAGCGACCTTCTGCTGATTTCTGTTCGCCTGGTATCTCAGACTTGAATTTAACCGATTTTTGCCAATTGAGAGGTGGAAAGTGGAAGCAGAAAGTAAGAAAAAGTAGATCGAAAGAAGAGGGCAAGAAAATTAAAAAAGGAACAAGAAAATACGATAAATAAAAAAAAGGAGCGACCTTCTGCTGATTTCTGTTCGCCTGGTATTTCAGTAGATCGAAATGAGAGAGCAAAAAAATACAAAGAGGAACGAGAAAAAACGAGAAATTAAAAAGAAGCGACCTTCTGCTGATTTCTGTTCGCCTGGTATCTCAGACTTGAATTTAACCGATTTTTGCCAATTGAGAGGTGGAAAGTGGAAGCAGAAAATAAGAAAAAGTAGATCGAAAGAAGAGAGCAAGAAAATACAAAGAGAAACGAGAAAATACGAGAAATTAAAAAAGCAGCGACCTTCTGCTGATTTCTGTTCGCCTGCTATCTCAGTAGATCGAAAGAAGAGAAGCAAGAAAATAAAAAGAGGAACGAAAAACAAAGAGGAACGAGAAAGAAAATAAAAAAGAAGCGACCTTCTGCTGATTTCTGTTCGCCAAGTATCTCAGACTTGACTTTAACCGATTTTTGCCAATTGAGAGGTGGAAAGTGGAAGCAGAAAATAAGAAAAAGTAGATCGAAAGAAGAGAGCAAGAAAATACAAAGAGGAACGAGAAAATAAAAGAAATTAAAAAAGGAGCGACCTTCTGCTGATTTCTGTTCGCCTGGTATTTCAGTAGATCGAAAGAAGAGGGAAAGAAAATACAAAGAGAAACGAGAAAATACGAGAAATTAAAAAAGGAGCGACCTTCAGCTGATTTCTGTTCGCCTGGTATTTCGGTAGATCGAAAGAAGAGAGCAAGAAAATACAAAGAGGAACAGAAAATAGGAGAATTTAAAAAAAGCAGCGACCTTCTGCTGATTTCTGTTCGCCTGGTTTCTCAGACTGGAATTTAACCGATTTTTGCCAGTTGAGAGGTGGAAAGTGGAAGCAGAAAATAAAGAAAAAGTAGATCGAAAGAAGAGAGCAAGAAAATACAAAGAGGAACGAGAAAATACGAGAAATTAAAAAAAGCAGCGACCTTCTGCTGATTTCTGTTCGCCAAGTATCTCAGACTTGACTTTAACCGATTTTTGCCAATTGAGAGGTGGAAAGTGGAAGCAGAAAATGAGAAAAAGTAGATCGAAAGAAGAGAGCAAGAAAATACAAAGAGGAACGAGAAAATACGAGAAATTAAAAAAGCAGCGACCTTCTGCTGATTTCTGTTCGCCTGGTTTCTCAGACTTGAATTTAACCGATTTTTGCCAATTGAGAGGTGGAAAGTGGAAGCAGAAAATAAAAAGTAGATCGAAAGAAGAGAGCAAGAAAATACAAAGAGGAACGAGAAAATACGAGAAATTAAAAAAAGAAGCGACCTTCTGCTGATTTCTGTTCGCCAAGTATCTCAGACTTGACTTTAACCGATTTTTGCCAATTGAGAGGTGGAAAGCGGAGGCCGAAAATGACAAAACGTAGATCGAAAGTAGAAAGCACGAAAATACAAAAAGGAACGAGAAATTAAAAAAAGAAGCGACCTTCTGCTGATTTCTGTTCGCCTGGTATCTCAGACTTGAATTTAGCCGATTTCTGCCAATTGAGAGGTGGAAAGTGGAAGAGGAAATAAGAAAAAGTAGATCGAAAGAAGAGAGCAAGAAAATACAAAGAGGAACGAGAAAATACAAGAAATTAAAAAAAGCAGCGACCTTCTGCTGATTTCTGTTCGCCTGGTATCTCAGACGTGACTTTTGCGGATTTTTGCCAATTGATAGGTGGAAAGTGGAAGCAGAAAATAAGAAGTAGATCGAAAGAAGAGAGCAATAAAATATAAAGAGGAACGAGAAAATACGAGAAATTAAAAAAAGAAGCGATCTTCTGCTGATTTCTGTTTGCCTGGTTTCTCAGACTGGAATTTAACCGATTTTTGCCAGTTGAGAGGTGGAAAGTGGAAGCAGAAAATAAGAAAAAGTAGATCGAAAGAAGAGAGCAAGAAAATACAAAGAGGAACGAGAAAATACGAGAAATTAAAAAAGCAGCGACCTTCTGCTGATTTCTGTTCGCCTGGTATCTAAGTAGATCGAAAGAAGAGAGCAAGAAAATACAAAGAGGAACGAGAAATTAGAAAAAGCAGCGACCTTCTGCTGATTTCTGTTTGCCTGCTATCTCAGTAGATCGAAAGAAGAGAGCAAGAAAATACAAAGAGGAACAAGAAAATAAGAGAAAAAAAAAGCAGCGGCCTTCTGCTGATTTCTGTTCGCCAGGTATCTCAGACTTGACTTTAACCGAATTTTGCCAATTGAGGGGTGGAAAGTGGAAGCAGAAAATAAAGAAAGTAGATCGAAAGAAGAGAGCAAGAAAATACAAAGAGGAACGAGAAAATACGAGAAATTAAAAAAAGCAGCGACCTTCTGCTGATTTCTGTTCGCCTGGTATCTCAGTTAGATCGAAAGAATGCAGAGAAAAAAATACAAAGAGGAACGAGAAAATACGAGAAATTAAAAAAACAGCGACCTTCTGCTGATTTCTGTTTGCCTGGTATCTCAGACTTGAAATTAAGAGATTTTGCCAATTGAGAGGTGGAAAGTGGAAGGAGAAAATAAGAAAAAGTAGATCGAAAAAGAGAGAGCAAGAAAATACAAAGAGGAACGAGAAAATACGAGAAATTAAAAAGAGAGCGACCTTCTGCTGATTTCTGTTCGCCTGGTATCTCAGACTTGACTTTAACCGATTTTTGCCAATTGAAAGGTGGAAAGTGGAAGCAGAAAATAAGAAAAAGTAGATCGAAAGAAGAGAGCAAGAAAATACAAAGAGGAACGAGAAAATACGAGAAATTAAAAAAGGAAGCGACCTTCTGCTGATTTCTGTTCGCCTGGCTATTTCAGTAGATCTGAGACAAAAAGAAAGCAAAAGAGAAATACAAAGAGGAACGAGAAATAGAATTAAAAAAGAAGCGACCTTCTGCTGATTTCTGTTCGCCAAGTATCTCAGACTTGACTTTAACCGATTTTTGCCAATTGAGAGGTGGAAAGTGGAAGCAGAAAATGAGAAAAAGTAGATCAAAAGAAGAAGGCAAGAAAATACAAAGAGAAACGAGAAAATAAAAGAAATTAGAAAAGCAGCGACCTTCTGCTGATTTCTGTTCGCCTGCTATCTCAGATCTGCCGATTTTTGAAGTAGAAAGAGGTGGAAAGTGAAAGCAGAAGAGAAAAAAAATAGATCGAAAGAAGAGGAACGAAACGAAAATACGAGAAATTAAAAAAGCAGCGACCTTCTGCTGATTTCTGTTCGCCTGGTATCTCAGACTTGACTTTAACCGATTTTTGCCATATTGAAGGTGGAAGGGGAGCAGAAAAAGAAAAAGTAGATCGAAAGAAGAGAGCAAGAAAATACAAAGAGGAACGAGAAAATACGAGAAATTAAAAAAAGCAGCGACCTTCTGCTGATTTCTGTTCGCCTGGTATTTCAGTAGATCGAAAGAAGAGAGCAAGAAAATACAAAGAGGAACGGAGAAATAAAATAAAAAATAAAAAGAGCGACCTTCTGCTGATTTCTGTTCGCCTGGTATCTCAGACTTGACTTTAACCGATTTTTGCCAATTGAGAGGTGGAAAGTGGAAGCAGAAAATAAGAAAAAGTAGATCGAAAGAAGAGAGCAAGAAAATACAAAGAGGAACGAGAAAATACGAGAAATTAAAAAAGCAGCGACCTTCTGCTGATTTCTGTTCGCCTGGTATCTCAGACTTGACTTTAGCGATTTTGCCAATTGAGAGGTGGAAAGGGAGGGAAATGAAAAAGTAGATCGAAAGAAGAGGGCAAGAAAATACTTAGAGGAACGAGAAAATACGAGAAATTAAAAAAAGAAGCGATCTTCTGCTGATTTCTGTTCGCCTGGTTTCTCAGAGCTGAATTTAACCAATTTTTGCCAATTGAGAGGTGGAAAGTGGGGGCAGAAAATTAGAAAAAGTAGATCGGAGGAAGATCGAAAGAAGAGAGCAAGAAAATATAAAGAGCAACGAAAAAATACGAGAAATTAAAAAAGAAGCGACCTTCTGCTGATTTCTGTTCGCCTGGTATTTCAGTAGATCGAAAGAAGAGGGAAAGAAAATAAAGAGAAAGAGAAAATAAGAGGAAATTAAAAAAGGAGCGACCTTCTGCTGATTTCTGTTCGCCTGGTATTTCAGTAGATCGAAAGAAGAGAGCAAGAAAATACAAAGAGGAACGAGAAAATACGAGAAATTAAAAAGAAGCGACCTTCTGCTGATTTCTGTTCGCCTGGTATCTCAGACTTGACTTTAACCGATTTTTGCCAATTGAGAGGTGGAAAGTGGGGGCAGAAAATTAGAAAAAGTAGATCGAAAGAAGAGAGCAAGAAAATATAAAGAGCAACGAAAAAATAGGAGAATTTAAAAAAAGCAGCGACCTTCTGCTGATTTCTGTTCGCCTGGTTTCTCAGACTGGAATTTAACCGATTTTTGCCAGTTGAGAGGTGGAAAGTGGAAGCAGAAAATAAAAAAAAGTAGATCGAAAGAAGAGAGCAAGAAAATACAAAGAGGAACGAGAAAATACGAGAAATTAAAAAAGCAGCGACCTTCTGCTGATTTCTGTTCGCCAAGTATCTCAGACTTGACTTTAACCGATTTTTGCCAATTGAGAGGTGGAAAGCGGAGGCCGAAAATGAGAAAACGTAGATCGAAAGAAGAGAGCACGAAAATACAAAGAGGAACGAGAAATTTAAAAAAGAAGCGACCTTCTGCTGATTTCTGTTCGCCTGGTATCTCAGACTTGACTTTAACCGATTTTTGCCAATTGAAAGGTGGAAAGCGGAGGCAGAAAATGAGAAAAAGTAGATCGAAAGAAGAGAGCAAGAAAATACAAAGAGGAACGAGAAAATACGAGAAATTAAAAAAAGCAGCGACCTTCTGCTGATTTCTGTTCGCCTGGTATCTCAGACTTGATTTAAGCCGATTTTTGCCAATTGAGAGGTGGAAAGTGGAAGCAGAAAATAAGAAGTAGATCGAAAGAAGAGAGCAAGAAAATACAAAGAGGAACGAGAAAATACGAGAAATTTAAAAAAGAAGCGACCTTCTGCTGATTTCTGTTCGCCTGGTATCTCAGACTTGACTTTAACCGATTTTTGCCAATTGAGAGGTGGAAAGTGGAAGCAGAAAATAAGAAAAAGTAGATCGAAAGAAGAGAGCAAGAAAATACAAAGAGGAACGAGAAAATACGAGAAATTAAAAAAGCAGCGACCTTCTGCTGATTTCTGTTCGCCAAGTATCTCAGACTTGACTTTAACCGATTTTTGCCAATTGAGAGGTGGAAAGTGGAAGCAGAAAATGAGAAAAAGTAGATCAAAAGAAGAAGGCAAGAAAATTAAAAAAGGAACGAGAAAATAAGAGAAATTAAAAAAAGCAGCGACCTTCTGCTGATTTCTGTTTGCCTGCTATCTCATGTAGATCGAAAGAAGAGAGCAAGAAAATACAAAGAGGAACGAGAAAAATAAGAGAAATTAAAAAAGCCTTTAGGAAAAAGAAGCGACCTTCTGCTGATTTCTGTTCGCCTGGTATCTCAGACTTGACTTTAACCGATTTTTGCCAATTGAGAGGTGGAAAGTGGAAGCAGAAAATAAGAAAAGTAAGATCGAAAGAAGAGAGCAAAAAAATAAAAGAGAACGAGAAAAGAAAAATAGCGCGAGAAATTAAAAAAGCAGCGACCTTCTGCTGATTTCTGTTCGCCAAGTATCTCAGACTTGACTTTAACCGATTTTTGCCAATTGATAGGTGGAATGCGGAGGCCGAAAATGAGCAAAAGTAGATCGAAAGAAGAGAGCAGGAAAATACAAAGAGGAACGGGAAATTAAAAAAAAGCAGCGACCTACTGCTGATTTCTGTTCGCCTGGTTTCTCAGACTGGAATTTAGCCGATTTTTGCCAGTTGAGAGGTGGAAAGTGGAAGCAGAAAAGAGAAAAAGTAGATCGAAAGAAGAGAGCAAGAAAATACAAAGAGGAACGAGAAAATACGAGAAATTAAAAAAGCAGCGACCTTCTGCTGATTTCTGTTCGCCTGGTATCTCAGTAGATCGAAAGAAGAGAGCAAAGGAAAATACAAAGAGGAACGAGAAAATACGAGAAATTAAAAAGAAGCGACCTTCTGCTGATTTCTGTTCGCCTGGTATCTCAGACTTGACTTTAACCGATTTTTGCCAATTGATAGGTGGAATGGGGGGAGCAAAATAAAGAAAAATAAGATCGAAAGAAGAGAGCAAGAAAATACAAAGAGAAAAACGAGAAATTAAAAGCAGCGACCTTCTGCTGATTTCTGTTGCCTGGTATTCAAGAGAAGAAAATAAAAAGAGGAACGAGAAAAAACGAAAATAAAAACCACTTCTGCTGATTTCTGTTCGCCTAGTATCTCAGACTTGACTTTAACCGATTTTTGCCAATTGAAAGGTGGAAAGAGGAAGCAGAAAATGAAAAAAGTAGATCGAAAGAAGAGGGCAAGAAAATACAAAGAGAAACAAGAAAAAAAAAGAAATTAGAAAAAGCAGCGACCTTCTGCTGATTTCTGTTTGCCTGCGTATCTCAGTAGATCGAAAGAAGAGAGCAAGAAAATACAAAGAGGAACGAGAAAATATGAGAATTTAAATAAAAGAAGCGACCTTCTGCTGATTTCTGTTCGCCTGGTATCTCAGACTAGATTTAATGAAATTGAGAAGGTGGAAAGAGGAAGCAAGAAAATGAAAAAAAGTAGATCGAAAAGAGGGAGAAAATACAAAGAGAAACGAGAAAATAAAAGAAATAAGACCTTCAAGCGATTTCTTTCTCGCTGATTTACCTGATTTTTGCCCAATTGAAGGTGGAAAGTGGAGCAAAAAAGTAGATCGGAGAAAGAAGAGAGCAAGAAAATACAAAGAGGAACGAGAAAATACGAGAAATTAAAAAAGCAGCGACCTTCTGCTGATTTCTGTTCGCCTAGTATCTCAGACTTGACTTTAACCGATTTTTGCCAATTGAGAGGTGGAAAGTGGAAGCCGAAAATTAAGAAAAAGTAGATCGAAAGAAGAGAGCAAGAAAATACAAAGAGAAACGAGAAAATACGAGAAATTAAAAAAGAGCGACCTTCTGCTGATTTCTGTTGCCCGTATCTCAGACTTGAGTATTTCGGTTTTTTGAAAGACAAAGGGAGAAAGGGGAGAAAAAAAAAAAAAAAAACGTAGATCGAAAGAAGAGAGCAAAGAAAATTACAAAGAGGAACGAGAAAATTACGAAAAATTAAAGGAGAAGCGACCTTCTGCTGATTTCTGTTCGCCTGGTATCTCAGACTTGACTTTAGCCGATTTTTGCCAATTGAAAGGTGGAAAGTGGAAGCAGAAAATAAAGAAAAAGTAGATCGGAAAGAAGAGGGCAAGAAAATACAAAGAGGAACGAGAAAATAAAAAGAAATTAAAAAAAGCAGCGACCTTCTGCTGATTTCTGTTTGCCTGGTATCTCAGACTTGACTTTAACCGATTTTTGCCAATGTGGAAAGTTGAAGCAGAAAATAAGAAAAAGTAGATCGAAAGAAGAGAGCAAGAAAATACAAAGAGAAACGAGAAAAATACGAGAAATTAAAAAAAGCAGCGACCTTCTGCTGATTTCTGTTCGCCTGGTATCTCAGACTTGAATCTTAACCGATTTTTGCCAATTGAGAGGTGGAAAGTGGAAGCAGAAAATAAGAAAAAGTAGATCGAAAGAAGAGAGCAAGAAAATACAAAGAGAAACGAGAAAATACGAGAAATTAAAAAAGCAGCGACCTTCTGCTGATTTCTGTTCGCCTGGTATTTCAGTAGATAGGTCGAAAGTGGAAGCAGAAAATGCAAGAGAGCGAAGCAAAAAATACAAAGAGGAACGAGAAAATACGAGAAATTAAAAAAAGAAGCGACCTTCTGCTGATTTCCTGTTCGCCTGGTATCTCAGACTTGACTTTAACCGATTTTTGCCAATTGAGAGGTGGGGAAGTGAGGGGGGAAGCAGAAAATAAGAAAAAGTACATCGAAGAATGAGAAAGCAAGAAAATACAAAGAGGAACGAAGGGAAAATACGAAAAAATTTTTAAAAAGCAGCGACCTTCTGCTGATTGTTCGCCAAACTATTTTAATAAAACTGAGAGTATGAGTGGTGGGTGACATGCGGCCATGTGGGTCTATTTAGGAGCGCATAGGTGTACAGTAAAAACGCATGGGCAACGAGCGCTGAACTAATTTTGGCACAATGTACGCAAGCACCATCATTCATCACAAGCAAGGCACGATCACTATGTATTAAATTTGTTTGGCATGAGGTATCTGGCAATCCCACAATGTGCAGAGGAAGGTTGGTCATGCGCAGTTTTAAATACGCCCAGTCTCAAAGCTTCGGGAACAAACAATTTCCAAGACTCATCGGCTTGGTCAGAATCCAAGGCGGGAAAGCTTGTACGATGATATATGTACTCCTCGATCACTTGAAAATCTGGGAGTTTGGAGAGGACGAATTTCTCTCGGAGTGATCGATACTCCGGCGACTGAAATGCATCCGACCTCAAATCGATTTCCGGTAACACTTCGCATTCCAAAACAGCTACTTCCGTAACGCGTTCGAATGAACAAGACAAAGCGTCAGCCACTGTATTCCTATATTCCTATATTCCTTCCATTCCTATGCTCGATTTCGAACGAGTAAGCTTGTAATTGCCCACCTGGCTAATCTACTGCTAAGATCTGACTGGTTCATAAGCCAACGGAGGCTTGCATGATCCGTAACAACTTTGAACGGATGACCATCGATGTACATGCGGAATTTTGTCATAGCCAGTACTACCGCCAAGCATTCGAGTTCCGTTACCGTGTAGTTTCGCTGAGCTTTGTTCAGCTTCTTGGACATTTAGGCTATCGGACGCTTGCAACCTGAGTCGTCACATTGGGCTAAAACTGCACCTACCCCATGAAGAGAGGCATCACATTGGACTACGAAAGGCTTGTCGTAATTGGGATGAATTAAAAATGGAGCTGAGCATAATTTGCTTTTGATATCATCAAACGCCACCTGTGCCTGCTCATTCCATACATACGACTTTCCACGAAGTAGTTCAGTGAGAGAAAAGATTACAGAAGAGTAGTTGGGAATAAAACGCTGATACCACCCAGTCATTCCTAGAAATCTCCTTAGTTGCTTCTGAGTCTTCGGTATCGGGAATTCATCCACCTCTCGTACTTTCTCTGAATTAACTTGGAGCGTACCCTCACCCACAATATACCCAAGGCAGTCCACCCTTTAAGACAAAACTGACTCTTCTGAACGTTCATAGTCAGTCCAGCCTTACGTAATTGGAGAGCAACTTCCGATAAACGTAGCAAGTGGTCCTCGAAATTGTTTGAAAGCACCAATAAATCATCAAGGCATACCAACACATGAGATTTGAGTTGGTACGGAATCACAATGTCCATCTACTGACTCATCATGTGCGGCGCGTTTGTCAATCCAAATGGCATTCTTTTAAACTGATAAAGTGGCCTATTTGATACCGTGAAAGCTGTCTTCGCACGGGATTCTTTTTCCAAGCTAATCTGCCAGAAGGCATCTTTAAGGTCGATCTTTGAAATACAGTGAACCGGAGGCAACCGACTTAACAGGCCATCCATGATCGGAATTGGATACGCATCTCTGACTGTAATTGCGTTGAGCTTGCGGGCACCTTAACAAAACCTTTCCAGGTTTGATGTGCAGTGTGACAGGAGATGACCACGGGGAGATCGGAGCTTCCTCAATAACGTCCATACTCAACATACGATCGATCTCTACACATAAAAGTGTCTCCTTTGCTGGAGACAAAGGGTAAAATCTTTGTTTAACTGGCTTGGCGTTAGCCGTATCAATGCGGTGCTCTACCAAAGCCGTTAACCCCAGTCCATTCTTTTCGAATGACGGAAACATTTCAATAACGCGCTGTAACTGCTTCTTTTGAGAAATCGACAATGTTAACTTAGGCAACTCGTGCTCGGATTAAAATGATAATTCGCTTATTGTACATGATGATGATGGAACAATAGAAATGCCAAATCTTTTCCAAAAGTCCATACCACATATAACATCCTGTTTAATAGATGAAACTATTAGAAATTCAAAGTCCGTGTGAATTGAAATGTAAATCAGAGGAACCGTTATCCAACCAGCCACCAACTTTCTCTGACCGTCAGCGGTGCGAACAACGCCTGTCATTTTATTTGTCAGAAGATTTTTCGAGAGAATTTCATCGGCCTATTTCCCTCCGATGACGCTTTTATTGGCTCCGCTATCTAATAGCGCTAGGTAGCTCTCACCGAGTATCTCAACCTGAGTAAAAGGACGAATATCGCTCGCTTTGTGAACTATCGAGGAAACTGTGACGCGAATTTGGCTTTTTTTACGCTTCCAAAATTCTGTTAAAGCAGGGGTGGAATCAAAAATTTCGGCTCTACGCTTCTGATATTCTCGAAGTCTAATATGGTATGGTCTGAAATGTGGAGGTAGTAGTATATCTGAGGCGGATTTGGATATGTCTGGTGTATGTTTACGTCCGGTAATAAGGTGTACATTTTGGACATCCGGGGCTAACGTCGGATGTCGCGTCTCGTTGACCGACGGACATCCTGAGTTTTCCGTTGTCGATCTACATTTTTCACAGTTGGGCTTGTACGTATCTGGTACTCTACAACCGTAACAGAAAATACGACGAGGTTTTAGGCATACCAGGTTTTGTGACCTTGTTCTTCGCAATTCCAGCATTTACTATTTTCGGGAGATAGGAGTGCACAAAGTTCGTTAAGGGAGTCCTCTTCCTTTTCGGAATTCTCCTCAGCTTCTCCGTCATGACTCATGAAGTTTACAAACCGCTTGCTATTCAAAACACCTTGTCGTGAAAGAGGCTTCGACTTCAGATTTCGAAAGAATTCCTCATGCCTGTGACACTCGTTGCGTAAGGTCGCTAAATCTGGAGTTTCAACATGAAGCAATTCGAGCTTCAGCTCCGACTTCAAATTTTCGCGTACCTCAATGGTGACATCACCATCCTGCATGGGCTCTCGTAAGGAGTCTGCGATAGATAGCATCGCATCTAGAAACTCGTCAAAGCTCTCGTTACTACCCTGTTTGCGCCGACGCATGGCTGCTTTGATCTCTCGATTCGAACGTTGATCCTGGTATCTCTCTTGCAAACGGCTGCATAACTCATACCAGTCAAGGTTATTCGTGTTCCCTATGAACACGCCAATAAAATGAAAAAGCTGAATCAGTAAACAAGAGACTGGCAAGCTGCGCCAGTAATGTAAAGTTTCCATTCAAACAATTATTGGTAAGACAATTCACTCTATAAATGAAGTCTTCGATGGGAATATCTTTGGACGATCCACTAATGATATTGGAGGTCTTATCAGGATGTTCACTTGGAATATCGGTGACATTAGCACGTACACTAGATGGATGCGGCCTGCAACTATTGTTGCGAAGATAACTAGCGCTGCTCATTCGAGGCAAGGAAGGAGCAATATCAAATTTAGTCATAGACTCTGAAATAAGTCGTTGGATATTTCCTTCGGAAAGAATTATAATTATATTTCGTACGTTTGACTTTGTTTTAGGACGATTTTTCGGAATTTCTCCGGTGTACGACGAATTCGCCGTAGTATTTAGCCCACTCTGTAAGTTCGATGGTGATCGTGAGCGCAACGGTAGCGAACACTGCTGCCTACAAACCGGACATGTTTCATTGGATGTCAGCTAATCCAATAAACATGACCGGTGATATTTATGCTTACACTGGGTTTCTACAATGTCGGTGTCCTGGCTAGTGTCGTTGCATATAGTACAGTGTACAGACTACCTCGCCGAGATTGACATTTAAATTGTCAGTACTTCGCCTAACCGCCATGGTAACAATTTATGATTAAGGTGAAAACAATATACTCTTTAAGACCTAAACGATTATTTTAGAATTTCGAAAAGAAAAGCAAGAAATGTGATGGTCTCCTATCAGGCACCAGCACAGCAGAAGGAATGTCTTTGGAAATTATAACCTTAAGTCCGTAAGCAGAAAGAAAAAAAAAAATTTAGTTGATGATCCTTTCGAGTCAAAGAGGAACATGACCGAATTCTCCAGCCTGAACAAGTCTCAATTTATCTTAAAAGAGTACAGGTCATTCATCTTCGGTACTAGGTATAGAACCAATTCAACTCAGAACTATCGTTCCTAGTATTCTGATGATATGTTATACATGATTATATTATATTATTATAATCTTCTTCCACTGGTCTGGGTCCGACAATCATCAGAATCCCAGCACTTCCAAGCTGGATATAAAACAAGAACTAAAACTACGTCAAAATTGGATTGGTTTGCGGAAAGGATTGGGAGGTAATTAGGATAGCGTGAGGGAACCTATAACTATAAAATATACAGTTATCCGGAACTATCGTTAAGGCCTGTTTTAACTATCTCGGCCTATTCGGGCCCCACGATGGGCGCCATTTATTATGTAACGGACACTGAATGTGTCGTCTCGTCAGCACTCTCTGTCTACTAAAGGGGTTGCCGGCCAGGCTCAGTGAAAATGGGGGTGGGTGTTGTGCTGCTGAACGAACTCCGTTACCTAACAAAATCGTAGACAGATTTACGGGAACTGGGATCGGAACTACAAACTTGGACGGAACTTAAGGTCAACTACCGACTGTGAAGAGCAAGCTGTTAATGCTCTTCCCTCTTGACCACCCAACCTGTAGAATAACATGAGAATAGGACATCATGATTCTACCCAAATCCTTCTGCCGCTGCGCTAGTGCCTTAGGAACCCAAGAGAAAAATTAGCAAATCATTTTTAAATCGTTATAAATTTTACCTTCAATTGTATGACTTCCATTTAGTTATAAACTCCATTAATATAACCCTAAACACTTTTTTTTGTTCATGCATGTATGTATATGTGGGGCTAATGTATGATGTATGAACTAAAGGGATAACCAAAATATAATCAAAATAATATAATCAATATATAATAAACAACTATTTTATTCTAGTGAGAGAATGAATTAATGAAATATAATGAATGAACATATTTAAAGTCATGGTGGTTAATAATAATTAAGTTTTCATCTCTTTTCATGTCTCATTGTGTTAGATGCTATTCTTATGAACCGGAGTGTATGTGTATATAGGTGTGTCTACTTACAGACTTTTAAACCGCTGCAGGTGTCGTTGGGTCCAAGTTCACGCTGGCAAAAAAAACTGCTAAAGAGATGGAGAAATGTTGAAAAAAAAAACGAGAAGGAACGTGTGAGTCGGTTCTGGGGACGCGACTCTACTTATACCCGTACTCAGTCAGTTTTTTACATTTTACATTTTTGAGCAAATCATATTTTAAAATTTAAAAAAAATTTTACACTTTACATTTTTTTGCTACATGTTATCTACATCTACAATATATATTATACATCTACATCTATTCTCTACATCTCCTCCGCTAGGGGTTGCTCGCGCACTAAACGTGGAAGAGTGTGCTAGCGAGAAAAAAATAGAGTTGCGTGTCTCTTGAAGGACAGGCGGGGGAAGCAACTGAAAATTAATTATGATCCGATCTGATTCAGATTCGGCAGTCTGGTAGATGTGGTCATTCTCTACGATACTGCGTTTTTAGTTTTATCGTATCTTTAAAATTGTGCCTGCCACAGATTTTCGTCCTTTGTGATGGTGGAAAGGGGCGGAGCGAAATTTTGAAATACACTTGTAGCAGTGTGATATCACATGAATCTGGAAACCGAATTTGGTTGCCCTAGCTCTTATAGTCTCTGAGATCCAGGCGTCAAACAAGACGGACAGACGGACGGACGGACAGACAGACATGGCTCTATCGACTCGGCTATTGATTCTGATCAAGAATATATATACCTTATGGGGTCGGAAACGTTTCCTTCTCTGCGTTGCACACATCCACTTTTACCACAAATCTAATAACTCTTTTTTGAGTACGGGTATAAAAACAAATGTTGACTTCTTTCGTGCGTGTCGTATTTACAGAAAACATTCTTACAAATTTCGTAAACGCGTCAATGATGACTAGCATATGCTATTTCTTCGATATAATAGCGGGAAGTGGTCCAAAATGATCTACGTGTAATGTATCAAATGGGATTGGTCGCTTAGGAATATTGTGAAGTGTTCGGTTGTTTGCGTGTGTGGGCACTGAAAACATTACGCAATTTAAGCAGTTTCCTATAAATGAATCAATTTTAGATCTCATATTCGGAAACCAATAGTGCCTTAGGATTTCTTTCATACATTTTTCAGTTCCTAAATGACATAACTTCTCGTGAACTCTTCTGATTATGTGCGTTTCCATTTCAGCTGGGACATAAAATAATTCGACGTCATTCTCATTTAATCTATACACAATTCCATCACTCAAAGAAAATTTCTTAACAGGTCCATGTTCCAATTGTTCTTTTAATTTCTCTATATAGTTGTCTCTGTTTTGTGTTATCTGAAGCTGAGGACTAATGTCATCAATGTCAATTACGGAAACTATTCGGTCTTTGTTATCACTTTCATGAATTGTAAATACTGGCTCATATTCAAAATCTTGATTAAGCGCTGAAGGATATCTACTAAGCCTACAATTGTATTTACATTTACTCTTGCACTTTTGTATAAAATATCGTAATAAGTTTCGATAGTTCTAGTTCTGCGAACTCAAAAAAGCAGCGAACTTCTGCTGATTTCTGTTCGCCAATTATCTCAGACTTTACTTTAGCCGATTTCTGCCAGTTGAGAGGTGGAAAGTGGAAGAGGAAATAAGAAAAAGTAGATCGAAAGAAGAGGGCAAAAAAAACAAAGAGAAACGGGAAAATAAGAGAAATTATAAAAAGCAGCGACCTACTGCTGATTTCTGTTCGCCTGCTATCTACATAAGTAGATCGAAAGAAGAGAGCAATAATTTTCAAAGAGAAACGAGAAAAATACGAGAAATTAAAAAAGCAGTGACCTACTGCTGATTTCTGTACGCCTGGTATCTCAGTATATCGAGAGAAGAGAGCAATAAAATATAAAGAGGAACGAGAAAATTGTAACGGACACGGAAAGTGTCGTATCGTCAGCCCTCTCTGTCTACTAAAGGGTTGCTGGCCTGGTTCAGGAAAAATGGGATGGGTGTTGTTCTGCTAAACGAACTCCGTAACTTAACAACATCGTAGACAGATTTACGGGAAACTTGGATCGGAACTACAAACCCGTACGGAACTTAAGGTCAACTATCGACTGTGAAGAGCAAGCTGTTATTGCTCTTCCTCTTGACCCACCCAACCTGTAGAATAACATAAGAATATGACATTATGATTCTACCCAAAACCTTCTGCCGCTGCGCTAAGTGCCTTAGGAACCCAAAATACAGATTAGTAATTCATTTTATATCGTTATAATTTTTACTTCAACTTGTATGACTTCCATATAGTTATAAACTCCATTAGTATAACCCTAAACCTTATTTTTAATGCATGTATGTATATGTGGGGCTAAGGTATGATGTATGAATCCAAAGGGATAATGAAAATATAATCAAAATAATATAATCAATATATAATAAACAACTATTTTTTCTATGAGAGAATGAATTAATGAAATGTAATGAATGAACATATTTAAAGCCATGGTGGTTAATAATAATTAAGTTTTAAAATGGTTAATAATGCATGTCTCATTGTGTTAGATGCTATTCTTATGAACCGGAGTGTATGTGTATATTGGTGTGTCTACTTACAGACTTTTAAACCGCTGCAGGTGTCGTTGGGTCCAAGTTCACGCTGGCAAAAAAACTGCTAAAGAGATGGAGAAATGTTGAAAAATGAAATGTTGATCAGCATCAATAGCCGAGTCGATAGAGCCATGTCTGTCTGTCCGTCTGTCCGTCTGTCCGTCCGTCCGTCTGTCCGTCTGTCCGTCTTGTTTGACGCCTGGATCTCAGAGACTATAAAAGCTAGGGCAAGCAAATTTGGTTTCCAGACTCATGTGATATCCACACTGCTACAAGTGTATTTCATTTCGCCCCGCCCCCTTCCGCCCCCATTAAAGGACGTGTAAATCTGTGGCAGGCACAATTTTAAAGATACGATAAAACTAAAAACGCGTATCGTAGAGTATGACCACATTCACTAGATTGCCGAATATGAATCAGATCGACCATAATTTTCCGTTTCCCCGCCTCCTCCAGCCAGAGACAAGCTACTATCTTTTCGCCTGCACACTCTACCACGTTCAGTGCGTATGAGCACCCCAGAGGAGGAGATGTAGGAATCTAAATGGTACATCTATAATCTACATGTTAGATGTAAAATATACATTGTAGATGTAGATGTAGATAACATGTAAGTAAAATGTAAATGTAAAATTTTTTTTTTTTAAAATTCTAAAAATTATATCTCAAAATGTGTATATACTGACTGAGTACGGTATGGCAGAGTCGTGCGTCCCCGAAGCGACTCACCGTTCCTTCTCGTTACTTTTACTTTTGGATATGATTTTTTTTAATTTTAAAATTAAAAAAAAATTTACACTAACTTTTGCCTGTTATCTACTCACATATATATTATACCATTCACCCTGGTTCCCTTGGGTTTTATAAATGAGAAATATTTTTAAAAATATTTTTGTATTTTTGGAATATAAACGTAAAGCGGAGTATTTAAATAAATTTTAAAATTTTTTTTTTTTAACTTAAAAACTTTTAAAAGTAAATTAAAAAAAAATATTTTTTTTTGTATTTTAAAATATTTTAAAATGTTTTTACAAACACTTTATATTAATACAAAAAGGTATAGGTCAAAAATAAAAAATTTGCTTTGTTGTTTTAAGTATTTTAAATTTCTGCGGTACACTTCACTCAGAAGCAAAATTACTTAAATTTTTTTTTATTCGGTAACAATCATTTTCTTTGAGGTCGTTTTTATCAATTATCAATTAATTGAGTGAAAACATGGATCCAACTCGCTTTAGCTTTTCTTTCTTAATCAGTTTCCATGCGCAATATCGCAAAAAGCGCGTTTTTCGAAACTGACATTTGTCCTATAATATCAAATAAATTAACGTGTTGCACGTAGTTGCAGTTTGTTTTAACACAGAATATTCAAAAAAGACTGGTTTCATAAATAAAAAAGATTGAAGGCGGAAGGGGACGGATGTCAAAAGATCTATTCCATGCAAGTGTCGGGTATGATATTAATAGCACACTAAAGGAAATGTTAAGTTCTACAACGATTTACCACTAATACATGTAAGCAAAGGACCAACACATATATTTTTTATTGAATACTTACTAACTATGATCAAAATGGATGGTAATTTTAATACAATTCACAAAACATTAATATTTATTTTGCTTTACAAAAAGCCATAAAAAGGCTATAAAATTTACTTAGGTATGGACATAAAATTTTTTTTGCGATTCAACCGCGTGCAGGTTCTGGACTATCGATACGAAAAATATATAAATATAGCAATAAATATCAGTGGGATGTTTACTTTCCAAAAAGTAAAAAAAATTAACAAGATTCGACATTTTAATTTTTGATTTATTGCCTGCCAGATAGGCAGAATCGACCACTGTGCATCTCCTCCGCTAGGGGTTGCTCGCGCACTGAACGTGGAAGAGTGTGCTAGCGAGAAAAAAATAGGCGGTTGCGTCTCTCTTGGAAGGACAGGCGGGGAAGCAACTGAAAATTAATTATGATCCGATCTGATTCAGATTCGGCAGTCTGGTAGATGTGGTCATTCTCTACGATACTGCGTTTTTAGTTTTATCGTATCTTTAAAATTGTGCCTGCCACAGATTTTCGTCCTTTGTGATGGTGGAAAGGGGCGGAGCGAAATTTTTGAAATACACTTGTAGCAGTGTGATATCACATGAATCTGGAAACCGAATTTGGTTGCCCCTAGCTCTTATAGTCTCTGAGATCCAGGCGTCAAACAAGACGCGGAGGCGGACGGACGGACGGACGGGACAATCGGCTCTATCGACTCGGCTATTGATTCTGATCAAGAATATATATACCTTATGGGGTCGGAAACGTTTCCTTCTCTGCGTTGCACACATCCACTTTTACCACAAATCTAATAACTCTTTTTTGAGTACGGGTATAAAAACAAATGTTGACTTCTTTCGTGCGTGTCGTATTTACAGAAAACATTCTTACAAATTTCGTAAACGCGTCAATGATGACTAGCATATGCTATTTCTTCGATATAATAGCGGGAAGTGGTCCAAAATGATCTACGTGTAATGTATCAAATGGGATTGGTCGCTTATGGAATATTGTGAAGTGTTCGGTTGTTTGCGTGTGTGGCACTGAAAACATTATGCAATTTAAGCAGTTTCTATAAATGAATCAATTTTAGATCTCATATTCGGAAACCAATAGTGCCTTAGGATTTCTTTCATACATTTTTCAGTTCCTAAATGACATAACTTCTCGTGAACTCTTCTGATTATGTGCGTTTCCATTTCAGCTGGGACATAAAATAATTCGACGTCATTCTCATTTAATCTATACACAATCTCCATCACTCAAAGAAAATTTCTTAACAGGTCCATGTTCCAATTGTTCTTTTAATTTCTCTATATAGTTGTCTCTGTTTTGTGTTATCTGAGAAGCTGAGGACTAATGTCATCAATGTCAATTACGGAAACTATTCGGTCTTTGTTATCACTTTCATGAATTGTAAATACTGGCTCATATTCAAAATCTTGATTAAGCGCTGAAGGATATCTACTAAGCCTACAATTGTATTTACATTTACTCTTGCACTTTGTATAAAATATCGTAATAAGTTTCGATAGTTCTAGTTCTGCGAACTCAAAAGCCGCGGAACTTCTGCTGATTTCTGTTCGCCAATTATCTCAGACTTTACTTTAGCCGATTTCTGCCAGTTGAGAGGTGGAAAGTGGAAGAGGAAATAAGAAAAAGTAGATCGAAAGAAGAGGGTCAAGAAAAACAAAGAGAAACGGGAAAATAAGAGAAATTATAAAAAAAGCAGCGACCTACCTGCTGATTTCTGTTCGCCTGCTATCTACATAAGTAGATCCGAAAGAAGAGAGCAATAATTTTCAAAGAGAAACGAGAAAATACGAGAAATTAAAAAAAGCAGTGACCTACTGCTGATTTCTGTACGCCTGGTATCTCAGTATATCGAGAGAAGAGGAGCAATAAAATATAAAGAGGAACGAGAAAATTGTAACGGACACGGAAAGTGTCGTATCGTCAGCCCTCTGTCTACTAAAGGGTTGCTGGCCTGGTTCAGGAAAATGGGATGGGTGTTGTTCTGCTAAACGAACTCCCGTAACTTAACAACATCGTAGACAGATTTACGGGAAACTTGGATCGGAACTACAAACCCGTACGGAACTTAAGGTCAACTATCGACTGTGAAGAAGCAAGCTGTTATTGCTCTTCCTCTTGACCCACCCAACCTGTAGAATAACATAAGAATATGACATTATGATTCTACCCAAAACCTTCTGCCGCTGCGCTATGCCTTAGGAACCCAAGATACAGATTAGTAATTCATTTTATATCGTTATCAATTTTTACTTCAACTTGTATGACTTCCATATAGTTATAAACTCCATTAGTATAACCCTAAACCTTATTTTTAATGCATGTTATGTTATGTGGGGCTAAGGTATGATGTATGAATCACCAAGGGATAATGAAAATATAATCAAAATAATATAATCAATATATAATAAACAACTTTTTTTTCATTATGAGAGAATGAATTAATGAAATGTAATGAATGAACATATTTAAAGCCATGGTGGTTAATAATAATTAAGTTTTAAAAATCGTGTTACTAATGCATGTCTCATTCGACCCTCAATAAGTACCGTAGATGCCTATTACTTATGAACCGGAGTGTCATGTAGTATATTGCGTAAGTGTCTATATTCTTATTTAAATACAGACTTTTAAACCGCTGCAGGTGTCGTTGGGTCCAAGTTCACGCTGGCAAAAAAAAGATAAAGAGTTGGAGAAATGTTGAACTCAAGTGAAATGTTGATCAGCACTCAACTAGCCGAAGTCGATTCCAGAGCCATGTCTGTCTGTCCGTTCGTCCGTCTGTCCGTATTTTGGCTGTCCGTCTGTCCATTGGTCTGTCCGTCTTGTTTGACGTCCTGGATCTCAGAGACATAAAAGCGGGAGGCCAACCAAATTTGGTGTTCCAGACTCATTGATATCACACTGGTATAGTGTATTTGATTAATTTAATTAATTTATTTAATTGATTTGGTTGATTATGGATTAATATTTCGCCCCGCCCCTTCCCCCCCCACAAAATGGATCGAAAATCTGTGGCAGGCACAATTTTTAAAGATCCGTACGCCTTAAAACCTAAAAACGCAGTATCGTTGAGTATGACCATAGGGTCTACCGAGGATTGCCGAAACAATATGTCCCAGATCGATCTTAATTTTCGATTTTATTGCTACATTGCCCAAGTAAACTATTTGAAAAAATTATAGCTTGCGACTAATAGGGTACCTTGACAGGAAAAATTTTTAATCCCACAACCAAGTTGATTTTAAGCGTAAGCACATCACTATTGAATCTCTACTAAAATTTCAACATTTCGTGTCAGACGCCCCTACCTCAAAAAATCATGTCTCTTTGCTAGGAACGGATTTTGAAAGAGCGTTTGTATCAATGCCGTCATTGATAAGCTTGCACCTTTGCGGGTAGCTTCCAAGGCTTTTAACGCAGTAAAGGCCTCCATGACACGTCGCTCCTTTAGAGTTTAAGTCAATACAATACAATACAATTACAATGACATCCTACAAGCAAGGTTCTCCTCTTTCCGTCGTGCTATTTATAATTGTTTTTGACAAACTTAGTAAAATAATTCTTAAGTATGAAAACATTAGTGTAAAAATTTATGCGGACGACACAATCATAAGATAAAAAACATATATCTATACCATAAATTTGTAGAAAAATTATTGTGTGTAAACGACTCCGTACTTTTTTATATACGGGATCAGCGGAGTATTTAAATAAATTTTTAATTTTTATTTTTTAACTTAAAAACTTTTAAAAATAAATTTAAAAAAAAATATTTTTTTTGTATATTAAAATATTTTAAAATGTTTTTACAAACACTTTATATTAATAAAAAAATTAAAAAATTTGCTTTGTTGTTTTAAGTATTTTAAATTTCTGCGGTACACTTCACTCAGAAGCAAAATTACTTAAATTTTTTTTTTATTCGGTAACAATCATTTTCTTTGAGTTCGTTTTTATCAATTATCAATTAATTGAGTAAAAACATGGATCCAACTCGCTTTAGCTTTTCTTTCTTACTCAGTTTCCATGCGCCATATCGCAAAAAGCGCGTTTTTCGAAACTGACATTTGTCCTATAATATCAAATAAATTAACGTGTTGCACGTAGTTTCAGTTTGTTTTAACACAGAATATTCAAAAAAGACTGGTTTCATAAATAAAAAAAGATTGAAGGCGGAAGGGGACGGATGTCAAAAGATCTATTCCATGCAAGTGTCGGGTATGATATTAATAGCACACTAAAGGAAATGTTAAGTTCTACAACGATTTACCACTAATACATGTAAGCAAAGGACCAACACACATATTTTTTATTGAATACTTACTAACTATGATCAAAATGGATGGTAATTTTAATACAATTCACAAAACATTAATATTTATTTTGCTTTACAAAAAGCCATAAAAAGGCTCTAAAATTTACCTAGGTATGGACATAAAAGTTTTTTGCGATTCAACCGCGTGCAGGTACTGGACTATCGATACGAAATATATAATTTTATATCCTACTAGTATAGGCAGAATCGACCACTGTGCATCTCCTCCGCTAGGGTTGCTCGCGCTCTGAACGTGGAAGAGGGTAGCGAGAGAAAAAAAATTTAGTTGCGTGTCTCTTGGAGGGGGGGGGGGAGGGAACAGGAAAATAATTATGATCCGATCTGATTCAGATTCGGCAGTCTGGTAGATGTGGTCATTCTCTACGATACTGCGTTTTTAGTTTTATCGTATCTTTAAAATTGTGCCTGCCACAGATTTTCGTTCTTTGTGATGGTGGAAAGGGGCGGGCAAATTTTGAAATACACTTGGGGCAGGGGGATATCACATGAATCTGGAAACCGAATTTGGTTTCCTCTTTTTTTTTCTTTTGTGAGAGCGGGGTCAAACAAGACGGACAGACGGACGGACGGACGGACAGACATGGCTCTATCGACTCGGCTATTGATTCTGATCAAGATATATATACCTTATGGGGTCGGAAACGTTTCCTTCTCTGCGTTGCACACATCCACTTTTACCACAAATCTAATAACTCTTTTGAGTACGGGTATAAAAAACAAATGTTGACTTCTTTCGTGCGTGTCGTATTTACAGAAAACATTCTTACAAATTTCGTAAACGCGTCAATGATGACTAGCATATGCTATTTCTTCGATATAATAGCGGGAAGTGGTCCAAAATGATCTACGTGTAATGTATCAAATGGGATTGGTCGCTTAGGAATATTGTGAAGTGTTCGGTTGTTTGCGTGTGTGGGCACTGAAAACATTATGCAATTTAAGCAGTTTCCTATAAATGAATCAATTTTAGATCTCATATTCGGAAACCAATAGTGCCTTAGGATTTCTTTCATACATTTTTCAGTTCCTAAATGACATAACTTCTCGTGAACTCTTCTGATTATGTGCGTTTCCATTTCAGCTGGGACATAAAATAATTCGACGTCATTCTCATTTAATCTATACACAATTCCATCACTCAAAGAAAATTTCTTAACAGGTCCATGTTCCAATTGTTCTTTTAATTTCTCTATATAGTTGTCTCTGTTTTGTGTTATCTGAAGCTGAGGACTAATGTCATCAATGTCAATTACGGAAACTATTCGGTCTTTGTTATCACTTTCATGAATTGTAAATACTGGCTCATATTCAAAATCTTGATTAAGCGCTGAAGGATATCTACTAAGCCTACAATTGTATTTACATTTACTCTTGCACTTTGTATAAAATATCGTAATAAGTTTCGATAGTTCTAGTTCTGCGAACTCAAAAAGCAGCGAACTTCTGCTGATTTCTGTTCGCCAATTATCTCAGACTTTACTTTAGCCGATTTCTGCCAGTTGGAGAGGTGGAAAGTGGAAGAGGAAATAAGAAAAAGTAGATCGAAAGAAGAGGGCAAAAAAAACAAAGAGAAACGAGAAAATAAGAGAAATTATAAAAAGCAGCGACCTACTGCTGATTTCTGTTCGCCTGCTATCTAAGTAGATCGAAAGAAGAGAGCAAGAATTTTCAAAGAGAAACGAGAAAATACGAGAAATTAAAAAAAAAAGCAGTGACCTACTGCTGATTTCTGTACGCCTGGTATCTCAGTATATCGAGAGAAGAGAGCAATAAAATATAAAGAGGAACGAGAAAATTGTAACGGACACGGAAAGTGTCGTATCGTCAGCCCTCTCTGTCTACTAAAGGGTTGCTGGCCTGGTTCAGGAAAAATGGGATGGGTGTTGTTCTGCTAAACGAACTCCGTAACTTAACAACATCGTAGACAGATTTACGGGACTCTTGGATCGGAACTACAAACCCGTACGGAACTTAAGGTCAACTAACGACTGTGAAGAGCAAGCTGTTATTGCTCTTCCTCTTGACCCACCCAACCTGTAGAATAACATAAGAATATGACATTATGATACTACCCAAAACCTTCTGCCGCTGCGCTAAGTGCCTTAGGAACCCAAAATAAAGATTAGTAATTCATTTTATATCGTTATAATTTTTACTTTAACTTGTATGACATCCATATAGTTATAAACTCCATTAGTATAACCCTAAACCTCATTTTTAATGCATGTATGTATATGTGGGGCTAAGGTATGATGTATGAATCCAAAGGGATAATGAAAATATAATCAAAATAATATAATCAATATATAATAAACAACTATTTTTTCTATGAGAGAATGAATTAATGAAATGTAATGAATGAACATATTTAAAGTCATGGTGGTTAATAATAATTAAGTTTTAAAATGGTTAATAATGCATGTCTCATTGTGTTAGATGCTATTCTTATGAACCGGAGTGTATGTGTATATTTGTGTGTCTACTTACAAACTTTTAAAACGCTGCAAGTGTCGTTGGGCCCAAGTTCACGCTGGCAAATAAAAACTGCTAAAGAGATGAAGAAATGTTGAAAAAAAACGAGAAGGAACGTGTGAGTCGCTTCTGGGGACGCGACTCTACTTATACCCGTACTCAGTCAGTATATACATTTTTGAGCATATAATTATACCCGTACTCAAAAAAGAGGTATAAGGGGTATATCAGATTTGTGGTAAAAGTGGATGTACGCAACGCAGAGAAGAACGTTTCCGACGCCATAAAGTATATATATTCTTGATCAGCATCAATAGCCGTCCATCCGTCCGTCTCGATGAGCGCCTGGATCTCAGAGACTATTAAATATAGGGCAACCAAATTTGGTGTTAAGACTCATGTGATATCACACTGCTACAAGTGTATTTCAAAATTTCGCCCCGCCTCTTTCCGCCTCCACAAAGGACGAAAATCTGTGGCAGGCACAATTTTAAAAGATACGATAAAACTGACCATATCTACCAGATTGCTGAATATGAATCAGATCGGATCATAATTATAGCCAGAATGAAGAAATTAATTTTCTGTTGGTTCCCCGCCTCTTTCAGCCAGAGACCCGATACTCATTCTCCTTCTCGCTCGCACACTCTGCCGCGTTCAGTGCGCGAGCAACCCCTAGCGGAGATGTAGCATATAAATGGTACATCTATAATCTACATGTTAGATGTAAAATATACATTGTAAATGTAGATGTAGATTAACAGATGTAGCAAAAAAATGTAAAAATTTTTTTTTAATTCTAAAATTCTAAAAATCATGCTCCAAAATGTAAACACTGACTGAGTTTGGGTATAAGTAGAGTCGCGTCCCCAGAAGCGACTCACACGTTCCTTCTCGTTTTATTCTAAAATTCTAAAAAATCATATCTCAAAAAATGTATATACTGACTGAGTACGGGTATAAGTAGAATCGCGTCCCCAGAAGCGACTCACACGTTCCTTCTCGTTTAAAGTATTTTCAATTCTATAGTCGTCCACGTAGAATTATAAGTGATAGAGGATCATGTTTTACATCATTAGAATTTAGTAAATTTCTGTTAGAAAATAATATAGAACATGTGAAAGTAGCAACTGCTTCACCTCAAGCAAATGGTCAGGTAGAACGGGTGAACAGAACCATAAAAGCTATGTTGGCCAAAATAACTGAGCCAATAACACGAAGATTGGAGTAAACTCTTGATAAAGGCAGAATTTGCAATTAACAACTCAGTGCACTCGACCACGAAAGAATTGCCCACCAGTTTTGTTATTTGGAGTTCAGCAAAGGGGTTGTAATATTGACGCGTTGACAGAATATTTAGATGACAAGCAAGACCAACCGCAAGGTGATTTAGAATCAATACGTAAGAAATCTTTTGATAAAATTGAGGCATAGTCAGCAGAAGAAGCTGAAAACCACATTGAGTTCTTAGGGAGATTTCGTTGTAATGAGAAACATTGACACCACAATCGGTACAAATAAAAAATTTGTTTCAAAATACAGGGGTCCGTACATCGTCAGGAAGGTATTGCCGAATGACAGATACGTGTTAAACGACATTGAAAATTGCCAGATAAGTCAAATCCCGTATGACGGTTTTGTAGAGGCATGCCGGGTTAAGGAAATGGGCCGATTGGCGTAATCAGTGTGAAAATAACCCAACCTAAGTAGTTACCATTTTATATATATACACATATAATTACAATTAACCTTAATTAGAAACTCACGATCGGGGACGATCTAATTGTCAGGATGGCCGAGCTGTTAGATTATATTACTATTATTATCGTTAACCTACAATTGTTTTATTTACTCTTGCACCTTGTATAAAATATCGTAATAAGTTTCGATAGTTCTAGTTCTGCGAACTAGAACTATGGGGAATTAGGTCAGAGAGGGAATATCACTAGTATTGTTAACCCACATAATATCGACTCTTGCACCTTGCGTAAAATATCGTCTTGGTATAAGTATCGATTGACACTGAACGAGAGATCGGAGCGAGGGAGACAGGGACACTTCCTGGCTGAACAAAATTGAGAAGAGTACTAACATTTGACCTGCGGAATTAAATAAACATCCTTGGATATTCTGCGACAATATAAACAAAATTTTACATTTTACTTTTTATACCCGTACTCAAAAAAGAGTTAAGAGTTATTAGATTTGTGGTAAAAGTGGATGTGTGCAACGCAGAGAAGGAAACGTTTCCGACCCCCACAAAGTTTATATATATTCTTGATCAGCATCAATAGCCGAGTCGATATAGCCATGTCCGTCTGTCCGTCCGTCCGTCTTGATGAGCGCCTGGATCTCAGAGACTATAAAAGCTAGGGAAACCAAATTTGGTTTCAGCAGTGTGATATCACACTGCTACAAGTGTATTTCAAAATTTCGCCCCGTCCCCTTCCGCCGCCACAAAGGACGAAAATCTGTGGCAGGCACAATTTTAAAGATACGATAAAACTAAAAACGCAGTATCGTAGAGAATGACCATATCTACCAGATTGCTGAATATGAATCAGATCGGATTATAATTATAGCCAGAATGAAGAAATTAATTTTCTGTTGGTTCCTCTGCCTCCTCCAGCCAGAGACACACAACTCTATCTCTTTCTCGCTCGCACACTCTGCCGCGTTCAGTGCGCGAGCAACCCTAACGGAGCAGATGCAGAATATGTGACGGCTCATAATTTCGCGTTTTATATTTCGACCTATTTATGTGCACAGCACTGTAGCTGCAGCTGTATGTATGCGTTAGAAAGCTTTAGTCGGTCAAGCGAGCATTATGCTTTAGCTTAGATCGTATATGATACAGACGTCCTTTAGAAGCGTGGGTGGGAAAGGTAATGCAAAACCGAAGCTTAGGCCTTAGATCATTCAATCTGTGCCAACGAATTGTGAAAGGTCAGTTGCTGCAAGACAACAAGTGCATACAAATTTTGTATAACACGTGCTTGTTTTTTGTTGGTTCTTGTTGGAGACAATATTTTTTTTTACATATAGTTTTTGGGAAAAGTAAGAGTGTTGTATGTATTGCCGTAATCTTTATATGTTCCAGATCTCAATACCCTTTATATATACCTTTTGAGAGAGTTTTGTAATTCGAGCATTTATTTGGCGAAGTTATAGAGATTGATCTTTGTGCACCATGGCCGTAAGACGTAGTTTAGATATGACCAGTACCACAAATCACGAACAGATTTGCATAGTCTGTTCAAAACCAATAATTGCTCTGGATTTAAAACTGATTACAAGATGTAAACATATTTTCCATAGGAACTGTATTTTGAATTGGCTGGATAAGTCACGATCGTGTCCAAAATGTCAGAACAATGTTACAAGAAACAGTCTCTTAGAAGTTCTTTCCAAAAACGTTGCAGACCACAATCTGCACCCAGAAACAAACAGTTCAGAAAGAGTTTTGCTAACGAATAGCCAAAAGAAGAAAAAGAAACAGTTGCAGCAACCAAGCGAGATAGTAGATCCCAATGATAACAGCAACATATTGTCTAATTCTGCTTCGGTGGAAAACCCGTATCAAGACGTAGGTTTGCTAGAGCAGCGAATACTATCACAGGTAGAGCAGCAGGTTACTCCAAAAACGAGAAGGAACGTGTGAGTCGCTTCTGGGGACGCGACTCTACTTATACCCGTACTCAGTCAGTAAATACATTTTTGAGCCATGATTTTTTAGAATTTTAGAAAAAAAAAAAAAATTTACATTTTACATTTTTTTGCTACATCTGTTATCTACATCTACATCTACAATGTATATTTTACATCTAACATGTAGATTATAGATGTACCATTTATATTCTACATCTCCTCCTCTAGGGGTTGCTCGCGCACTGAACGCGGCAGAGTGTGCGAGCGAGAGAGAGAATGAGTAGTGTTTGTCTTGCAGGAGGGGGCGGGGGAAGAAACTGAAAATTAATTTCTTCATTCCGGCTATAATTATTATCCGATCCGCATGGGAACGTCTCATACAGTCAGTCAAAAAGTATATGATGTTAGATTGTATTACTATTATTATCGTTAACCGACAATTGTATTTACATTTACTCTTGCACCTTGTATAAAATATCGTAATAAGTTTCGATAGTTCTAGTTCTGCGAACTAGAACTATGTGGAATTAGGTCAGAGAGGGAATATCACTAGTATTGTTAACCCACATAATATCGACTCTTGCACCTTGCGTAAAATATCGTCTTGGTATAAGTATCGATTGACACTGAACGAGAGATCGGAGCGAGGGAGACAGGGACACTTCCTGGCTGAACAAAATTGAGGAGAGTACTAACATTTGACCAGCGGAATAAATCAAAGAATTAAATAAACAAAACGTGGATATTCTGCGACAATAATGATGTATCTATTAACAGAAAAATATCAAAAAGAATATGTTTTAAAGACCATTTTTTGCGAGATAGAATTTATGATAAACTGTAGACCCCTACTTTATATTCCCTCTGATTTAACTGAGGTAGAACCATTGACACCAAATAGTATTTTGATCGGACCTAATTATAGAGATTCATTTTACTCAGATGCCACCGAAAGGGATTTAAAAACAATAAAAATAATATCCTAAAAGATAGCAGACATGCTTTGGCAAAAATGGAAAAAAGATTATCGTCAGTTCCTATTATGTAGTAGAAAATGGACTAGACCAAATTAAGATTGTTGAAGGTGATATTGCCTTAATTACTGATTCGAATTTACCACGAAACAGCTGGCCTATGGGCAAAGTAATAAAAATATATCCATCTCAGGATGGGCGCGTAAGAATTGTAGACGTTAAGACTAAAAATGAAATTTATAAAAGACCAGTTGTCAAGTTAATTTAATTAGATGTACGCTCTAAGAATGAACTGTAATGTAAAAGTATTGTCACGTGTGACTACAATACTTTGGGAGGAGAATGTTGTGAATTGTTTATGTTTTACGTTAACACAATTTAAGTTTGATTTGAAACCGATAAATATCGATTATAATAATGTGACCACTTTATGAATTTATTAGTATTTTATAAGTCTGTTAAGTGGACATCCCTAAAAAAGGCGAATGAAGTCGAAGTCGAAAATAAAGAGAAAAAAATTGGTCGATCGAGCCGGATATTTATATTCATTCAACAGGTACGACCCAACACTAAATGGTCCTTCGAAGCCAACGGAACGGCACATGGAAAATAGAGATTCTATGTCACAACCAGAATTTCATCAGCATAAGTGTATGTACCCTGACGCGGGGACACACAGACAAGCCCTGCTGGAAATTTCAGTAGCATCTGAAATGAGTCTATCCTGACACGAGTGCACAAACAAACACTTTGGTGTACGAATTAAGGTGTGTGTATGTAAGGCCAAAGACAATATAAGTATAAGATAAATAACGCCATACGAAATTTTGGTACACGAATTTTTCATGCTGGCTCTAGAGCTGGCTCCAGGCTCTCTTGAAATTTTTTAGAGAGAGAGAGAGTGCTCTAGAGCCAGCCACTCTCGTGTATGCATACAGCATACGAAGGCACACGAAGTTGGTTCTATTCCGATGCGACAGCCGAGTCGTCGCGACGACTGTATGTGTGCACATGCATACGTTTTTTTACAGCGCTGTCGAAATATACCCTTCACTTTATAAGTGTAAGTTAATTTTGCAAGACGCTTACCACCCCAATATTAATAAACTCTTTTATTGTATATCCCTCCAATGATAATTTCTTTTTCGATAATAATTAGCGGATATACTTATATAAAAGTACATAATATATTTAATACATGACTTCACATTGGAATAATTGTCACTAGGGTATTCAGCACGCGACGTATTCAACGCCGGTAAATAATTTCGTTTCTCAACTCATTAAAAGGTTTTCGTCTCGAAAATCGTCCGCTTCGCACAAGTACGCACACATACGCACTTGCTGGTTCTGTGTGTACTCACACATGCAAGCGGATTCTATTTTTAGATTCGTACACTCTCAAATTTGTGTGAGCGAGATGGCGCGAGTTTCGTCGCTGGCTGAAAAATTGCCTTGCATATGGCAATTGAAATGTATGAGCGTTCCGCATCTTATACTTATATTGTCTTTGGTAAGGCCGAGTACAGTTCCTGATAACTTGGACATACAACACTGCGACATAAACCCTTTGGTGTACGAATTAAGGTGTGTGTATGTAAGGCCGAGTACAGTTCCTGATAACTTGGACATACCACACTGCGACATATTCATATGTGTGCACACATTTAGCAGACAGCGAACATGCCACAAACACGTAGGGGAAAGACAACGTCAAAAAAAGCTAAATCTGATGACAGCAAAGAAATTATGGCTAGTGCAATTAATCTTGGAAACGACTCCCAGCTTGACCAAACTGTGGTGCAGGCATCGACTCCTTATCCAGCAGCAAAAAAGAAAGTACCAACGGAAAAAACAGTGCACTCACAAAAGTCAACGAGGGCCCAGAAGCTACAAATTGAAATGGAACATTTTAGGCGGCAGCAAGATATTATGCAACAAGGATTACAAAGAGAAACAAGATCAGATGCAGCGACAATTCGAGATAGTGCAACTGGAGGATGACAACGACGAACAAGATGGCAGCCAAGATCCTGATGCTGAAAACGACGAAGAGCAAGCGGCAAGTAGAACACGAGAGTGGGTTAAAAGACAGCCTAATCAATTATTTTCTGACAATGCTGATGTAGGAGAAAGCCTAGAAAATATGGGTAATACAAATTTAATGCAGACAGGCAGACAGGCTTGACAAACTGTTTCACAAGAGTTACCTTTTTTTCTGGAAACCCACTTGAATGGCCGATATTTTATGCTGAGTTTCAAAACAGCAATGAAATCTGTAAGTTTTCTAACTATGAAAATATAAATCGGTTGAGAAAGGCACTATCTGGGCGTGCAAAAGAATCCGTTCAATCACTTTTGTTATTACCAAGTAATGTACCAGTTATTATTGATTTCTTAAAAGAAAGATTTGGAGATCCAACCCACATTATTAGACATTTGATTAAGCAAATCAAAAATTACCCTCCGGTAAAAGAAGATAAAACTGAAAGGCTTATTAGTTTATATGACACCCTTACTAATCTGATACATACATTATTGACATTTGAAGAATTGGATCATATTCGCAATCCACTTTTGTTTGACGACATTTTGGAAAAACTGCCATTATCTCAGCGTCTTGCCTTTATGCAATTTTACCAAGATACAAAAAATAATGAACCGAAAATAATAGTTTTTCACAAATGGCTTGGTAAGAAAGTTAAAGCAGCGCAGCTGTTAGGGTTCGGCCAGAGTAAAACAAAAGAAACAGCCCAACGATGGGAACATGTTAGTAAAATTCGATTATGTATATCATGTCTTTGCAAAAATCATATAATGAAAAATTGCAAGCAAAAGAAAACCATGCCAAATTGATAATTGTACCAAAACACACAACACATTATTAAATAAGAATAAACTGCCAAATCCAATATTGTGACAATTCCCAAAGTTTTACAGAACCAAAGATAGAAACAGAAATTAATTGTAACATAAATTATGATAACCAAAAAGTTCTTCTAAAGGTACTACCCATTTCGATTATTGGTCCAAAAAAGACAATCGAGACATTTGCGCTTTTGGATGAAGCTTCCACTGTGTCTCTTTTGGATCAAGATCTCGCTGACGAATTGGGTTTAGATGGTCCTATTAGACCATTGAAAATGCAGTGGACGAATAATGAGGCGTATGAGCAGAGTGAGTCAAAGGTAATTTGAGTCTGTATCAAAGGAAAGGGTCAATCATCAAAGTCACTTAGGTTAAGAAAAGTTAAAACGATTTCGGGTCTTTGGATGTTGATAGTTTGACTGACAAGTGGACATTTTTAAAACCATTTGTTTATCAGTCTTACTATAGGGCACAACCCAAATTGTTAATTGGAAAAGATAATTGGTCGGTTATTATAACACGAAAACTCAAATACGAATCATTCACAGGCCCAGTTGCAAGTAAGACATCGCTGGGCTGGGTGATTCATGGAATTATTGATCCTAATAGAAATTCTGGCCAATCAGATTATACCTCTCATATTAGAAATTGCATGGATGAACAAAATGATAGGGGCGATATAGATTCGTTACAAGTAGATCTTGTATCATACTGGAATCAAATCATACTGGAATTTAGAAAATGAACTGACTACTGTAAAGGATAATCCAATCTCCTTGATGATAAAAAATGTTTAGAAATTATTGACAAAACTTTAAAAAAGAAAAGGAAATAGATTTGAAGTGGGACTATTTTGGAAAATGAAAATGTTAAACTACCATAAAGTTACTCTAATGCCTACAATAGATTGATAGCCCTAGAAAGAAAACTTGACAAAGACTCAAAATATCAACAAAGATACCAAGACATGATAGATACATATATAACTAAAGGATATATAAGAAAATTGGATATAAATGAGGCAGCGATAAAAACACTTTTGGCTTTTTATCTCCCACACTTTGGTGTAGTTAATAACAATAAACCAGACAAGCTTAGAATAATATTTGATGCAGCATCAAGGACACATGGACTTAGCTTAAATGATTTCTTATTAGCAGGACCCGATCTATATAACCAACTGATCTCCGTATTAATGAATTTCCGAGAACATAAAAGAGCGTTCGTTGGCGACATAAAGGAGATGTTCCTTCAAATACAAATACGCGACGATGTAATCGCGCAAAGAATTCTCTGGCGAGGAACGAATCGCCATTCTAACCCGGACGTGTATGAAATCCAAGTGCTATTCTTCGGTGCCAAGTGTAGTCCGAGCATTGCTCAACAGACAAGAAACCGCAATGCACTGGATTTTAAAGACAAGTTTCCCCAAGCCTCTAACGATATACTAAATAATCATTACATGGATGACTATCTAGGTGGAGCCAAAGACATAGATAGTGCAGTGAATTTGATAAATCAAGTTAAATAAATTCATGAAAAAGCTGGGTTTCATATGTGTAACTGGGTTTCAAACTCACAAGACGTTTTGACAAAATTTAATAAGAAAAGTACACAAACTGATATAAAACCAATTAAAAATATAACTCAAGAACGAATCCTAGGTATGATGTGGAACTTTAAAGCAGATTTTTTTGCATTTAATTTGAACTTTACGAAAGCACATTCTGATATTTTAAACGTATTTAAACGACCAACTAAGCGTCAAGTCCTTAAAATAACAATGTCAATCTTCGACCCTCTTGGGGTTCTGTCAAATTTACTTATTGTCAACAAAATTCTCTTACAAGCCATTTGGGACAGCGGAATTGGTTGGGATGATTTAATCATTGACAAAAATTATGAGATTTGGAAAAATTTGTGCAAAAATATACGGAAGATACAAGAATTCAAAGTGCCATGTTCTAAATGCAAACATACTTGTGGACTGATTCAGAAACAGTTCTGCATTGGCTTAAGTCCAGCAGTAAGCGATTTAAAATGTTTGTGGCACAGCGACTATGTACCCACTAACCTAAATCAAGCCGACCAAGCAACAAAAATCTTAAAATTCGATTTCGACCAATGATGTTTGGTTGAAAGGGCCGTGCTTCTTGTACGAGTATGTCCGGTATGTCTGAAAGGAAAGTTAGTGAGGACTTTCGCCTGGACAAAACATCGATTGAACAGGAGTATGTACATATAGTCACTGAGATATCTAATACGATTGAAATACCTGATGTATCCAGATTTTCCAACTGGATGCGATTTTTACGCACGACTGCTTGGGTATTAAAATTTGTAGATCGACTAAAAAAGACAAACGACTCAGAATTTTTAAGTGAATTGACAGTTAAGAATATAAACAGAGCAGAATATGTAATATACAAGAAAGTGCAGCTAGATTCTTACCTAAGCGAAATTGACTGTTTTATGAAGGCAAAAGCTATCCATAATTCAAGCACTTTAAAGTCACTTACAGTTATTATGACAGACGATGGGTTGTTACGAATACAAGGACAATTGAACAACATTGACGAAGCCCAGTTTAATTTCGATTCAAAGAATCCAATTATTTTGAGCAAGAGGCATCCGATTACAGAATTGTTAGTTAATTATTATCATGTGAAGAACTGTCATGTGGGTAGGGAACCGTTATAGCCAATTTACGACAAAAATATTGCCGTAACGTAGTAAAGAAAATAATAAGAGAGTGCCAGTTTCGTAAAAATAAAAGATCAAAGCCCCTTGTTCCAATTATGGGCCAATTACCGTCATGTCGTGTACAACCAACGGAAAGACCTTTTTAAAGACAGGTGTTGACTATTTCGGTCCAATAGAAATATTAGTGAATCGAGTCACGTAAAAAGATATGGTGTGATATTTACTTGCATGGCATCACGCGCTGTACACTTAGAAATTGCTGAAGATCTATCGTGCAACGCTTTTATGAATGTTTTTCGACAATTTGGATGTCGACGAGGATTTCCAATAGAGCTATATTCAGACAATGGGACCAATTTAAAAAAGCAAGAAAAAATATATACGAAGTTGCTGCTAGTTGGCCCGAAGACGAGATTATTCAGTTTATGACTACAAAAGAAATGTCAGTGGTTTTTTAATCCTCCGTTATCTCCACATATGGGAGAAGCATGGGAACGTCTCATACAGTCAGTCAAAAAGTATATGATGTTAGATTGTATTACTATTATTATCGTTAACCTACAATTGTATTTACATTTACTCTTGCACCTTGTATAAAATATCGTAATAAGTTTCGATAGTTCTAGTTCTGCGAACTAGAACTATGGGGAATTAGGTCAGAGAGGGAATATCACTAGTATTGTTAACCCACATAATATCGACTCTTGCACCTTGCGTAAAATATCGTCTTGGTATAAGTATCGATTGACACTGAACGAGAGATCGGAGCGAGGGAGACAGGGACACTTCCTGGCTGAACAAAATTGAGAAGAGTACTAACATTTGACCTGCGGAATTAAATAAACATCCTTGGATATTCTGCGACAATATAAACAAAATTTTACATTTTACTTTTTTATACCCGTACTCAAAAAAGAGTTAAGAGTTATTAGATTTGTGGTAAAAGTGGATGTGTGCAACGCAGAGAAGGAAACGTTTCCGACCCCATAAAGTATATATATTCTTGATCAGCATCAATAGCCGAGTCGATATAGCCATGTCCGTCTGTCCGTCCGTCCGTCTTGATGAGCGCCTGGATCTCAGAGACTATAAAAGCTAGTGCAAACCAAATTTGGTTTCAGCAGTGTGATATCACACTGCTACAAGTGTATTTCAAAATTTCGCCCCGCCCCCTTCCGCCGCCACAAAGGACGAAAATCTGTGGCAGGCACAATTTTAAAGATACGATAAAACTAAAAACGCAGTATCGTAGAGAATGACCATATCTACCAGATTGCTGAATATGAATCAGATCGGATTATAATTATAGCCAGAATGAAGAAATTAATTTTCTGTTGGTTCCTCTGCCTCCTCCAGCCAGAGACACACAACTCTATCTCTTTCTCGCTCGCACACTCTGCCGCGTTCAGTGCGCGAGCAACCCCTAGCGGAGCAGATGCAGAATATGTGACGGCTCATAATTTCGCGTTTTATATTTCGACCTATTTATGTGCACAGCACTGTAGCTGCAGCTGTATGTATGCGTTAGAAAGCTTTAGTCGGTCAAGCGAGCATTATGCTTTAGCTTAGATCGTATATGATACAGACGTCCTTTAGAAGCGTGGGTGGGAAAGGTAATGCAAAACCGAAGCTTAGGCCTTAGATCATTCAATCTGTGCCAACGAATTGTGAAAGGTCAGTTGCTGCAAGACAACAAGTGCATACAAATTTTGTATAACACGTGCTTGTTTTTTGTTGGTTCTTGTTGGAGACAATATTTTTTTTTTACATATAGTTTTTGGGAAAAGTAAGAGTGTTGTATGTATTGCCGTAATCTTTATATGTTCCAGATCTCAATACCCTTTATATATACCTTTTGAGAGAGTTTTGTAATTCGAGCATTTATTTGGCGAAGTTATTAGAGATTGATCTTTGTGCACCATGGCCGTAAGACGTAGTGTAGATATGACCAGTACCACAAATCACGAACAGATTTGCATAGTCTGTTCAAAACCAATAATTGCTCTGGATTTAAAACTGATTACAAGATGTAAACATATTTTCCATGGGAACTGTATTTTGAATTGGCTGGATAAGTCACGATCGTGTCCAAAATGTCAGAACAATGTTACAAGAAACAGTCTCTTAGAAGTTCTTCCCGAAAACGTTGCAGACCACAATCTGCACCCAGAAACAAACAGTTCAGAAAGAGTTTTGCTAACGAATAGCCAAAAGAAGAAAAAGAAACAGTTGCAGCAACCAAGCGAGATAGTAGATCCCAATGATAACAGCAACATATTGTCTAATTCTGCTTCGGTGGAAAACCCGTATCAAGACGTAGGTTTGCTAGAGCAGCGAATACTATCACAGGTAGAGCAGCAGGTTACTCCAAAAACGAGAAGGAACGTGTGAGTCGCTTCTGGGGACGCGACTCTACTTATACCCGTACTCAGTCAGTAAATACATTTTTGAGCCATGATTTTTTAGAATTTTAGAAAAAAAAAAAATTTACATTTTACATTTTTTTGCTACATCTGTTATCTACATCTACATCTACAATGTATATTTTACATCTAACATGTAGATTATAGATGTACCATTTATATTCTACATCTCCTCCTCTAGGGGTTGCTCGCGCACTGAACGCGGCAGAGTGTGCGAGCGAGAGAGAGAATGAGTAGTGTTTGTCTTGCAGGAGGGGGCGGGGGAAGCAACTGAAAATTAATTTCTTCATTCCGGCTATAATTATTATCCGATCCGCATGGGAACGTCTCATACAGTCAGTCAAAAAGTATATGATGTTAGATTGTATTACTATTATTATCGTTAACCGACAATTGTATTTACATTTACTCTTGCACCTTGTATAAAATATCGTAATAAGTTTCGATAGTTCTAGTTCTGCGAACTAGAACTATGGGGAATTAGGTCAGAGAGGGAATATCACTAGTATTGTTAACCCACATAATATCGACTCTTGCACCTTGCGTAAAATATCGTCTTGGTATAAGTATCGATTGACACTGAACGAGAGATCGGAGCGAGGGAGACAGGGACACTTCCTGGCTGAACAAAATTGAGAAGAGTACTAACATTTGACCTGCGGAATTAAATAAACATCCTTGGATATTCTGCGACAATATAAACAAAATTTTACATTTTACTTTTTATACCCGTACTCAAAAAGAGTTAAGAGTTATTAGATTTGTGGTAAAAGTGGATGTGTGCAACGCAGAGAAGGAAACGTTTCCGACCCCATAAAGTATATATATTCTTGATCAGCATCAATAGCCGAGTCGATATAGCCATGTCCGTCTGTCCGTCCGTCCGTCTTGATGAGCGCCTGGATCTCAGAGACTATAAAAGCTAGTGCAAACAAATTTGGTTTCAGCAGTGTGATATCACACTGCTACAAGTGTATTTCAAAATTTCGCCCCGCCCCCTTCCGCCGCCACAAAGGACGAAAATCTGTGGCAGGCACAATTTTAAAGATACGATAAAACTAAAAACGCAGTATCGTAGAGAATGACCATATCTACCAGATTGCTGAATATGAATCAGATCGGATTATAATTATAGCCAGAATGAAGAAATTAATTTTCTGTTGGTTCCTCTGCCTCCTCCAGCCAGAGACACACAACTCTATCTCTTTCTCGCTCGCACACTCTGCCGCGTTCAGTGCGCGAGCAACCCCTAGCGGAGCAGATGCAGAATATGTGACGGCTCATAATTTCGCGTTTTATATTTCGACCTATTTATGTGCACAGCACTGTAGCTGCAGCTGTATGTATGCGTTAGAAAGCTTTAGTCGGTCAAGCGAGCATTATGCTTTAGCTTAGATCGTATATGATACAGACGTCCTTTAGAAGCGTGGGTGGGAAAGGTAATGCAAAACCGAAGCTTAGGCCTTAGATCATTCAATCTGTGCCAACGAATTGTGAAAGGTCAGTTGCTGCAAGACAACAAGTGCATACAAATTTTGTATAACACGTGCTTGTTTTTTGTTGGTTCTTGTTGGAGACAATATTTTTTTTTACATATAGTTTTTGGGAAAAGTAAGAGTGTTGTATGTATTGCCGTAATCTTTATATGTTCCAGATCTCAATACCCTTTATATATACCTTTTGAGAGAGTTTTGTAATTCGAGCATTTATTTGGCGAAGTTATTAGAGATTGATCTTTGTGCACCATGGCCGTAAGACGTAGTGTAGATATGACCAGTACCACAAATCACGAACAGATTTGCATAGTCTGTTCAAAACCAATAATTGCTCTGGATTTAAAACTGATTACAAGATGTAAACATATTTTCCATGGGAACTGTATTTTGAATTGGCTGGATAAGTCACGATCGTGTCCAAAATGTCAGAACAATGTTACAAGAAACAGTCTCTTAGAAGTTCTTCCCGAAAACGTTGCAGACCACAATCTGCACCCAGAAACAAACAGTTCAGAAAGAGTTTTGCTAACGAATAGCCAAAAGAAGAAAAAGAAACAGTTGCAGCAACCAAGCGAGATAGTAGATCCCAATGATAACAGCAACATATTGTCTAATTCTGCTTCGGTGGAAAACCCGTATCAAGACGTAGGTTTGCTAGAGCAGCGAATACTATCACAGGTAGAGCAGCAGGTTACTCCAAAAACGAGAAGGAACGTGTGAGTCGCTTCTGGGGACGCGACTCTACTTATACCCGTACTCAGTCAGTAAATACATTTTTTGAGCCATGATTTTTTAGAATTTTAGAAAAAAAAAAATTTACATTTTACATTTTTTTGCTACATCTGTTATCTACATCTACATCTACAATGTATATTTTACATCTAACATGTAGATTATAGATGTACCATTTATATTCTACATCTCCTCCTCTAGGGGTTGCTCGCGCACTGAACGCGGCAGAGTGTGCGAGCGAGAGAGAGAATGAGTAGTGTTTGTCTTGCAGGAGGGGGCGGGGGAAGCAACTGAAAATTAATTTCTTCATTCCGGCTATAATTATTATCCGATCCGCATGGGAACGTCTCATACAGTCAGTCAAAAAGTATATGATGTTAGATTGTATTACTATTATTATCGTTAACCGACAATTGTATTTACATTTACTCTTGCACCTTGTATAAAATATCGTAATAAGTTTCGATAGTTCTAGTTCTGCGAACTAGAACTATGGGGGAATTAGGTCAGAGAGGGAATATCACTAGTATTGTTAACCCACATAATATCGACTCTTGCACCTTGCGTAAAATATCGTCTTGGTATAAGTATCGATTGACACTGAACGAGAGATCGGAGCGAGGGAGACAGGGACACTTCCTGGCTGAACAAAATTGAGAAGAGTACTAACATTTGACCTGCGGAATTAAATAAACATCCTTGGATATTCTGCGACAATATAAACAAAATTTTACATTTTACTTTTTATACCCGTACTCAAAAAAGAGTTAAGAGTTATTAGATTTGTGGTAAAAGTGGATGTGTGCAACGCAGAGAAGGAAACGTTTCCGACCCCATAAAGTATATATATTCTTGATCAGCATCAATAGCCGAGTCGATATAGCCATGTCCGTCTGTCCGTCCGTCCGTCTTGATGAGCGCCTGGATCTCAGAGACTATAAAAGCTAGTGCAAACAAATTTGGTTTCAGCAGTGTGATATCACACTGCTACAAGTGTATTTCAAAATTTCGCCCCGCCCCTTCCGCCGCCACAAAGGACGAAAATCTGTGGCAGGCACAATTTTAAAGATACGATAAAACTAAAAACGCAGTATCGTAGAGAATGACCATATCTACCAGATTGCTGAATATGAATCAGATCGGATTATAATTATAGCCAGAATGAAGAAATTAATTTTCTGTTGGTTCCTCTGCCTCCTCCAGCCAGAGACACACAACTCTATCTCTTTCTCGCTCGCACACTCTGCCGCGTTCAGTGCGCGAGCAACCCCTAGCGGAGCAGATGCAGAATATGTGACGGCTCATAATTTCGCGTTTTATATTTCGACCTATTTATGTGCACAGCACTGTAGCTGCAGCTGTATGTATGCGTTAGAAAGCTTTAGTCGGTCAAGCGAGCATTATGCTTTAGCTTAGATCGTATATGATACAGACGTCCTTTAGAAGCGTGGGTGGGAAAGGTAATGCAAAACCGAAGCTTAGGCCTTAGATCATTCAATCTGTGCCAACGAATTGTGAAAGGTCAGTTGCTGCAAGACAACAAGTGCATACAAATTTTGTATAACACGTGCTTGTTTTTTGTTGGTTCTTGTTGGAGACAATATTTTTTTTTACATATAGTATATTTTTGGGAAAAGTGAGAGTGTTGTATGTATTGCCGTAATCTTTATATGTTCCAGATCTCAATACCCTTTATATATACCTTTTGAGAGAGTTTTGTAATTCGAGCATTTATTTGGCGAAGTTATTAGAGATTGATCTTTGTGCACCATGGCCGTAAGACGTAGTGTAGATATGACCAGTACCACAAATCACGAACAGATTTGCATAGTCTGTTCAAAACCAATAATTGCTCTGGATTTAAAACTGATTACAAGATGTAAACATATTTTCCATAGGAACTGTATTTTGAATTGGCTGGATAAGTCACGATCGTGTCCAAAATGTCAGAACAATGTTACAAGAAACAGTCTCTTAGAAGTTCTTCCCGAAAACGTTGCAGACCACAATCTGCACCCAGAAACAAACAGTTCAGAAAGAGTTTTGCTAACGAATAGCCAAAAGAAGAAAAAGAAACAGTTGCAGCAACCAAGCGAGATAGTAGATCCCAATGATAACAGCAACATATTGTCTAATTCTGCTTCGGTGGAAAACCCGTATCAAGACGTAGGTTTGCTAGAGCAGCGAATACTATCACAGGTAGAGCAGCAGGTTACTCCAAAAACGAGAAGGAACGTGTGAGTCGCTTCTGGGGACGCGACTCTACTTATACCCGTACTCAGTCAGTAAATACATTTTTGAGCCATGATTTTTTAGAATTTTAGAAAAAAAAAAATTTACATTTTACATTTTTTGCTACATCTGTTATCTACATCTACATCTACAATGTATATTTTACATCTAACATGTAGATTATAGATGTACCATTTATATTCTACATCTCCTCCTCTAGGGGTTGCTCGCGCACTGAACGCGGCAGAGTGTGCGAGCGAGAGAGAGAATGAGTAGTGTTTGTCTTGCAGGAGGGGGCGGGGGAAGCAACTGAAAATTAATTTCTTCATTCCGGCTATAATTATTATCCGATCCGCATGGGAACGTCTCATACAGTCAGTCAAAAAGTATATGATGTTAGATTGTATTACTATTATTATCGTTAACCGACAATTGTATTTACATTTACTCTTGCACCTTGTATAAAATATCGTAAATGTTTCGATAGTTCTAGTTCTTGCGAACTAGAACTATGGGGAATTAGGTCAGAGAGGGAATATCACTAGTATTGTTAACCCACATAATATCGACTCTTGCACCTTGCGTAAAATATCGTCTTGGTATAAGTATCGATTGACACTGAACGAGAGATCGGAGCGAGGGAGACAGGGACACTTCCTGGCTGAACAAAAATTGAGAAGAGTACTAACATTTGACCTGCGGAATTAAATAAACATCCTTGGATATTCTGCGACAATATAAACAAAATTTTACATTTTACTTTTTATACCCGTACTCAAAAAGAGTTAAGAGTTATTAGATTTGTGGTAAAAGTGGATGTGTGCAACGCAGAGAAGGAAACGTTTCCGACCCCATAAAGTATATATATTCTTGATCAGCATCAATAGCCGAGTCGATATAGCCATGTCCGTCTGTCCGTCCGTCCGTCTTGATGAGCGCCTGGATCTCAGAGACTATAAAAGCTAGTGCAAACAAATTTACCAGTTATCGCACTGCTACAGTTCAAGAATTTCGCCCCCCCCCTTCCCCGCCACAAAGGACGAAAATCTGTGGCAGGCATAATTTTAAAGATACGATAAATAGATCTGGAACATATAAAGATTACGGCAATACATACAACATCTCTACTTTTCCCAAAAATATACTATATGTAAAAAAAAATATTGTCTCCAACAGAACCAACAAAAAAAAAGCACGTTATACAAAATTTGTATGCACTTGTTGTCTTGCAGCAACTGACCTTTCACAATTCGTTGGCACAGATTGAATGATCTAAGGCCTAAGTTCGGTTTTGCATTACCTTTCCCACCCACGCTTCTAAAGGACGTCTGTATCATATACGATCTAAGCTAAAGCATAATGCTCGCTTGACCGACTAAAGCTTTCTAAAAGTAGGCATGCTTCAGAACTAAAATGCACATAAATAGGTCGAAATATAAAGGAAATTATGAGCCGTCACATATTCTTGCATCTGCTTAGGGTTGCTCGCGCACTGAACGCGGCAGAGTGTGCGAGCGAGAAGAGAGATAGAGTTGTGTGTGTCGCTGGAGGAGGCGGGGGAACCAACTGAAAATTAATTTCTTCATTCTGGCTATAATTATAGTCCGATCCGATTCATATTCGGCAATCTGGTAGATATGGGCATTCTCTACGATACTGCGTTTAGTTTTATCGTATCTTTAAAATTGTGCCTGCCACAGATTTTCGTCCTTTGTGGCGGCGGAAGGGGGCGGGGCGAAATTTTTAAATACACTTGTAGCAGTGTGATATCACATGAGTCTGGAAACCAAATTTGGTTGCCCTAGCTTTTATAGTCTCTGAGATCCAGGCGTCAAACAAGACGGACAGACGGACAGACAGACATGGCTCTATCGACTCGGCTATTGATGCTGATCAAGAATATATATAGTTTATGGGGTCGGAAAATTTTCCTTCTCTGTGTTACACACATCCACTTTTACCACAAATCTAATATACCCCTTAACTCTTTTTTGAGTACGGGTATAAATTAGTCAAATGCAATCCATGATATTGGTACTGTCTCGGCAAATCTCGAAGCTAACAACAGATAAGTCAGGAAGGGCTGAGGAATTACCTAACTGCAACATCGATGTAAATGAAAATGTAGATAATAACGAACCTGATTGGGGAAGAAGAACTACTAGAGCGTCATTATTTAGCTTTGATAGAGATGCACCCACTTTCATACCCAATGCAACTGAGAAAAATAATAATTTCAATCTAAGCCGCGATGCAGGAAAGGTAGCAAATTTAATTAGTAGCTGGAAAGTGCAGTGTAATGGCTCGCGCAGTGGCATGCCAGTAGGAAAATTTATTTACATGATTACAGCATTGACGAACGACAGCTTGAGAGGAAATTTTGATATCTTGTGTGACCACATCCATATTCTTTTCAGTGGTAGAGCAAGTGAATGGTTCTGGAGGTACAGACGCACTGTTGATAGAGTAAATTGGTCCGATCTTTGCAAGTCGCTAAATTCATATTTTCTTGAAGCGCTATCAGACGACGACGTGAGAGAACTGATAAGAGATCGCAAGCAGCAAATCAATGAAAGCTTTGACGAATTTCATAACGCAGTTATGCATTTAGTAGATCGCTTACAATACCCTATTAGCGAGAGTCAACTAACGTCAATTCTGAAACGAAATCTGAGACCGTGGATGAGAAAGGAGTTGTTTTACATAGAAATAAATTCGGTCAGCCAGTTAAGAAAGTTGGTTCTTAGGCGGGAAGCTTTTAGCGAGGAGTATAATGCTACTAACCTGAAGACGAACACAAAAAAGCAAGATTGTAGAAATTCGAAACTATTTTGTTTAATGCCTTTACTTAGGCTTGAGACGCGGGAATTAGTATTACAGACCAGAGCTGTGGGCGGCGATAAAAGGGCGATCAAAATATAAACCGTGCGAAACGAAGTTCAATTTACGAGTGCTTTATTCCCACGCATCGCTTGTCGGCTATGCTGCGGGCGTGTAGTTACATGTTGCTTGGATTTACAGTGGCGGGACTTCATGCCGTAACCTTACGAACTACATTAACTTTCATACATAACTTCATTGACTTATTATTATTATTTATTATTATTATGGTGTAACGACATTCCGGCCGCCTTGAACGACCGCACGTCGGGCTTCAACTTATCGGCAAAAGTGCCAGCTTATGGATTGGGCGTCTAATCACGCCCCCTCCTGTTCGCACCTCGGCTACCCTGACCTTGCCGTCTGCTCCCACGACGACGCTGGTGACCCTGCCGGTGATCCACTGCTGCGGCGGCGTATGGTCGTTGTGGACCACCACCATGGCGCCGACCTCGATGTTGGCCTCTGGGGTTTGCCATTTGCTGCGTCCCTGCAGGTTGTGGACGTAGTCCTTCGACCAAGCCTGCCAGAACCGTCGTTTGAGCTCGGAGAGTAGTTGCCACCTCTTGGTAAAGGTGGTACCGCTGCTCCGTCCGTCTGGCTCGCACCCTTGCGGCAGCGAACGAAGGGGCTGGCCGATCAAAAAGTGGCCTGGCGTAAGCACCTCTCCGTCGTTTGGATCCGTGCTGGCTGGAGTGAGCGGCCTGGAGTTCATGATGGCCTCGGCCTCGGCCAACACGGTCCTCACCTCGCTCTCGGTGAGCGCGGCGTCCGCGACCTGCCGCACGATCAGGAGCTTTGCCGACTTGACGGCCGCCTCCCATAAACCGCCGAAGTGCGGTGCTCGCGGGGGGATGAACTTCCACTCCATCCCTTGCTCCGCCGCGAACGTCATCAGGCTGGACTGCTGCTCCTCGAACGCTTCCTGAAGCCTCTGCAGCTCGTTCCGGGCTCCGACGAAATTTGTCCCGTTGTCGGAATACATCCTCAGCGGAACGCCACGTCTTGCGATGAAGCTTTTTAGAGATAAAAGAAAACAATTAGTCGACAGGTCTGGGACAAGCTCTAAATGGACGGCCTTCGAAGCGAAACACACAAATACCGCGATGTACATTTTGAGCGGCTGACGACCTCGAATCCGAAGCGAGACGTTGATGGGACCACAAAAGTCTACCCCGCAAATCAGGAACGGACGACCTTCCCTAAACCTGTCTGCTGGAAGATTCCCCATAATCTGACCCATCAATTTAGGTTTGTATCGAAAACAGTGGATGCATCTCCTCACTATGCGAGTGCATTCTCGACGTGCATTTACTAGCCAAATCTCTTGTCTCAGCAAACTTACTAATGTCTTTGCATTGGCGTGACAATTTTTAAAATGCAGGTTCCTTAAATAGAGTTCGACGAATTGACTCTTGGCGGGAAGTAGAACCGGAAACTTAGCCTCTATTGGCACTGGAGCATGCAACAGCCTTCCTCCGACCCTGATAAGTGTAAACGATCGCCCCTCCTCTGATCTTTTTTGGATAAAAGGGGCCATCATCTGCAGGCTCGGTTGCAGCGTATGCCCTTTCTTCAGCTTCTTAAACTCTTCAGAGAAGACGCTTCGCTGAACCAGCTCCATCAATTTTAGAGACGATTGCTGCAACTCCTTTGCAGTTAGCTCCCTGTAACGTTCCTTGTTCTTGCCGATATTAGCAAATCGGTATACATACGCAAAAACTCGAACTAATTTGGGGTACGACGAAAAACGAGAAAATATTTCATTTGAAAACGAGTTCGCAACGCCAATTAGAACCTGGGCGGACCGTTTCGCCTCGGAGTTCTTCACATCATCTGGGATGTTAAAATGCGGGTTCTCTGGCCAACAATGCTCAGGCTCACATAAAAATTTCGGACCTTCTAGCCATATGGACTCCAGGAGCTCAGGCACTTCGCATCCGCGAGACGCCAAGTCCGCTGGATTCGACAGCGATGGGACATGACGCCACGTAATGCCCTGACATAGCTCCTGAATCATGGCTACTCTATTTGAGACAAATACTGCAAGTGACGACGGTTGGGTTTTAATCCAATGTAGCGTTATTTCTGAATCCGTCCAGAAGAATACGCTCTCGATTCGACACTTTTCCAAAACTTGCTTTACGTAGGCCCAAAATTGCGCCAATAACGCTGCGGCGCACAATTCGAGCCTCGGGATGGTCTTTGTTTTTAGGGGAGCTACTCTTGCTTTCCCAGCGATCAATCGAACGTACGTTTGACCTTCGAAAAGCGCTCGCACATAAATGCAGCACCCATACGCTTGACTAGACGCGTCCGCGAAGCCATGCACTTGAATCGACGAGCACCCACTAGCCATAACGTACCGAGGCACGGCTATTTTGTCAAGACCACACAAGTTTAGCTTTAGCCTCTCCCAGCTTGTATGCAGTGACATTGGGATGGCTTCATCCCAATCCAGCTGAAGCTGCCACAGCTTCTGGAGGAAAATTTTCGCTGTTATGCTGATTGGACTAAGTAGCCCAAGCGGATCAAACAGTCGAGCACTAATTGACAGAATGGTGCGCTTAGTCGGATTCAAGTTTGTGAAGCTATCTTCCAAGTGATACCGGAACGTATCTGTTCTTGGACTCCACCTCATCCCCAATGTTTTGGTCGAATCGGCATCATTGAATGATAGGGATTTCTCCTCATTGTTTCCATCCATTAGTTCTGGATGGTTCGAAAACCATTTCGAAAGCTGAAACCCTCCGGAGCCAAGAATCTCAGACACCTGATCGCAAATCGACTTCAGCGTGTCTACGTCATCGGCTCCTGTCAGCATGTCGTCTACATAAAAATCACTGCAGATCACCTCAGAACCCTTCTTGTGGGTGTCTCTGTGGCGTACACCGAGCTCGTGCAAACAACGAATGGCAAGGAAAGGTGCAATTTGCAATTGATCGGTGGGATGTTCTCGCCACACGATGAGTTGGAAATTCCGGTCTTTTACGGCCACATCCACTTGCCTATACATTTTCGAAACGTCTGCCGTTAAAGCATACCGATTCACCCGAAATCGAACGAGTGATAAAAATAATTCCCTCTGAATAGTAGGTCCCACCATAAGTAAATCGTTTAATGACCACCCAGTTGTGGTCTTGCTCGACGCGTCAAAAACGACTCGAAGCTTGGTGGAACTGCTATCAGGCCTCAGGACGCACTGGTGTGGTATAAAATAATGTGGTCCTGGCGGAATCGCGTTGTCTGTCGGAGACATATGGCCGAGCTCGATATATTCTTTCATGAAACTGAGATACATGTCTCTCAGCTCACTCTCTCTTAACGTTCGTCGCTCTAACGATAAGAAACGACGTTTTGCGACCTCGAAGGACGACCCCAACGATACTGGGTCTGTCTTAAAAGGCAACGGTATTTGAAACCTTCCGGTCGGTAAATTGCAGACATTGGCTTTGAAAAACTCTTCGCATGCCAGCTGCTCTGCCGAATTTGTTTGAGCATGTTTTTCTTCTGGCGTTGCATCTATCTCCCACAGTCTTTCGACCATTTGAGACAGAGAGTCTTCTTCCGGTGAGTAGGTTGCGACGCAGCAAGCGGCTTCTCCAGTCAGAAGCTTGCTACACCGACCTGAAGCTACCCAACCTAAAAGGGTCTTTTGCAACAATGGTGCCCCTTCACCCAGTTTTATTTGGCCTGTGCACAACAGATCGAAGAACGAGTCTGCTCCAATCAGCATATCTACCCTTTGAGGTCGATGGAATGCTGGATCTGCCAACTCCACATTCGCAGGAATTTTCCACTGCTTAATGGGCAGACTTCTGTCAGGCTGCTGATTGGTAATGCTGCTAAGAACCCAGAAATCTGCTACGAAACTATGGTTATTTAACCTGGAGTATATTGTCGTCGAGACTTCACTCCTCGACACCGAGCTTGACTTGCCTACAGATGTCACTGTCAGGCAACGGTTGACCCTTGCCAACCTTAGCGATTGCGCTAGACTTTCTGTCATGAAATTGACCTGTGAACCCGAATCCAACAACACTCTTGCTAAGTGAACTTGGCCAAATCTGTCCCGAACTCTTACCACTGCTGTGGCAAGGATGACATGCTCGGGCTCACTGGATGCCTGCTTCACCTGCGCAGGATGGGACGATGCTTGTACTCTTATTGCCTGACTTTCTGAATCTGCGCTCTGAGCTGCGTATCTATGCAAGAGGGTGTGATGCCTCTGTGAACAAACTCTGCACTTAGAGGATGTGCACTGAGATACCCTATGTCCAGATTGGAGGCAATTAATGCATAATTGCTTGCCTTTTTGCGAACTCGAAACGCTCCAAGACGGGTATTGCCCCAAATCCCTGGCAGTTTCCGATCGAGTGGTTGGCGCCGCAATATACACACTTGGGGTCGATCGACTTTTCGGCCCTCGCGCAAGAAAATGACGATCTGCTGGTTTTCTTGCTGGTCGATGGCATGTCAAACTTTGGTTTGCCTCTCGCTTTGGATGACTCCTCTGCTGAAAGGTGTTGGTACCGGCGGTTCAACATTTTTGCACAATCCGACCAGCAAGGGAGCTCATCGTAGTTCAGCTGCTCCTCATACTTTGTTTTTGTGTATGGGTCCACCTTGGATAACACCAGATGTATTATCATGGCGTTAGCAACCTCTCGCTCGTCTCCTAACGATAAAAGCGACTCCAGAATGGCTGACACTGTATCTATAGTTGATCGCAATGCAGACGCTGACGGCTTGGTTACGGCAGGAATGTCAAACAACTGGGCAAGTGTCTCAAAGAATATTAAGCACTTGTTGTCGTACACCCTCTTCAAACTTTCTAACGCCTTTGGATAGTTGGCATCTGACATTTGGAACGCCTTAACGGTTCCCAAGGCTTCATCGGACAAGCACGATATGAGATGGTTGAACTTCTCTATATTGGACAACGACGGGTCGGAATCTACCAAACTTTCAAACAGACTAATAAACTGTTTGTAATCTGCATGCTTGCCGCTGAACTTCGGCAACTTCAATTTTGGCAAATTGGAGTGGTGGTGTGTGGGTGCTGAATTCATGTATGGTTGAGGGGATCTGTTGGTCGCTGCCGACATGTACAGAGCCTTTGTGATCACACACGTTTCTTCCAACGCCGCCCTATCTGAATTATCTGGGTCTAGTACATCGATCTCGGACTGCAGGGCCATTGCTTTTTCAATATAGGAGTTCAATATTTCCAAACGACATTGGATTTGTAATGGATCCAGCGAAATTGAACCCTCCTCAAATGCTATCCTCATTCGATTTATATCTTCGCTTATTTTCTCCAACCTCACATACAATTTTGTGAGCTTCGTGCTTCCACACATTCCGCTCCCAGTTGCCTTCTCTTCATCATGATCTTTAGACATGTTGATTAAATTACCAACGTTGGCTGTTCCTAACTTCTAAACTTCAAACTTGCTAAGCGAAGGCGACGATAACCTGAGGAAATGCACTGCGTTCAATAAGAACAATGTTTGACAGTACGGCAAAAGTATTCAAGTACCCACGTATAAACGTATTAGGTTCGATGCGACAACGACTGCAACAGTTAGAACAGACAAAAACGCAACAAACGCAACCGAGCTCTGTCACGGCGAACCAAACTCGACCCACGTTCGATCCCCTACGAAACGGACGTCTGGAGTTCCAATGCGCGCAACGCTAAGCTAAGCGTACGCAACCAACACCAAGTTTGGCTCGACACACTGAGCTCGAACCAAGTTCGAACCAATAAGCAAACGCAATTCTAATGCGCGCAACGCACTCGACTCCCAAATTAGAACAGCGTTCGACCCGAAAACTAGTTGGCGAACGATGTTTAATTGAGTGGCGCAATATAAGAGCGGATGATCAGCTCTCTGGCGCATACGACAAGCTCGGCGACACCAGCTAGAAAATTAGATGTCAAAGCGCACACAAATACCTAAATTAGAACAGCGTTCGACCCAAAACGAAGTGGCGAACGATGTTTCAATTGATTGGCACAATATAAGAGCGGATGATCAGCTCTCGTCACAAACGACAAGCTGGGCGACACCAGTTAGAGAGTTGGATAACCACGAAGCTGCGGGAGCAAAGTTACGACGAGGGTACTGCACGAACGTAAACTTAAGAGAACCGTATGCTGTACATTAAAGAGCGCGAAAATTAGTTTACCGCTGCAAGGGTCAATGTTTTCTCAGCGAACGAAACGAAATGCGAAATAATGCTACCAAATGCGAAATGAGCGGTAAACTATGTCGCTGGCACCTTCTAATACTCTTCCCGAACTACCCAGCTATCACGAATAGTTAAACGGTAGGTGAATGTACATATGTACAATACTGTTCAATGCCAAGCCAATAGGTATTAAACGCTATTATTTTAGCCGCTATTGCTTTGGCATTGTTACCTGGTCGTCGGATGAATCCACTTCCCTGGGCGTTGGCAACTCAATGTCCATGTTCTGCTTCGGTTGTAGGTGTGGATGGCGGTCTCCAATGTGGTCTTCCGTGGATTCCGTGATCTTCCTTCTGGATTGTCGATTTGGCTCGGCGGTTTTTTCGCGGCTTTAACTCGCGAACAGCGTTCTGGTCGAACAACGATTAATTTAAAACGAAACTAATCCCAAGGTCCCTGTTCGGGCGCCATGTAGAAATTCGAAACTATTTTGTTTAATGCCTTTACTTAGGCTTGAGACGCGGGAATTAGTATTACAGACCAGAGCTGTGGGCGGCGATAAAGGGCGATCAAAATATAAACCGTGCGAAACGAAGTTCAATTTACGAGTGCTTTATTCCCACGCATCGCTTGTCGGCTATGCTGCGGGCGTGTAGTTACATGTTGCTTGGATTTACAGTGGCGGGACTTCATGCCGTAACCTTACGAACTACATTAAATTTCATACATAACTTCATTGACTTATTATTATTATTTATTATTATTATGGTGTAACGACAAAGATAATGAAGTGGATTATGGCAAGGAATGTTCAGATGACTATCTAGAAGAACAAGAGATTTGTGAACTAAAACGAACAAGAGCATTAGAAGAGAAAAAAGAGACGCGTTGTTGGAATTGTCGCAAGGTTGGCCATAAATACGTAGATTGCGAATCTGACAAGAAGATATTTTGCTTAGGTTGTGGAGCAGAAAACATAATAAGACCAAATTGTGAAACCTGTCAGGAAAACCGACTGTTGAGTGGCAACAAAAACAGCAGTTACCGCTCAAATCCTCAACATTAAATAAAGAGCATTTTTCTTCTTACTCTCCGAACGTTAATATAATTCTTAAATATTTAAATTCTAAAAATATTCAAGGTAAATTATATCCGATAGTCCCATATCATATAAGACTTCGAAACTATGAAGATATAAGAAATAAGATATTTAGTAGTAAAATAGATTCAGTCAAAAAACCCAGTTGTATCAGAACTAAGAGAAATACCATCCGTCTTCGCAACTTTATAAGAAAAGTTAAAGATAGAAGGAGGAGTATATCATTATACCCGTACTCAAAAAAGAGTTAAGGGGTATATTAGATTTGTGGTAAAAGTGGATGTGTGCAACGCAGAGAAGGAAACGTTTCCGACCCCATAAAGTATATATATTCTTGATCAGCATCAATAGCCGAGTCGATATAGCCATGTCTGTCTGTCCGTCTGTCCGTCCGTCCGTCTTGTTGAGCGCCTGGATCTCAGAGACTATAAGGGTTAGGGTAATCAAATTTGGTTTCCAGACTCATGTGATATCACACTGCTACAAGTGTATTTCAAAATTTCGCCCCGCCCCCTTCCGCCCACACAAAAGACGAAAATCTGTGGCAGGCACAATTTTAAAGATACGATACAACTAAAATCGCAGTATCGTAGAGAATGACCATATCTACCAGATTGCTGAATCTGAATCAGATCGGAACATAATTATAGCCAGAATGAAGAAATTCATTTTCAGTTGCTTCCCCCGCTTCCACTGACAAAACATACTACTCTATCTCTTTCTCGCTCGCACACTCTGCCGCGTTCAGTGCGCGAGCAACCCCTAGCGGAGGAGATGTAGAATATTTATGGTACATCTATAATCTACATTTTAGATGTAAAATATACATTGTAGATGCAGATGTAGATAACAAATGTGTGAAGGGATGGCTTTTGAGTAGTATAGTAGTGTTTATTGGATATAATAAGTTGAACAATATATGTAGAGTGAATTAATTGAAACAAAAGATTTTCTTGAACGTGTGCTATCTTGTTCGCTTCGACTTCTTAAGTGAGTATCGCCTCTGTTGTTATCGATGGCTATGGACTTCTTAAGTGAGTATCGCCTCTGTTGTTATCGATGGCTATGGGTATATCGTGCGTATAACAGCCCCCATAGAGTTGACCGCTTCTGTTGACTAACAGCTCTTCACTGTCGGCCTTTCCTGAAAAATCGCAGCGTCCTCGCGAGATTCGTAGGGTGAATCGCCTTCCATGTCGTCCTCTTCATCTGGTTCATCGGGTGGAAGTTCGCACCAGCGTTTCATTCTGTCAGAAGAATACACCGACTTATAGTGCCTTTGCTTTCGTTGGGCATGAGGGATATCTTCTACTAGATATCGGTCGTTTGGCAGAACCTTGCTGATAATAAATGGACCTTTATAGCGAGGCTCCAATTTGCGTGATGTTCCTGTGCTAAACGGCTCATTCTCGACTAACACAAGATCACCAAGGGTATATACGGTTGGCTTGGAATGTCTAGCATCGTAACGTTTCTTCGCAGCAGCCCTATGATCGTTGACTGTAGTCGCAGCATCTGCTCGTAGCTTTTTCAATTCGTCATCTGTCATCATCTTCAGATCCGGGCCTTGGATCGCATTCGTCACTGTGTTCTTGAGGATATCTCGTGGCTCATAACCATACAATAGCTGAAATGGGGAACATTTAGTCGTACTATTTACCATGGTGTTGATGCTCCATTGAATTGAGCGTAGCTGGTCGTCCCATCGTTTTTCATTTTCATTTGAAGGCAATAGCATTGACAAAATAATCCGGTTGGTTAGCTCTGCATGTCCGTTCGCTCTCGGTGTCTTTACAGCATTGAGTATGTGCTTTACATTATTCGACTTACAATACACATCAAAATCCTTTGAATCCGATTAATGGTTTTCTCTGTGCTCATGTGTCCAGCCTTGTCGTGACATTCATGTAAAATATGGAATCTTAGCTGCTTCGGCACAACCCATAGCAGCTTGCCGTCATATTTGCGAAACAGGCGATCTTGCTCGGATCACATACTCGTCGTTCTCAGATTTCTTATCAATTTTCATCTTAGCAACAATCTTCTGGATTTTCTCATCTTGTAATTGTATGGCAAACAACCAATCAGCCTCGTCGATGATGGTCTTCGAAATTTGCAGGGATGCTGTGTCCATCTCATGTGCATCCTCAACTGGAGCTCGACTTAGTGCGTCAACATGATTCATCTGTGTTCCAGCCACCATCTTGCAATTCGGGGTATAAGCTCTCGTTTCTCCATTGATGTTTTCAGGGCATTACAATCGGTAACGACTTTAATACGCTTACCATAGATGTAATATTTAAATCGCTCCAACGACTCGACGACGGCTAGAGCTTCTAGTTCATAACTGTGGTAGTTCTTCTCTGGTTTGGCCGTTGCTCGACTATAGTAAGCAATTGGCTTCATCTGATCTTCATCCTTCTGCAGCAATACTCCGGCTAAACCAACGGCACTGGCATCCGTATGTAGTTCATGCTCAGCATCGAGTCGGTAACTGGTGACAACGGGCTTCGATATTAGGCGTCTCTTTAACTCGTCAAATGCATCCTGTTGTGGCTGTTCCCACTTGAACGTCTGGTCTTTGCGCAATAGGGCATGCAAAGGATCCGAAATAATGGCATATCCGGCAACAAATTTCCGGAAATAACCGCTGAGACCCAAAAACTGCCGTACTTCAGTCACATTGCTCGGCGTCGAGAACAATGCAATAGCGTTCGTCTTTACCTCTCCAGGACTGATGCCGTCTGCGTGTATCTGATGAGCCAGGAATGTAATTGTTTGTTTAAACAATTCACATTTATCCAGATTTAGCGTTAGTCCGCACTCTTGCAATACCTGGAGGATTCGCTCCAGCTTCTCATACATCTCGTCAAACGTCTGACTACCAATTAAGATGTCGTCCATGTAATGTATGATGTCGCCTTTCTGCACTCGCATTTATAATTCTGCCATGAGTCGATTGAAAACAGCAGGTGCAGTCTTTAGTCCAAAAGGAAGTCGCTTGAACTCATACAGTCCATCCGTAGTGATGAATGCAGTAAACTTTCTACTTTCCGGTGCTACTTCTATCTGATAATAACCGCTGTTGAGGTCCAGAGAAGAAGAGTATTTAAATCGCTTCGCCTCCTGCAGATGCTCCTCGATGTTCGGTACAGGAAAATTTTCCTTCTTGATCAACTTATTGAGACGGCGGTAATCAACACAGAGTCGATCACTACCGTTTGGCTTCTTGATGAGCACCACTGGGCTGGCGTATTCTGACGAGGATGGTATGATAATATCCTGCTCCAACAGCTCTTCAACCATTCTGCTTACAATTTCCTTCTTTGGCTCGGATACTCGGTATGGCGCTTGCGAAACCACTTGGCCACTCTCAACGCTAATGTTGGCTTGAACAATGTTGGTTTTGCCTATGCCTTGCAGTCCTGTGGAGAAAACATGCTTGAATTTCTCCAGCAAACCGCCCATTTGACTTCTCTCCTGATGGTTCTGTAGGTTGACAAGAAGTTTTGTAGTTAGGTTGTCGCTTACAAAGGATACCGGTTGATGAACAGCACGTTTCACTTCAGTGTCGCCTGGCTCAAACTTCAGCGATAGATGACCGCTAATGATGAGGTCTTGTCCTAACAGACAGTCCTCTTGCAGCAGGTCGTCTGCTACATATACTTTGGCCGTAATCATTTTTCCATCGATGTCCATATCCACAACCATTGCTTCGGTCAATATACAGGAACCCCCACAAATGCCTCGAATCTTCATAGAGCACTTGTGGCGATCAGCGTTGATTTGTTTGGCAACTGATTGGCGCATGATACTAGCCTGACTTCCAGTATCAATGAAGGCGCTATAGATGTACGACTGTATGTAGATTTTCCTGGTGAATAGCTTGTCGAGATTCGCGGCACCCAAACGCATCATATTTGCCGGTTGGCATTTCACATTGTGTGCATGAAACTTATTACAGTTGTTGCAACGCGACTTCTTTTTTTCTTGTTGGCATAAACTAGCGAAGTGCCCCAATTCTCCACAATTGTAGCACTTTTGAGTCTCCTTTGGCTTTGTTGCCTTTACGTCGTAGTCCTGCTTTGTCTCAAAGTTGCTGCCCTTTGGTACGAACTCCTTTTTGTTTGCGATTGGTCGACCTCTATTTACAAAATACGATTCGGCTGCGTCACGAAACTGCTTCATTGACGAAAACTGAATTGCGGCAAGACTATTTTGCAATTCTCGATGCTGTATACCTGATCTAACATATCTTATAACAGCTGCTTCACTAAGCTTGTACCGCACGCCAAGGGCGGACATCCGGGAACAGTACTCCTTTACTGTCTCCTTTGATCGTCTGGTTGCATTAGCCATATTGAAGTGAACTTCTGCCTCATCTGGGTTAGATCCAAAATCGTCTCTTATAGCTGCAGCGAAGTCACTCCATGTGGTGTGTAGAACCGGCGACGAGTCGAGCCACATCTTAGCGGGACCCTTAAGCCGCGTATAAATGGCGAGCAAAAGAAACTTCTCGTCCCATTGGTAAGCCTCAACTACCTTGTTGACACGATCGATGAACTGGTCTACGGAGATGGCATTATCGTCGCTGGGGTCATAGTCCGGCAACGTATTTGCTATTTCCTTGACCGACGCTTGCCTTACGTAATTGGTAGCCTGTATTTTCTTCTCTGATCGGCTGCTGGTTTGTTGTTGCTGCTGCCGCTTGTGCTGTTGCACCTGATGCTTTTGCTTCCACGTTTTGTCGTTGCATGATGACTAACTGAACCATCATATTCTTCAGCTCCGTCATTTCATTTTGCATGTGTGAAATTGCCGCCGCATGTGACGTCAGCGTCTCCTCCTCATGTTGACTTATGTTTCCAGCCGCTTGTGGCATCTCTACGTCTTCGGTTTTCTCAAACTCAATTAGTCGTTGTACTAATTCGGCTCTGGAGCCCGAAACTGCCAAGTTCCGCTCTCTTAACAAGAACCGTAACTGGTCCACCTTAAGATCCGCAATTTTGACCATTTTCGCTGATATGGTCGTCCCTCTGTTTGTCTGCTTTTAACTTGCACGCACAATCAATTTCGTTATGATGTGTGCAAGCGAGACAACTGATATGACTGTATTTCACAACGTTGGGCTTACACTTGTGAATTTCACAACGACGCTACATATACACACAAGCCTTTTGTATGTAATAGAGAGGCTCACACAGATTCCTGACGCAATTTCTTGAGACTCTTTCTGTCCAGGTTCACTAAGATTTCTGATCGCTGAATGTTGAATCCGTCTGCCACGTAGAAAAGGAACACATCCGTAATTTGCAATTTTCTTTGTCACACAGACCTTAGGGAACACATCCCATTGCAAACTTCTCACGCCGACGATTCTTATCGCTTGTTTTTTTTTTGAGTTTCTCTTACAACTTTTCCGCTCTACACATAAAAACTCTACTAATCCCACTTCTGAACTGTGAAGGGATGGCTTTTGAGTAGTATAGTAGTGTTTATTGGATATAATAAGTTGAACAATATATGTAGAGTGAATTAATTGAAACCAAAGATTTTCTTGAACGTGTGCTATCTTGTTCGCTTCGACTTCTTAAGTGAGTATCGCCTCTGTTGTTATCGATGGCTATGGACTTCTTAAGTGAGTATCGCCTCTGTTGTTATCGATGGCTATGGGTATATCGTGCGTATAACAGCCCCCATAGAGTTGACCGCTTCTGTTGACTAACAGCTCTTCACAAATGTAGCAAAAAAATGTAAAATTTTTTATTAATTCTAAAATTCTAAAAAATTATTAGCTCAAAAATGTATATACTGACTGAGTACGGGTATAAGTAGAATCGCGTCCCCAGAAGCGACTCACACGTTCCTTCTCGTTTTTTCTGCAACCTTACAATTTGAAGCTTTGACTGTTCAATCGTATGATCTTTCGCGGACATGAGTGAATTTTCGGTCAAGCGTAGGTCTATGATCTCCCTACATAACTCTCTTATCAAGATAAACGCAACAGCTCTTGTTTGACTGTGCGCCAAGTGCAACGACTCTCTTTTCGAAAGCTAGGTGTAAAGCTTACAGCTAACGATCCACTTTCGGAGTTAGCTATGGATCTGCACTCTTAAGCGTTACCGCAACAGAGTTCTACAACAATGGGGAATCAGGTTCGACGGACAGAACGACCCAATTTCATTTCTGGAAGAAGAACGTGCGCTCTCATACGGGGTGGACACAAATCAGCTGGCCCGAAGACCCGATTCTCACCGATCGGGCCAGTCGCTGGTACCGCACCAGCCAACTACAAGGCAGCTCATGGGCATATTTCCGCCAAGAATTCTTGACTTTCCAGCGGTAGGGGAATTGTTCAAGGATTACCTCATCGAAATACGGCTACTTATGCACCACGCCGGGTACGACGCAGCCAAGGAGCTGAACAGGATCTACGACAACGCCCCGCCAACATACCAGATGTACGTGCGCCGACACGAACTACAAAGCTTAGCACAGCTCACACTGTTGGCCACCCAGTTCGAGAGTGTTCAAGAGCGGACCATCCCGACCACTCTTACACCCCCGCGAAATACGCCAAGATACGCAAGTCCGACTACAAAGCACATTGGGAGTCGACATACCAGGGAGACCGCCAGCTTATCCAAACAGTACGACGAATCCCGATGAAGCACCTCGCATGATCACGACCACCATCGCCAACCCACGGGCAGCCTATCGCCGGTGTGGTGAAGCGGGCATGCGGCATACGACTGCCAAAATCCCTCGATCCTATTTTGCTGGGAATGTGGCAAACGCGGCACACAGACCGTCGATTGCTGCCGCCAGAACACGTCGGGAAACGACATGCGTCCCCAAACTGCCACGGGATCAGCCGGGAACGACGCCTCCTCCAACCCGCGACTAAAAAACTCTCTACACGTGAACAACGGCCGGATAGTGGCGATTGTGACCATAGGAGGACACGCAACGGAAGCCACAATCGACTCCGGGGCATCCAGAATTTTCATTAGCGCAAACCTGCAAGATGCATGCGTCCGCATACTCTGGCTCGGTCTGAGAGATCTCACAAGTTCTACTGGCTCACATCAAGCTGGATCAACGAGAGGTTCAAATCCCGCTCCTGGTCCTGCCAAACGTGTTGGGACAAGTTATTGTAGGCATGGACTTCCTAGGTTCCATCTAAACGACGAACCAATGCGGCACCACGCTGCTACAGCTAAGAGACCGTCGCCCCATGCCCACTGAACCCGTGCTTACTACCATCCACGTACAAGACGCCGAACCCCGATACCAGAAACCCCAACAATTCGCAACGAACCCACGTTCACGCCCTACCACAACGCACACGGCACCCAATAACGCAACGCAGAAGTTGACACCCAAACCAATCGCAACGAAAACAAAGCACCGGACCACAACGGAGAACACGAATTCAAGGTCAACACCAGCAAACAACAATCAAGCAATCGGGAAAATGAGTCCCACGGTCACTACGGAGCAACCGCGTCCTAGGCCAACAACAGGGAACAAGCATCCCAAACAAACCACGAGGATCTCATACACGAGCACAGGAAGCCCAGGTCCAAGACAAGCAACAGAGCAAGCACGCACAGAATCCGCAACGGAAGAATTGAACACACGGACACCCTCAAAGCCGACCACCAGCATCGAACAAGGACAACGGCAGCCACCATCCGACAGCCCAGCAACACGGGAAACAGCCACGCTAACCCCACGCTAGTCGGGGCCCATAATTGAACTGATATCCACAGAGCCCCTCAACGCGGGCCCGGAAACCAGGACGATAACCCCACGATACACCGACGGCCGCCCTGTCGTACCTACGGCCGACGCCACACCGATCCTCGCCAACACAATGGAGTACCTTCCGCCATGCCATGCCTAGAGCCAGGTCCGAGATCTTCGTAGCCAGAACTAGCTGTTGGTCCGACACAAGAGGCATCACCGAGAATCACCTGTTCATGCGCCAAACGACCGCCAATACCACCCAAGTATTGCATCAGAGATATAAAACATATCTACACGCGGCCAACGCCACCCCGATCGTCGCCGACTGTAACGAATCGCATTCCAACTCATTATTCTCAGGCGCGGTGTTGGGCATGGGAGAGAGAGGAGCACGCTGTATATTCCGGTTCAGGCTCTTCGGCTGGGGGGTGGTGATCTTGCTCCCCTCCCTTTCTTCACTATAATATCCTAAATAAGTTGCGTGCTAGGGACAAGCGAAAACCGGGATAGAGAATCCCACTTATTTCCGACGAACAAACAACACTAAAGGGAATGGAACTACTCCGCTGCACCCGCTGGTTCTCCTACTACGACCTCAGGTGTTGATGAGGCGTAACATGCCCACCCTACCGATGGCCATTCTGCCCCTGGCCCACATCCGAATGGCCCCTTCCTTAGGGCAACTCTTCTAGGGCATGGGATTAGCCGATGTCAAATACAAATTTACTACTAGCACATTATAAAATTTATTTACGAACTAATGATTAATGATACCCAACGACATATTAGAAAATAAAAGAATATAAATTTAGCTGAATATAAATAAACGTAAATAAAACAATTGAGATAAAAGTGCAAATAAATATAAATGACTAATCATAAATAAAAAAGACCAATACGAAAAAACTGCGCTCCGCTTGAGCTGTATTCCTATTGCCAGCACTCAACTTCGAGTGAAACGTCCGTCTCTATTGCTGTTCTTTTTCTTCACGCCGATCGATGCTATGCCTTCGACTCAATTAGCGGACCTATGCATTATTTGCCGCTTGCAGTCGGACCTGAGTAATAATAAAAAAAATTTCCACTCGTACCTTTTATGCAGCTCGTTGCTCCATCGATGAAAGCGCTTTCCTCGACGAACACCTAGAATGCTGTGGGTGCAGAAAAATTGCAAGGTATTAGGCCGGGAAACATATTAGCACGGATCGGTGGTGAAGACGAGGTGTAGCACTAACGGAATCGCACTAAACTCACTAACCCTAATTTAACTCAATTATCAAACTATATTTTTTTTCCCTTCAACACTTCACTTAATTCGACTGCCTTCTCATTTCTCCACTCCTGTCTTCCTCCTCTTCCTTCTTTTGGGTGGAAAGAAGACTAGAAAAACTGATCTTTCTTCCGCCGCCATAAACTTTTGTCCAGCAACGATCAAGACTTGGCTCCCGCAGTTATGTTCTGGCCTCTTCTCCTACCGATGGTGGGGGTGTTGGGGACGTTAGGGAACGGGAGTCATACACTGCAGCACACATATATTTATGTACTCCTCGATGCACCCGACGGTATATATGCCCACGCCTGGCTGCTCGACACTAATATAGCTCGACTTGATATGCTTGCGCTCGCTTCTCCGCACGGCCGAGCGCGTTTTGGTTGCAGCCAAAAACAACAAATAAATGCGCATTTAATTCCGTTTGGCTTTTATGCTACTGCTGCTTGCTTGCCGGCTTCAACTGGTTGCATCCGCAACTCAACACAGTTTTTAGTGGAGTTTTTGTTAAGCGCCAAGACTAAGGAAAAAAGATTTCTTGACTTCTTTTATCCCCATTTCCCCTGTGTTCTCGGTAACTTACCGCAAACGGACTCAGCGCTATCTGGGTTTTCCGGTGGTCAATACAGCCTTCACCCTCTTCCAACTCGGCACAATCACAGTAACAAACAGTAACAAATAACAAACAGTAACAAAAAACTTAACAACCAGTACCGGGGAGCAAATTATCGCCCTTTTTGCGGCCACTACACAACCGGCTTGATCGACTTTATACAGGGAATTGACGAGATGGACGCTAGCGTTCTAGCGGCAAGTCCTCTGACAGGTCCACGGCATAAGAGAGTGTTGACATTTGAACAGCACTTGAGCACTAGATGGCGCCACCACAACCCACCTATTTTTCCTCCTACAAGCGCTACACGACATAAGCGACTACCAACGGAGGATCGAATAGTCCAGCACACTCGACAGACCCATGGTTCTAGCCATGGCTCGTCACAAACGGCGGAGGGTCAGCGCATCCACGCTGGCCGGAGACAATAATCAAACTGATATACACAGAGCTAACGAACCATGGCTCTACCCACGGTTCTCCACAAATCACGGTGTGTCAGCACCTCCGGAAAATAAAACAGTCTTAAGCAACGCACGCAATTACTAAAATTAAGAACTCTCGATCAACAACTCTACCCATTCTGCATTATTTCGCAATTTGCGTAAAAAAAAACAGCACGAAATTCTCGGTCACCCACTTCTTGTCGATATTCCGCAACCACTCGGCCTCGAAACATCGACTCAAATTTACATATCACCTTCCGCGATGCGAAGATAGCAAAAACCCAATTCCCAACTGCAGCACGCACCTACCGCGATGCAGTCTCATCAAAACACTACTGACCGACTAGCCAATTGTCAACGAAGCACCAAGCTTCGACCCACTTACCACGCCCCACAATTATTGTCACAAAATAATCATAAGTTAACAATAATTATTTATTTCCGGGTCAAAGGCAGGTGCGATCGCCAGCTGCATAAAAGGTCCAAGATCGGCCCAAAAAGCAGGCAGTTCATCAGCCCAAACACCAGACACTGCACTAGGCAGTCCATCAGCTCAAGACAATACAAGACGCAGTCTACCAGCGCCCCACACAATCAATCACAGACCCGCAAGTCTCAAAACGTAAACAATTAAGTGAATAAAAGCAGTAAACCAACAACCACAAAACTACCGCGTCATCATTCTTCCCTTGCCTACTGCATTTCAAGGCCAGCTCGAAACCTGAAGTTCCCCTACAATCTAAAAATTTTCTTGTAGCGGACCCTGGACAGACTGATGCATATCTCAGCCTGAAATAGGAACCTTACACTCTGCTCTTTCTTGGCGGATCAGGACATGCCACGCCTCCTAGCCATCTGTAGAATCCTGAATTTTTCATTGCCTTCTGAAAAATGATTTGGATCGGTTGCAATCAATTTGGATTACAGGATATAAGGATATAGCCATTATAACGTAAACTGCAAGTAAATCCCTGTTTCTCTAAACCTCTTCTTTATCTTCTGGAGAATGGGCTGTATCATTTGCAATCAATTTGGATTACAGGACATAAAGCAAATAGCCATTTAACGTGAACTGCAAGAAAAATCCCTGTTTCACCTTAGGTTAGGTTAGGTTGTCCCTGAGGGCACTCATGGAGCCACGCAAGGGCCAATATGACCCTTAGTTGACCGGATAAGTGCGTATGGACCGCGGTTTCGAAATCCGTGAGGATCGAGGAGAATTTCGCAAAGGCAAGGTGTGTTCCACTGGCGTCCTCTTGGATGCATCTTCCAGTGATGCCAGTACCGGGCTGCCCAGGTATTTGTTTCTTGCCCTTGAGAGGGCCGGGCATTGGCAGATTAGATGTACCAGGGTTTCGATAGCACCAGATTCATCACATTTCCTACACTTGCCACTGTTGGTGATGCCTAGTTTGACCGCACGTGCTGCAGCCAGGCAATGACCTGTGAGTATACCCGTTAGCATCCTACAGTCCTTCCATGGTAGGTGCATTAGGTAGTGGCTGAGTTTACCATTGCTCTCCTTGCACATGGTTTTCGCGATCCTGTAGGTGGTGGCTCTTAGGAAATCTAATGCCTCCCTGCTTGCCAGGACATTTTTGGAACTGACCGCTGACGACTGCATGGATCTTATCACCGCCTGGCTGTCCACGAACAGGTTGACCACATTATGTGGGCGTTCCGTACATCGACCAACCTCCGCCGCTTTCCGTTTGGCAAAGACTTCCGCCTGGAATATGCTGCATTGGTCCGGTAGCTTATAGGACAGCCTTATTTCAGGGTCTGTACAGTATATGCCCGCTCCTACTCCTCCCTCCATCTTGGAGCCGTCTGTGTATATGTTTAGGTGTTCATTCTGATCCTAAGTTTTTTTCCAGTCGTCGGGTCCCATGTGTATCGCTGTTTTGAAGTCCAGGCAGGGGATCATTTAGTCAGATATACTGATCATGTCTCGGTCTATTGAACCGAATGTGCCCGAATCCTTGCAGCGACATATTGCCTGATGCGACTAGGCGTTGTACTGCCTTACCTGCAGTCAGTTGAGCGTGGACCCAGGGGGTCGATTCCGAGTATTGTTTCGGGTGCTTTTGTTGGGGTTGACCTCAGCGCCCAAGTGATGCAGAGCAGTGCCTCCCGCTGAGTTCTAGCCATTAGCTTGTTGTAGGTTTTCTTTTCTGTAGCCTGCCACCACACATAGCAGAGTCGGTCGCACTAGCGAAATGTAGACCCAGTGCATTAGTGCAGGTGAGAGGCCCCATGTGCTGCTAAGCATCTTCTTGGATGCATTTAGGGCAATGGTGGCCTTCTTCACCATTTCCAATATATTGGGTCTCCATGTCAGCTTGCTGTCCAGTAGTATGCCGAGGTATTTGACTTGTGTTTTTGGGGTAAGCCTGGTTCTGTCGCTTTTCGGGGGGATCCATGCCGGCACCTTATACCTCTTGGTGAAGAGGATGAGGTCCGTCTTGTCCGCGTTGATACTGAGTCCTACTTTTTCCGCCCACTCACATATCTCCCTGAGTGTTGATTCCATTATAGCGCTGAGGCTCGATGGGCATACTCCCGTAATAATTATGCTTATGTATGTATTTTATTATGTATTTTTGGGGCTCTCCTCTCGAATCTCTTTATTAGGTAGTCGACCACCAGATTCCATAGGAGGGGCGACAAGACCCCACCCTGAGGTGTTCCTCTGTGCGCCCCTTTCACTATGGAAGCGGTGCCCCACTCTGAGTACACCCGTCTACAACATAGAAGGTTCTTTATCCAGAGGTTGATTGCGGGGTGTGCGTTGATCGCTTCTAGGCGGTTCATCATCGCGCTCGTATTCACGTTGTTGAATGCTCCGGATATGAATCGGTGATCACGTCTTTGGTCACCTGTAGCATGGCTGGAAATATACCGTCTCGTCCAGGTGCTTTTGTACCCGCAAAGGAGTCTATAGCCCAGTGGATTCTACTAGACGATATGAGATCTGTTGGAGGGTGCTGTTCCTCACTTGCTAGGTCCTGATGCTGTCAGCAACCTCGGTGCATCCTGGGAAGTGAGCTTCCATTAGTACTGCTAGGGTCTCTTCACTGCACTCAGTCCACTGTCCATCATTTCGTTCCAGCTGTCTCTGTATGGCGGGTTGCTTTCATAGCAATTTCCAGAGCAGAAGTTCCTCCACGAGTTTCTTTGTGCCTTGCGTATTTCCTTCTTGTACTCCCTAAGTAGGGTTTTGTATTCCTCATTGATTATCTCGTCGTTCGCCAGTTTGGCGATTTTGAAGAATTCTTTGAGGTTGTTTCTTTGAAGCGATAAGTCCCGCTTCCACAAGAGTGGTTTGGTTCTCTTTTCCGTTCTCGAGGTTAGGCATGCTGCGTGGTACGCATCCAGTAGCTCCTTCTATTTCTTCCGGGGATTTCACTGTGCCCGGACGAGTCCCGAGCTTCGAAGTAACTGCCTTTTTAAACTTTTCCCAGTTTGTTTAAATTCGTACTTAAGCTGAATGTACTTGTGGTCTGAGAAGGATGGTCTTTCAAGGACTCTCCAGCCAGATACCAAAGTACTGTTCCCCGTTACGAGTGTTAGATCTAGTACGCTAGACGAGGGGGGCCTACGAATGTGTGCTCCTCCCCCACGTTTGCTACATCTAGATTAGTGCATAGTATAAAGTCTAGGAGTGACTCACCTCTTTCGTTGATATGGGGCCTTCCCCACACGCAATGGTGGGCATTGGCGTCCGTACCAACTATGAGTTGCTGGTCTTTCGGACTGGCTTCAGCCACCAGACTCCTTAGCTCCTCCGGTGGAGCTGGCCTGTCGTGTGCCATGTAGCAGGATGCTACCATAAGGCGCATGTCCTCGCTTTCAAGCATCACCGCAGCCAGGTCATCAGTGCTGTAGTGAGACAAGATAAAGTATGGATGCCCTTTCGTACGAGTACGGCGGTTCTGGTCCTGCGTACCGATGATGGGTGGAAAATATTGTAATTAGAGGACTTTAGTCCCCCACAGCATTGCCGGAGGCAAGCCATGGATCCTGGACCAAAGCTATGTCGACGGGCCCTTGCTCCAAGGCAATGAGGAGCTCCGCCGACGCGACCTTGCTTTTATACAAGTTGAGCTGCAGTACTCTCAACGTCATGGGAGGCTGGCTCAACTGTACTCGACGGGTTGACTATTATAGTCAGGTCACCGTCCTCGTCCTCTACGGCATCGGAGTCGTCCAGCGCAAGATCCTGGGCGGCCTCCACGATGGACTCCAGACCTAAGTCCTTTTCCGCCTCGCCCGCCTGCAGGGTATGCGCGTCCTTGTCTTCGGGGTGGCGCTTTTTGAGACGTAGGTATACACGGCCTACGCCCCATGCCATCTTCCCGAATCTCGGGTAGAGGATGTCCTCTGCCTCCTTGTTGATCTGAAGGATCATGTGCTGGCCCCCCTCATTGGGTAATGGGCTACCAGCATGTAGGATTCTCCAGTCGGCCGTTGGCATCGTTGGATCATCTCCCTGTCCACTACCTCCAGCTTGGCCACCTCCCACAGAGCTACCAATTTGGGCACCACTTCCTCGTCGGGTCATCGTTGCACTTGAGGATCTTCACCCCGTTCAGCCATCCCGCACCGTCGAAGGTGGGCATGAGAGCGTCTGGCGCGTCCTCCATTCGCGCGAAAAGGGATTCCACCAGCTGGGTGTGGACCTGTTTCCACTGCGCCGCCGTCATCTTCCCAGTTTCCTCGCTGCGGTCGATCAGAGCCACGATGAGGTGTCTCTTGGACATGTCACTCAACTTGGCCTTTTGCTTGGGCTTCTTCGCCGTAGGTTGATGGATATTCAGCTGGAGGATTTTCGCCTAGCCTGTTTCACTATAACTCTTAATGTGTCAATGCCTTCTGGAGAATGCGCAGGATCGTTTGCAATCGATTTTGATTACAAGACATAGAGGATGTAGCCATTATAACGTAAAATGAAGTAAAATCCCCGTTTCACTATAACTCTGCAGTTTCTTATCGGATCAGGATACCTCCTAGCCATCTGAAGAATGTCCTGAATGTGAAGAGAATTTCCTGAATGTGTCAACGCTTTCTGGAGAATGGGCTGGATCGTTTGCAATCAAACAATCATAGAGGATATAGCGTTATAAAGTAAAATGCAAGTAAAATCCCTGCTGGTACTACCTATGGTGGTCGATGATGTCATCCTAAGACTCGACTTCTTATGCGGCATCAAGGCCATAATACAATGCGGGCGAGCATACTTACAGTTGACTCGGGAAACCAGCCCTGACAACACTGCGCACCGTGACCTTCCGTGACGACCCTTCTCCACTCAAACCTTCTATTGCTACTACTAGTTCCCGTACCAACCCCACAACCACAATGCCTACGACACAATTAGACCATTCTACGCCAGGCAACGCTCAAGCCAGACCCCGCAGCACAGACACCGTGTGGTGTCAGCAGGATTCGACCAAGCCAGACACAGGAATCACGGAACTTCGACGGAGACGACTGCGACACCGCTGGATGCACCCAGGGCCAGTCCGTCTACCGACAAATCAACGTCAGACGTAAGCAGGAGCAGCGGGACTGCGGGGAAGACAACTACGACACCGCTGGGCACTCCCAGGGCTAGTTCATACTTAAGCGGAGGCGGCTGCGACACCGCTGGATACTACCAGGGCCAGTCGACCTACTCCGAAGACAATGCAAAACGACCACACTGGGACAACGCCGAGGGCCCCGCAAGACGCCAGCATGAGACCAGCCCACGACAGACAGACCCAGAGGGACTAGCCTGACCATAACACCCGCATGAACTACCAGCTAGCACCATTGGCCGATGCCGCAATGGGCAAACGGCGGAATCCGTTTCACAGGACAGGCCAGACCGCTCCTTCCGGAAGTTTTGCGAACAAGTACGACTGGCATTGGAACACACGCCTCCGTATACGCCACAGCAAAATCCCAAAATCACCACCGATACCTGAGCGACCAACCAACATGAGACGACCTACTCCCAAAATTGAGTTTAGCCATAAATAGCAGCACTTCCGACACCACAGGCTTCAGTCCAGCGTTCCTCGTGCTAGGGCGGGAACCACGACTACCACGATCACTTTACGACGAAGTAACTCCAGGAATGGGAGAAGAAGCAGAACCCGCACAGGACAAGACAGCGCGACTGCAAGAAATCTTCAAGGTGGTACAGGACGAGGCAGGCTGGGCAGAAGCACCAGTGGAGTGGCGGATCAACACGCCAGACCGATAATTGCCCTTAGACCAGATCAGCAACATCACGGTCTATCTTCGCAAGGCCACGGCCCGGGTATGGTGACTGGAGGTACACGACGGACACTGCTTCCGCATCAAAATAACGCGATGCCACGCTGTCACCGTCACTATTCGGACCCCCCGAAGTGAGGAGGGCGTGTGAAGGAGCAGACGCTCCCCCACATTATTTTTTTCACCATGAATGGATCTCTTACTATTATTTTGTTATTATTATTTTTTATGTTCATTATTAGGTTAAGTGACTGCATTTGTTAGTAAGTAAGTAAGCTCATAGCATTAATCAAAATTATATTAAGTACTTGCTCGGTCGTGACTTAGATGGGAGGGAAAAGCACAGTGATTGCTCGGGCATCACTGATAGAACAGTGTCAAGGGAAAGGCTCCACAGTTGAGACACGAACCACAACCACCAACATCAGCACATAGTGGAGACACGAACCACGAGCGGGAGAGCGAAAGCACAACCACCAGCATAAGCACAGTGAGCGGGGGAGCAGAGAGCGAAAGCTCAACCACCAGCTTCAGCACAGCATCAATGGAGTGTTTATAAGATCGCGAGTACATGGAAAACAGGGAGTAATATTCCAGACCAGGGAGCCGAACGGACGTGCCGAGGAGTAAGATTCCAGACCAGCGAGCGGAACAGACGTGCTGAGACCAGCGAGACCAAAGAAGACAGATTTTTGACGGCGAGCAAGGAAAAGGGTGAGCCAGTCTCACCGTAGTGAGGAGGATGGCTGCGGTTAGGTAGGAGGAGTGGAAGAAGAGGAATACTAATAAAAATGCAACTTAAACAACTACGCGTCTTCATTTGTGGCTCTCTGCCGATTTTCCCGACTCCCTTGACCCATAGCTTTTGAGAGGTGCCGCCCGGCGATTGCCCAGGCATCCTCTGTCGATCTGTGCATGTTTTCTCCCCCCGTAGTTCAGTAGATTCCCGGAGGTGCCGCCCAGCAACTGCCCAGGCACTCTGTGGAAGATCTCGACCGTTCCACCCACCCATTCGCCCCCTTCACCGAGGTGCCACAGGCGTGGATCGTTCCACTGTTTTCGACCCCCCTTCGCATGTTTCCCTTGGCACCCACGAGGCGAAATCTCGAGGCGGGACTCGGAGTCCCGGCAAATTAGAAATATAGCTGTAATTTCGACCCTAGCTTGACTGAGAGTTATACCCCAGCCTAGATCGCATCCTTACAGATGGCACCCGAGCAGGGACTCCGAGACTTCCGAGGTGTTTTGAGTAGCCAAGGGGCATTTTAGTGAGCTAGTGCCGGCCGCGCAGCGGCGGGATCGGTCGACGGCGATAGGAGTAGAAGTATTGTCGTTGCTAACCGCACGTAAAGTTGCCCAAATTTTCACGTACGGCCGAGCCTGGCTTCCCTAACCTCTCGAGGCGCATTCAGTAGCAGAGACGCAGCAGATACGCAGTCAGCGGCAGAGACGCAGTCAGCGGACGGGCTATATATTTCGGACACCGAGCCAGAACCAGGCAGTGAGTAAGCACCGTAAACTGGGGACACAACGCACACGGGACTAAAGAGCACGATCACAAGGACCAGCAACGATCAGGATAGCCATCAACTGGAAACACAGCGCCATCGATCAGGATCATCGACAAGGGGCAGATAGCCCACAGCCTCAAACGGACATAAAACGCCATCGATAGCCAGCAGTCAGTAAGCAGACTCAACTGGAGACACAACGCACACGGGACTAAAGATCATCGATCACGATCACAAAGAGCAGCGACGACCAGGATCATCAGCAGTTAGTAAGCAGCTGCAACTGGAGACACAACGCAAACGGGACTAACGAGCATCGATCACAAGGAGCAGCAGCAATCAGGATAGCCAGCAATTAGCAAGTAGTCTCAACTGGAGACACAACGCGCACACGGAACTAAAGACCATCGATCACGAGCACAAGGGGCAGCGATTACAAAGGTCATATGGGTTTGCAGTGGATTTCATATAGGCACAAGGACGAGCTGCAGGCCATAGCCGTAGAGCTTGGCCTTGATGCAAACGGCACCAAGGACGAGTTACGTAGCCAGATTTTAACATTTATCTCAAGGGGAGAATACTCGGAGGCGGTCATACAATGAATAAAGGCACTAGGAACGATGTACAGCAGTGATCCGAGTACCAGTAGGCACAGAACTCCTTCCCCGTGACCTGGACCGAGCAGCCGAGCCGAAAAAGAGGGGGCCCACCTGCAGCAGCCCTTATTAATCGACATCCCACCGTTCCTTAAAGAACCCGGACGGAAGGACTTTAATCACCAGGAAGCCACGACCGACCGGAAACTCAGCGAAGGCAACTTCGAGCTACACTCTGCCGAAGCATTCCGAGCTTCGCGGCCCGGTAGGGAAGAAATCTCGTACGCCATTGCGGAATTGCGGCGAGGAAGGCCATTTCAGTAACACCTCCAGGAATCGACTCGTATTATTTTGCTGGGAGTGAGGCCGCCGTGGTATCCGGACAATAGACTGCTGCCGTCAATCCGGGCCGGGAAACGGACTGAGTCTCCGTCCAGGGACCCCAACGGAGACACCCATCCAGGACCCCCAGGAGTAAGGCATCCCCTAAGCTTGGAGGGGGGTAGGATCGCCGCACTAGTAACCATCGGTGGAATACCATTGTGAGCGACCCTTGACACAGGGGCAGCCCGCTCTTTCGTCAGCCAGCGGGCTGTGAAGGAGCTAAGTAAGGAAGGGAAGGTACGAAACGTAAGGACACGGGCCCGCCTGGCCGACGGGGCAACGAAGAAGGTGACACAAGCAGTGACAGTCAAGGTAGGACTAGATCAACTTGAAACACAGGTGACACTGCTGGTACTACCTATGGTGGTCGATGATGTCATCCTAAGGCATCAAGGCCATAATACAATGCGGGCTTACGGCTTCCTTGACGACCCTTCTCCACTCAAACCTTCTATTGCTACTACTTGTTCCCGTACCAACCCCACAACCACAATGCCTACGACACAATTAGACCATTCTACGCCAAGCAATGCTCAAGCCAGACCCCGCAGCACAGACACCGTGTGGTGTCAGCAGGATTCGACCAAGCCAGACACAGGAATCACGGAACTTCGACGGAGACGATTGCGACACCGCTGGATGCACCCAGGGCCAGTCCGTCTACCGACAAATCAACGTCAGACGTAAGCAGGAGCAACGAGACTGCGGGGAAGACAACTACGACACCGCTGGGCACTCCCAGGGCTAGTTCATACACCCACCAGTCCAATTCACACAACGCCAGGAACTTTGAAACTTCAGCGGAGGCGGCTGCGACACCGCTGGATACTACCAGGGCCAGTCGACCTACTCCGAAGACAATGCAAAACGACCACAGTGGGACAACGCCGAGGGCCCCGCAAGACGCCAGCATGAGACCAGCCCACGACAGACAGACCCAGAGGGACTAGCCTGACCATAACACCCGCATGAACTACCAGCTAGCACCATTGGCCGATGCCGCAATGGGCAAACGGCGGAATCCGTTTCACAGGACAGGCCAGACCACCCATCCCTGTGGCTGTGCACAGATTTGTGCACAATTTACGAGCCGCTCCTTTCGGAAGTTTTGCGAACAAGTAGGACTGGCATTGGAACACACGGCTCCGTATACGCCACAGCAAAATCCCACCGAGAGGGCAAACAGGACCATAAAAACGATGATACCACAATGCCTTAATGGCGACCAACCAACATGAGACGACCTACTCCCAAAATTGAGTTTAGCCATAAATAGCAGCACTTCCGACACCACAGTTCCTCGTGCTAGGGCGGGAACCACGACTACCACGATCACTTTACGACGAAGTAACTCCAGGAATGGGAGAAGAAGCAGAACCCGCACAGGACAAGACAGCGCGACTGCAAGAAATCTTCAAGGTGGTACAGGACGAGGCAGGCTGGGCAGAAGCACCAGTGGAGTGGCGGATCAACACGCCAGACCGATAATTGCCCTTAGACCAGATCAGCAACATCACGGTCTATCTTCGCAAGGCCACGGCCCGGGTATGGTGACTGGAGGTACACGACGGACACTGCTTCCGCATCAAAATAACGCGATGCCACGCTGTCACCGTCACTATTCGGACCCCCCGAAGTGAGGAGGGCGTGTGAAGGAGCAGACGCTCCCCCACATTATTTTTTTCACCATGAATGGATCTCTTACTATTTTTTTGTTATTATTATTTTTTATGTTCATTATTGGGTTATGTGAATGCATTTGTTAGTAAGTAAGTAAGCTCATAGCATTAATCAAAATTATATTAAGTACTTGCTCGGTCGTGACTTAGATGGGAGGGGAAAAGCAAGGTGATCGCTCGGGCATCACTGATAGAACAGTGTCAAGGGAAAGCTCCACTGCACTCGACGGGTTGATTATTATAGTCAGGTCACCGTCTTCGTCCTCTACGGCATCGGAGTCGTCTAGCGCAAGATCCTGGGCGGCCTCCACGATGGACTCCAGACCTTTTCCACCTCGCCTGCCTGCAGGGTATGCGCGTCCTTGTCTTCGGGGTGGCGCTTTTTGAGACGTAGGTATACACGGCCTACGCCCCATGCCATCTTCCCGAATCTCGGGTAGAGGATGTCCTCTGCCTCCTTGTTGATCTGGAGGATCATGTGCTGGCCCCCCTCATTGGGTAATGGGCTACCAGCATGCAGGATTTTCCAGTCCGCCCTAGGCACCTCTGTATTCTGCCTCTGGAGGAGTTTCAGTGCTCGGTCTCCCTGGACTGCAATGGGGAAGAGCACCTTCGCCTTTGGGATGGAAGGGATCATCTCCCTGTCCAGTACCTCCAGCTTGGCCCCCTCCCCACAGAGCTTCCAATTTGGGCACCACTTGCAACAGCCACTTCCTCGTCGGGTCATCATTACATTTGAGGATCTTCACCCCGTTCAGCCATCCCGCACCGTCAAAGGTGGGCATGGCAGCGTCCGGCGCGTCCTCCATTCGCGCGAAAAGGCAGTCTACCAGCTGGGCGTGGACCTGTTTCCACTGCGCCGCCGTCATCTTCCCATTTTCGTCGCTGCGGTCGATCAGGGCCACGATGAGGTGCCTCTCGGACAGCTCGCTCACCTTGGCCTTCTGCTTGGGCTTCTTCGTCTTAGTAGGTTGAGAGTCCTTGGCACTCTCGGTCGAGCGTTGCCTTTTGGTGGAGACGCCCCTCTTCTACCTTTTGCTCAGCCCAGGCTAGTTTGGACTTCTTCTCTTGGGGAATGTCCTCTTTGCCTTGTAGCCGGCTTTGGATTTTGAGGGCCGCCTTGTATTGGGCCTTAGCCTTCATCCCCTCTCTAGAACGCTTCGGCCCTTCCCTACGAAGGGAGCTGGTACCTGGTTCAGGCGAGCGGAGAAGGCTCTCTTCCTCCGTTCTGCTTACGCTGAGCACGCTCTCCAGGTCCGAGTCTGTTTCGACCACGGCACCCGTGCGGCTCAGTTAGCAGAGAGGCGTTTTGGTGGCAGTAGCTTTGAAACTAATATGACCTGCTCCCGCCATATTAGAGTTGTGACCGCTGGCGACACGCAGAGAGGATTGCTCCTCCCCGTTCCCGCCGGTGGTAGCAGTCACGCTTTCCACCAACGTTTGGACTGACATCCCAGTCCCTGTTCGATCCTTATTCCGGTTCATTTGGTTAATATTTATCGGGGGGACCACCCCCTAGCGTTTTATGACTTCAGTTCCCCAAATTTTATATCGGGAAGACCTGGACCTGGCCTTGGCATTAGACTAGACACTGCATTACCTCGGACAGAGCAAGCGGTAATGCATTATCCCGGATCGGGTATTGCATTGCCGCTTGCTCTGTCCGAGGTAATGCATTGCCCGGCCGGCACCTTCTGGGAGGGTTCAGCTGGAGGATTTTCGCCTAGTCTGTTTCACTATAACTCTGAATGTGTTAATGCCTTCTAGAGAATGCGCAGGATGAGTGAGTGCATGAGTGCAGGACAGTTGCAGAGAAGGTGCTGGATGCTCTCTATTTCCTCCTCGTCCCTGCAGCTGCGGCAGAAGTCATGGTGGGGCAGTCTGTACCTTGTGGCCATGCGGCCGATGACACAGTGCCCCGTTATAACTCCCGTCAGTGTTCGCACCCGACTCTTCCTGAAGCTTAGGAGAGTCTTGGTGCGTTTAAGGTCATAGTGGGGCCAGAGCGAGCGAGAGATCTCACAGTTGGGTGTGGTGTTCCACCTCCTGTCCGATCTCGTTCTGGCTCGGCCCATCATCTGCGAGATGATGTCTCGTAGTGGTCTCCTTATGTCGCTGACTGCGTCCGCCATTGGCTTGGCCGATCCAGTTCTGGCACACTCGTCCGCACTCTCGTTGCCCGCTATGTCGGTGTGACCCGGAACCCACGTGAGTGTGATTGAGTGCGCGCTGATCTGGTTTAGTGCGTCCACCGTATCACGTACGAGTCTGCTTGTGGTCGTGCAGGATACCAGGGCTTTGATGGCAGCTTGACTGTCAACGCAGATTGCTATGTTCCTCGGAGGTAACTCCAAGGTGTATACCAACTTTGCCGCTTGCCATACTGCATATATCTCCGCCTGGAATACACTGCACCAGTCTGGTAGTCTTAGGGATATGTTGGTTGCTAGGTCTTTGGAGAAGATTCCAGCTCCTGTCCCTTCGGCCGTCTTTGACCCGTCGGTGAAAATGGAGAGCTCATTCTGCCCCAGGACCGTGTTACTCTTCCATTTCTCCCTATCCGGTATGTGTCCTTTAAAGTTTCTTTTTCATGAGAACTCTGAGACACAGTATTCACTCCACCTGGCCGTTCCACTATCTTCCATACGGAGTATAGTGGCGTGGCCATAAGGCGATGGCTTGAAGAACTGCGCGGCTAATAGCCTAGCGGCACTTGTCTCAACCTTGCACTTAAGATGAAGGTCTATCGGTTCCAGGCCTAACATGGTGTCCAGAGCTGCCTGTGGGGTGGATTTGAGAGATCCGGTGACCCCAAGGCATGCTGTCCGTTGGACTCTACGGACGTTCTCCAGCTGGGATTTGGTGTTAACCGCTTCCCACCATACCATGCCTCCGTATGTCAGGATGGGTCTTATTACCGCTGTATACATCCAATGGATGATGTGCGGCTGTAAGCCCCATGTTCGTCCAAAAGTCTTTCTACAGGTGTAGAAAGCTGCCATTGCCTTTTTCTTCCTTTCCTCCGTGTTTCTCTTCCAGGAGAGTTTGGAGTCAAGGATGACACCAAGATACTTGGCTTCGCTCGATAGCTCGAGTGTCGTTCCACCGATTGCTGGTAGTTTGAAACTCGGTATCTTATATCTTCGTGAGAACAGCACCAGTTCTGTTTTTTGAAGATTGACCCCCAAACCGTTCTGGCGTGCCCAGCTGGCGGTAGTGCCCAGTGCAGATTCTAGAAGGTCACTGATTGTGGGCAGAAATTTACCCGTTACCAGTATTACTAGATCGTCTGCATAGGCCGTAACCTTATATCCGCTCCTCCCCAGCTGAAGAAGGAGGTCGTTGAGGACCAGGTTCCACAGGAGAGGGGATATAACTCCCCCTTGCGGAGTACCTCGTGTGACCGTCTTTCTTGACGAGGAGGAGCCAAGATTGGCGCTTATCGTTCTGCTCCTGAGAACGCTGTCTAGCCATCCGGTTACCGTCGGGTGTGTTCCAATCTTGGCCAGTGCGGCCGTTATTGACTCGATCCTGACGTTGTTGAAGGCCCCTTCTATATCTAGAAAGGCCGCCAAGGCATATTCCTTATGGCTTAGATTCTTTTCGATATGCCCAACAACTTCGTGTAGTGCGGTCTCAACTGATCTACCTTTGAGATAGGCGTGCTGAGCTCCACTGAACACTTGTTTGTCTAGCTTGGTTCTTATATATAGATCCATTAGTCGCTCTATCGTTTTAAGCAAAAATGACGACAGACTGATGGGTCTGTAGTCCTTTGGGGAGATGTGGTTTATCTTCCCGGCCTTGGGGATGAAGACCACTCTCACCTCCCTCCACCCATGGGGGACGTACCCAGTTAGGAGGCATCCTTTGAATATTTTCTTCAGCCATGGTAGTAGGTGCAGGCAAGTTGCTTGCAGCATGGCTGGTCGGATATCATCCGGTCCCGGTGACTTGTAGGGACTGAATGATTTAATGGCCCAGATAATCTTGTCTGGTGCCATTATATTTCGTATGAGATCCTCGATTTCCTCTCCCGGATGATCCTCAGTGTCATTGGTGGCGTTGGATTCGTCACCGGTGACATCTGAGCAACCCGGGAAGTGAGTACTCATGAGGAGCTCCAGGGATTCTTGGCTGCTCTCTGCGAAGGAACCGTCCTGGCTGCGGAGCAGGCCTGGTGTGGTGGGTGCCTTCGACAGTACGCGTCGAAGCCTTGAGGCCTCAGTGGTACCGTCTCTGGCATCGCAGAAGGCTGCCCATGATTCCCTTTTCGCCCTCCTACAGGTGTTTTTGTAGGTATTGAAGCTGCGGCGATACTCGTCCCAACTTTCCTGTGTGTTTGTCACTTTTGCTTTATTGAAGAGTTTCCTCGATTCCTTTCTGACTTCGCTCAACTCCCGTGTCCACCACGGGTTGTGATTGGACTTTGGGGGTCGGCTGATCGGGCAGGATTTGAGAAACGCCATCTGTAGAGCATTAGTGACGGTCTGCGTAGCTTTCTCTAGTGCTTCCGTTTGAATAATGTCCCCTTCCGGTGGGTTGGGCAGCACCTTCTGTACGGTTGCGGAGAAGCGGTTCCAGTCTGTCCGCTTGGGATTGCGGTAGGCCTTGGGCCTCTCCTTGTTCCATTTGATGCTGTACACTATCCTGTAGTGGTCCGAAAAGGAACGCTCACTGGACACGTGCCAGTCATCGATGGTAAGGGAGTCGCTATTCGAGGCCAGTGTTATATCTATAACCTCTGCACGGTTCCTGTTGCGGAAGGTGGGGTGGTCTCCCCGGTTGCACATAAAAAGATTTGTGGACAGAATGTACTCGAACAGCGACTCTCCTCTCGAATTTATACCCGTACTTCCCCAGAGGGAGTGATGGGCATTCGCGTCATAGACTAAGACAATGCGGAGTCCCTCCCTCTGCGCTTGGTGGATCAGGCCCTGACATCCTCCGAGGGTGGGCCTCCTTCTTCGCACGGCAGGTATGCAGAGGCCAGGTATAGGGTTTTCCCATCCTCCCTGTCACGTAGTGCCACCGTTAGGTTCGGAGTTCTATACCGGGAAGAAAACATTAAGAACATTAAGCTCGTTTCTTACCACGATACAGGTTCTTGGCTTACCCGCGGGGTGTGGCGTGAGAACCCTTTCACTTACGATCCAGGGCTCTTGGATGAGGGCCACGTCCACCGCCTTCTCTTTCATAGACCGCAGCAGGTCCGCACCACCTTCATGCTATTCAGCGGACCTGGGGTGTCGCGGTACTGCTACCGCCAGGGTGCCCATACCAAAGGATATGCGGCAGTCCGTTGCAAGGAGTTTGGCCAGGCTTTCTTGACCAATGCTGATCCAGAGTTCCTTGCCGTTCCCCTTGTCTCGCGCTATCGCTCTTGTGATGGTCCAGTCAGATGTCTCCAGGATCCGGTTCTGTGCCTTGATCAGAACGAGTGTGTCCTCATCCGCCTTAATCGGGGGAGGAATCCATACCTTCATGATCGTTCTCCTGGGAATCTGATCCGTCGGGACCACGCGGAGTGCCGCTCCTGGCCAAAGTTCACCAAAACCTTGGACCGTGGTTTTGAGAAACTCAAGAGTTTCTGCGTTGCCACAGGCCACTGCTTTGGCTCCCTTATACCACTTGATGCCCTTGAACTCGCAGACAAACGGGTTATCTGCGCGCACAATGGCATCCTTCATGGCGGTCAGGATCTCCGATTCTGCCTTCAGCCAATTGACGTCCGATATCTTCCCCTCTGGGTGACTTTGGTCGATGATGGCTACCTGCAGCTCGGCCGGCGATCCTAGGCTGGCCAGAATGTCCTCTGGTTTCGCCTTCTTCGACTCGGAAGCTTTTGTGGAGTCGTCCGTTCTCTGTCGCTTGAACCTTGGCTCCCGACCAGTCGGTTCCACCGGTGCCTTCTGTACAGAGGGCGTTGGTGGTGACTTGGCACTCGCCGTGTTCTGCGTCAGAGGTGTGGTCTTCCCCCTCTGCTTCCCGGACAACTTTTTCCCCTTTCTCCCTCGCGCGTTCGCAGACGATGACTTTGAGGGTTGGTCCATCTTCGTCTTCGTGCCAGCTGATGCTGACGCTGAAGTCGACGGTTTGGGGTCCTCAGTCACCGCCGCGTTTGCGCTTGGGGGGGCTTTGTCTCCGTTGGTAGGAGCGACTCCGTTAAGCCGCTCGTACCTCCGCACGTTTTGCTCGTGCTTCTTCTTGAGGCTCCTTTCCCTCGCCGTCAGCGTATCGGGGTGCGCTCGCACCCGAAATCACCGCCGGTACTGGGTCTCCGACTCCCTGCACCATAACTGTTTTCTCGTTATCGGACATTCCTCCATAACGGATGCGTTTTATCCCTACCGCCAGGGTGAACTACCTTTATGCTTCGGCGCCCCATGACCTGCCCGGCTTCGGTGGCCCTTCTGGCAGCATTACGCTACCGCCAGTAAAGCTCTTGGGTTCCTTAGCTTACTAAGCCCCCTCATCGCGGCACAGATGGTAGTTCTCCGAGGGGAGACATCGAGGCTATAGCGTCTATAAAGTTCCAAATCCTAAGTAAAGTCCCTGTTTCATTATCAATTCTGCTCTTTCTTGGCGGATCAAGACATGCGACGCACTCCACTGCCATCTGCAGAATGTCCTGAATGCTGGAGAATGGGCTGGATCGTTTGCAATCAATTTGGATTACAGGATACAAATGATATTGCTATTATAACGTAAAATGAAGTAAAATCCCTGTTTCACTATAACCCTGACAGTTCCTCCCATAACGGTCATGCGTTTTATCGCTACTGCCTGGACGGAATAAATGTATGTTTAGAGGATGGGATGGGCTGTCCAAACTAAAGGCGTTCTCTCCGACCTTTGAGTGAAAGGAAGGTAATTTCTCCAAAGTGGATCGGGTAGTAGAGAGTCCCGAATGGAGTCTCGATCGAGGCTTGAACGAGGGAATGAGGAGAGGCAGTTCCGGAGGAGTATTGAGACAGTCCAGAAGTGCGCGCTCGAGAAAAAGCAAACAAAAGGGCGAAATATACAAAAAAAAACAGCCATCAGCCAAGCAGAAGCAAAAGCAGCAGCTCCAATCCAACAACAGCGTCAGCGCGCCCACGTAGAAGCAGAAGCAGCAGTTTCAATCCAACAACAGCGTCTGCACACTAGCAACAGTGGCAATGCACCAACAACAGCGTCTGCGCACCAACAACAGAGGAACGCACCGGCAATAGATTCAGCAGCAACAGAGCAGGCGAACGCCGTAACGGCCCTTTAGTTTAGTTTAGTTTAGTGTAGTTAGTTAAGCGCCTTCCGCGCAAGCGATCTAATAATTCACCTTAAAGGGAGGGGAAAGTAAAGCGGGAAGGAGTTTAGCCATCAGGCAATGCTGTAGAGCGATCCAGCTATTGCCTCTCCCATCGAATTCCTCTATTCCCTCATCCACCTTACCAACAACTCCCGCCAAGCTAAGCTTGGAAGTACATCGCGAAAGCGAGAGAGCAAGACGCTGCATCGGTGCGGATGAGAGTAGGTGCAGAGAGAGAGAGAGCGGTAGCGCTCTCTTCGAGGTATTCGCTTTAATTTCGTTACAGTTATAGCTTAAACAGCTTATCCAGCAGCTTGCGATTGCAGCCCATTACAGCGGGTTAAAATTTAACTTTTAACATTCACAGTTTGCATTTAAAATTTTTCTATGCTCGCTTAACGTTAACACTACATTAATACACATTTCCATTTAAGTTTTAGATATACTTTTTAGCGTCGTTTTTATAATGTTAATTGGGGTCCCGTATGTTAGGTTTTTATGTTAATTAAATCAATAATGATGATGAAGTGTTAGTGTTAGTTATTATGTTAATACCAAGGTACGGTCACAGTTAACATAAAATGGTAGAGTTAAAAGAAGATGAATGAGACATTCAATAAAAGATACTTAGAAAGAACGCGTGTCTATTTGAATTGCTAGTGTCAATACATTACATAATTGGCGACGAGAAAATAAAAACGTATTAATATACATACATACAAAAAAGTGCTCTTATAATATACGAACAATGACGAATAATTCAGCTCCAACATTCTATCAAACGGCAGCAATTGCTGAGTTTTTGCCCCATCAAGAAACGTTTTAAATTTGGAAAGAAAAATTCGACATACATTTGGTCGAATTGAATGTGAAAGAGGAAAACACAAAAAAAAAAGTTTTGTTGAAGTCGATCGGTACAGCGGCTTACACTGTACTACATAGTTTGTGTAGTCCGGAATCACCTGTGTCCAAAACATACAAAGAATTATGTGAAATTTTAAAGACACACTACACACCACCTACACTCATATTTAGAGAGAGAAAAAATTTCACGTGTCCACTAAAAGTGAAGATGAAGGTGTAGCGGAATGGTATGCTCGAGTCAAACAATTGGCATTTGTGAAGAGCTGTTAGTCAACAGAAGCGGTCAACTCTATGGGGGCTGTTATACGCACGATATACCCATAGCCATCGATAACAACAGAGGCGATACTCACTTAAGAAGTCCATAGCCATCGATAACAACAGAGGCGATACTCACTTAAGAAGTCGAAGCGAACAAGATAGCACACGTTCAAGAAAATCTTTGGTTTCAATTAATTCACTCTACATATATTGTTCAACTTATTATATCCAATAAACACTACTATACTACTCAAAAGCCATCCCTTCACAGTTCAGAAGTGGGATTAGTTTTATGTGTAGAGCGGAAAAGTTGTAAGAGAAACTAAAAAAAAAAAAACAAGCGAGAAGAATCGTCGGCGGGTGAAGTTTGCAATGGGATGTGTTCCCTAAGGTCTGTGTGACAAAGAAAATTGCAAATTACGGATGTGTTCCTTTTCTACGTGGCAGACGGATTCAACGTGCAGCGATCAGAAATCTTAGTGAACCTGGACAGAAAGAGTCTCAAGAAATTGCGTCAGGAATCTGTGTGAGCCTCTCTATTACATACAAAAGGCTTGTGTGTATATGTAGCGTCGTTGTGAAATTCACAAGTGTAAGCCCAACGTTGTGAAATACAGTCATATCAGTTGTCTCGCTTGCACACATCATAACGACAAACAGCAGACAAACAGAGGGACTCTCTTGTTAAGAGAGCGGAACTTAAAAGTTTCGGGCTCCAGAGCCGAATTAGTACAACGACTAATTGAGTTTGAGAAAACCGAAGACGTAGAGATGCCACAAGCGGCTGGAAACATAAGTCAACATGAGGAGGAGACGCTGACGTCAAATGCGGCGGCAATTTCACACATGCAAAGTGAAATGACGGAGCTGAAGAATATGATGGTTCAGTTAGTCATCATGCAACGACAAAACGCGGAAGCAACAACAAACCAGCAGCAGATCAGAGAAGAAAATACCGAGGGTAGACAGGCTACCAATTACGTAAGGCAAGAGCCGGACTATGACGATAATGCCATCTCCGTAGACCAGTTCATCGATCGTGTCAACAAGGTAGTTGAGGCTTACCAATGGGACGAGAAGTTTCTGTTGCTCGCCATTTATACGCGGCTTAAGGGTCCCGCTATGATGTGGCTCGACTCGTCGCCGGTTCTACACACCACATGGAGTGACTTCGCTGCAGCTATAAGAGACGAGTTTGGATCTAACCCAGATGAGGCAGAAGTTCACTTCAATATGGCTAATGCAACCAGACGATCAAAGGAGACAGTAAAGGAGTACTGTTTCCGGATGTCCGCCCTTGGCGTGCGGTACAAGCTTAGTGAAGCAGCTGTTATAAGATATGTTAGATCAGGTATACAGCATCGAGAATTGCAAAATAGTCTTGCCGCAATTCAGTTTTCGTCAATGAAGAATGGTTGAAGAGCTGTTGGAGCAGGATATTATCATACCATCCACGTCCGAATACGCCAGCCCAGTGGTGCTCATCAAGAAGCCAAACGGTAGTGATCGACTCTGTGTTGATTACCGCCGTCTCAATAAGTTGATCAAGAAGGAAAATTTTCCTGTACCGAACATCGAGGAGCGTCTGCAGGAGGCGAAGCGATTTAAATACTTTTCTTCTCTGGACCTCGACAGCGGTTATAATCAGATAGAAGTAGCACCGGAAAGTAGAAAGTTTACTGCATTCATCACTACGGATGGACTGTATGAGTTCAAGCGACTTCCTTTTGGACTAAAGACTGCACCTGCTGTTTTCAATCGACTCATGGCAGAATTACAAATGCGAGTGCAGAAAGGCGACATGATACATTGCATGGACGACATCATAATTGGTAGTCAGACGTTTGACGAGATGTATGAGAAGCTGGAGCGAATCCTCCAAGTATTGCGAGAGTGCGGACTAACGCTAAATCTGGATAAATGTGAATTGTTTAAACAAACAATTACATTCCTGGGTCATCAGATACACACAGACGGCATCAGCCCTGGAGAGGTAAAGACGAACGCTATTGCATTGTTCTCGACGCCGAGCAATGTGACTGAAGTACTTGGCAGGTTTGGGGTTTTTCTGCAGCGGTTATTTCCGGAAATTTGTTGCAATAGAGATTTTGCTTGGGGCTTGGTTACAGGGGTTTATATCCTTTATGTCCTAAAATCCAAATTGATTGAAAACGATCCAGCGAACTCTTCAGAAGGTATTGTCACATTACGGACATTCTAGAGATGGCTAGGAGGCGTGGCATGGACTGTTCCGATAAGAAACTGTTGAGTTATGGTGAAACAGGTAGTTTACTTTGCGGTTTACGTTATAGTGGCTATATCCTTTATGTCCTGAAATCCAAATTGATTGAAAAATATCCAGCGAATTCTTCAGAAGGTATTGTCACATTCCGGACATTCTAGAGATGGCTAGGAGGCGTGGCATGGACTGTTCCGATAAGAAACTGTTGAGTTATGGTGCAACAGGTAGTTTACTTGCGGTTTACGTTATAGTGGCTATATCCTTTATGTCCTGAAATCCAAATTGATTGAAAAAGATCCAGCGAATTCTTCAGAAGGTATTGTCACATTCCGGACATTCTAGAGATGGCTAGGAGGCGTGGCATGGACTGTTCCGATAAGAAACTGTTGAGTTATGGTGAAACAGGTAGTTTACTTGTGGTTTACGTTATAGTGGCTATATCCTTTATGTCCTGAAATCCAAATTGATTGCAAACGATCCAGCGAATTCTTCAGAAGGTATTGTCACATTCCGGACATTCTAGAGATGGCTAGGAGGCGTGGCATGGACTGTTCCGATAAGAAACTGTTGAGTTATGGTGAAACAGGTAGTTTACTTGTGGTTTACGTTATAGTGGCTATATCCTTTATGTCCTGAAATCCAAATTGATTGAAAAAGATCCAGCGAATTCTTCAGAAGGTATTGTCACATTCCGGACATTCTAGAGATGGCTAGGAGGCGTGGCATGGACTGTTCCGATAAGAAACTGTTGAGTTATGTGTGAAACAGGTAGTTTACTTGCGGTTTACGTTATAGTGGCTATATCCTTTATGTCCTGAAATCCAAATTGATTGAAAAAGATCCAGCGAATTCTTCAGAAGGTATTGTCACATTCCGGACATTCTAGAGATGGCTAGGAGGCGTGGCATGGACTGTTCCGATAAGAAACTGTTGAGTTATGGTGAAACAGGTAGTTTACTTGCGGTTTACGTTATAGTGGCTATATCCTTTATGTCCTGAAATCCAAATTGATTGAAAAAGATCCAGCGAACTCTTCAGAAGGTATTGTCACATTCCGGACATTCTAGAGATGGCTAGGAGGCGTGGCATGGACTGTTCCGATAAGAAACTGTTGAGTTATGGTGAAACAGGTAGTTTACTTGCGGTTTACGTTATAGTGGCTATATCCTTTATGTCCTGAAATCCAAATTGATTGAAAAAGATCCAGCGAATTCTTCAGGAGGCATTGACACATTCCGGACATTCTAGAGATGACTGGCATGGCATGTTCCGATAAGAAAATGTTGAGTTATGTTGCAATAGAGATTTTGCTTGCGGTTTACGTTACAGTGGCTATATCCTTTATGTCCTGAAATCCAAATTGATTGCAAACGATCCAGCGAACTCTTCAGAAGGTATTGTCACATTCCGGACATTCTAGAGATGGCTAGGAGGCGTGGCATGGACTGTTCCGATAAGAAACTGTTGAGTTATGGTGAAACAGGTAGTTTACTTGCGGTTTACGTTATAGTGGCTATATCCTTTATGTCCTGAAATCCAAATTGATTGAAAACGATCCAGCGAATTCTTCAGAAGGTATTGTCACATTCCGGACATTCTAGAGATGGCTAGGAGGCGTGGCATGGACTGTTCCGATAAGAAACTGTTGAGTTATGGTGAAACAGGTAGTTTACTTGCGGTTTACGTTATAGTGGCTATATCCTTTATGTCCTGAAATCCAAATTGATTGCAAACGATCCAGCGAACTCTTCAGAAGGTATTGTCACATTCCGGACATTCTAGAGATGGCTAGGAGGCGTGGCATGGACTGTTCCGATAAGAAACTGTTGAGTTATGGTGAAACAGGTAGTTTACTTGCGGTTTACGTTATAGTGGCTATATCCTTTATGTCCTGAAATCCAAATTGATTGCAAACGATCCAGCGAACTCTTCAGAAGGTATTGTCACATTCCGGACATTCTAGAGATGGCTAGGAGGCGTGGCATGGACTGTTCCGATAAGAAACTGTTGAGTTATGGTGAAACAGGTAGTTTACTTGCGGTTTACGTTATAGTGGCTATATCCTTTATGTCCTGAAATCCAAATTGATTGAAAACGATCCAGCGAATTCTTCAGAAGGTATTGTCACATTCCGGACATTCTAGAGATGGCTAGGAGGCGTGGCATGGACTGTTCCGATAAGAAACTGTTGAGTTATGGTGAAACAGGTAGTTTGCTTGCGGTTTACGTTATAGTGGCTATATCCTTTATGTCCTGAAATCCAAATTGATTGAAAACGATCCAGCGAATTCTTCAGAAGGTATTGTCACATTCCGGACATTCTAGAGATGGCTAGGAGGCGTGGCATGGACTGTTCCGATAAGAAACTGTTGAGTTATGGTGAAACAGGTAGTTTACTTGCGGTTTACGTTATAGTGGCTATATCCTTTATGTCCTGAAATCCAAATTGATTGAAAACGATCCAGCGAACTCTTCAGAAGGTATTGTCACATTCCGGACATTCTAGAGATGGCTAGGAGGCGTGGCATGGACTGTTCCGATAAGAAACTGTTGAGTTATGGTGAAACAGGTAGTTTACTTGCGGTTTACGTTATAGTGGCTATATCCTTTATGTCCTGAAATCCAAATTGATTGAAAACGATCCAGCGAATTCTTCAGAAGGTATTGTCACATTCCGGACATTCTAGAGATGGCTAGGAGGCGTGGCATGGACTGTTCCGATAAGAAACTGTTGAGTTATGTTGAAACAGGTATTTTACTTGCGGTTTACGTTACAGTGGCTATATCCTTTATGTCCTGAAATCCAAATTGATTGCAAACGATCCAGCGAACTCTTCAGAAGGTATTGTCACATTCCGGACATTCTAGAGATGGCTAGGAGGCGTGGCATGGACTGTTCCGATAAGAAACTGTTGAGTTATGGTGAAACAGGTAGTTTACTTGCGGTTTACGTTATAGTGGCTATATCCTTTATGTCCTGAAATCCAAATTGATTGAAAACGATCCAGCGAATTCTTCAGAAGGTATTGTCACATTCCGGACATTCTAGAGATGGCTAGGAGGCGTGGCATGGACTGTTCCGATAAGAAACTGTTGAGTTATGTTGCAATAGAGATTTTGCTTGCGGTTTACGTTACAGTGGCTATATCCTTTATGTCCTGAAATCCAAATTGATTGCAAACGATCCAGCGAACTCTTCAGAAGGTATTGTCACATTCCGGACATTCTAGAGATGGCTAGGAGGCGTGGCATGGACTGTTCCGATAAGAAACTGTTGAGTTATGGTGAAACAGGTAGTTTACTTGCGGTTTACGTTATAGTGGCTATATCCTTTATGTCCTGAAATCCAAATTGATTGAAAAACGATCCAGCGAATTCTTCAGAAGGTATTGTCACATTCCGGACATTCTAGAGATGGCTAGGAGGCGTGGCATGGACTGTTCCGATAAGAAAATGTTGAGTTATGTTGCAATAGAGATTTTGCTTGCGGTTTACGTTACAGTGGCTATATCCTTTATGTCCTGAAATCCAAATTGATTGCAAACGATCCAGCGAATTCTTCAGAAGGTATTGTCACATTCCGGACATTCTAGAGATGGCTAGGAGGCGTGGCATGGACTGTTCCGATAAGAAACTGTTGAGTTATGGTGAAACAGGTAGTTTACTTGCGGTTTACGTTATAGTGGCTATATCCTTTATGTCCTGAAATCCAAATTGATTGCAAACGATCCAGCGAATTCTTCAGAAGGTATTGTCACATTCCGGACATTCTAGAGATGGCTAGGAGGCGTGGCATGGACTGTTCCGATAAGAAACTGTTGAGTTATGGTGAAACAGGTAGTTTACTTGCGGTTTACGTTATAGTGGCTATATCCTTTATGTCCTGAAATCCAAATTGATTGCAAACGATCCAGCGAACTCTTCAGAAGGTATTGTCACATTCCGGACATTCTAGAGATGGCTAGGAGGTGGCATGGCCATGGATTTAAATTTTTGGTTCGAAACAGGTAGTTTAAATTTTTGCGGTTTACGTTATAGTGGCTATATCCTTTATGTCCTGAAATCCAAATTGATTGAAAACGATCCAGCGAATTCTTCTTTAGAAGGAGGTATTGTCACATTCCGGACATTCTAGAGATGGCTAGGAGGCGTGGCATGGACTGTTCCGATAAGAAACTGTTGAGTTATGGTTGAAACAGGGATTTTACTTGCGGTTTACGTTATAGTGGCTATATCCTTTATGTCCTGAAATCCAAATTGATTGAAAACGATCCAGCGAACTCTTCAGAAGGTATTGTCACATTCCGGACATTCTAGAGATGGCTAGGAGGCGTGGCATGGACTGTTCCGATAAGAAACTGTTGAGTTATGGTGAAACAGATAGTTTACTTGCGGTTTACGTTATAGTGGCTATATCCTTTATGTCCTGAAATCCAAATTGATTGCAAACGATCCAGCGAATTCTTCAGAAGGTATTGTCACATTCCGGACATTCTAGAGATGGCTAGGAGGCGTGGCATGGACTGTTCCGATAAGAAACTGTTGAGTTATGGTGAAACAAATTGTTTACTTGCGGTTTACGTTATAGTGGCTATATCCTTTATGTCCTGAAATCCAAATTGATTGAAAACGATCCAGCGAACTCTTCAGAAGGTATTGTCACATTCCGGACATTCTAGAGATGGCTAGGAGGCGTGGCATGGGTTAAGAAAAACTGTTGTTATGTGACAGATTTCTTGTTTTACGTTATAGTAAATCTGTTGAGTTGAAAGTATTCTTAGGAGGATTGATATTGAATTTAGACAGGCTAGGGTTTACTTTGTGGTTTACGTTATAGTGGCTATATCCTTTATGTCCTGAAATCCAAATTGATTGAAAACGATCCAGCGAACTCTTCAGAAGGTATTGTCACATTCCGGACATTCTAGAGATGGCTAGGAGGCGTGGCATGGACTGTTCCGATAAGAAACTGTTGAGTTATGGTGAAACAGGTAGTTTACTTGCGGTTTACGTTATAGTGGCTATATCCTTTATGTCCTGAAATCCAAATTGATTGAAAACGATCCAGCGAACTCTTCAGAAGGTATTGTCACATTCCGGACATTCTAGAGATGGCTAGGAGGCGTGGCATGGACTGTTCCGATAAGAAACTGTTGAGTTATGGTGAAACAGTTAGTTTACTTGTGGTTTACGTTATAGTGGCTATATCCTTTATGTCCTGAAATCCAAATTGATTGCAAACGATCCAGCGAACTCTTCAGAAGGTATTGTCACATTCCGGACATTCTAGAGATGGCTAGGAGGCGTGGCATGGACTGTTCCGATAAGAAACTGTTGAGTGAGTATGGTGAAACAGGTAGTTGCAATACTTGTTTTGGTTTACGTTATCAGTGGCTATATCCTTTATGTCCTGAAATCCAAATTGATTGCAAACGATCCAGCGAACTCTTCAGAAGGTATTGTCACATTCCGGACATTCTAGAGATGGCTAGGAGGCGTGGCATGGACTGTTCCGATAAGAAACTGTTGAGTTATGGTGAAACAGGTAGTTTACTTGCGGTTTACGTTATAGTGGCTATATCCTTTATGTCCTGAAATCCAAATTGATTGCAAAAGATCCAGCGAACTCTTCAGAAGGTATTGTCACATTCCGGACATTCTAGAGATGGCTAGGAGGCGTGGCATGGACTGTTCCGATAAGAATGAAATGTTGAAAGTTTAAATTGTTGAGGTTTACGTTATAGTGGCTATATCCTTTATTCTAAAATAAAAATTAATTAAAAAAAATTTTCAGAAGGTATTGTCACATTCCGGACATTCTAGAGATGGCTAGGGGTGGCATGGACTGTTCCGATAAGAAACTGTTGAGTTATGTTGAAATTTCGGTTTACGTTACAGTGGCTATATCCTTTATGTCCTGAAATCCAAATTGATTGCAAACGATCCAGCGAACTCTTCAGAAGGTATTGTCACATTCCGGACATTCTAGAGATGGCTAGGAGGCGTGGCATGGACTGTTCCGATAAGAAACTGTTGAGTTATGGTGAAACAGGTAGTTTACTTGCGGTTTACGTTATAGTGGCTATATCCTTTATGTCCTGAAATCCAAATTGATTGCAAACGATCCAGCGAATTCTTCAGAAGGTATTGTCACATTCCGGACATTCTAGAGATGGCTAGGAGGCGTGGCATGGACTGTTCCGATAAGAAACTGTTGAGTTATGTTGCAATAGAGATTTTGCTTGCGGTTTACGTTACAGTGGCTATATCCTTTATGTCCTGAAATCCAAATTGATTGCAAACGATCCAGCGAACTCTTCAGAAGGTATTGTCACATTCCGGACATTCTAGAGATGGCTAGGAGGCGTGGCATGGACTGTTCCGATAAGAAACTGTTGAGTTATGGTGAAACAGGTAGTTTACTTGCGGTTTACGTTATAGTGGCTATATCCTTTATGTCCTGAAATCCAAATTGATTGAAAAAGATCCAGCGAATTCTTCAGGAGGCATTGACACATTCCGGACATTCTAGAGATGGCTAGGAGGCGTGGCATGGCCTGTTCCGATAAGAAACTGTTGAGTTATGTTGCAATAGAGATTTTGCTTGCGGTTTACGTTACAGTGGCTATATCCTTTATGTCCTGAAATCCAAATTGATTGAAAAAGATCCAGCGAATTCTTCAGAAGGTATTGTCACATTCCGGACATTCTAGAGATGGCTAGGAGGCGTGGCATGGACTGTTCCGATAAGAAACTGTTGAGTTATGTTGCAATAGAGATTTTGCTTGCGGTTTACGTTACAGTGGCTATATCCTTTATGCCATGAAATCCAAATTGATTGCAAACGATCCAGCGAATTCTTCAGAAGGTATTGTCACATTCCGGACATTCTAGAGATGGCTAGGAGGCGTGGCATGGACTGTTCTGATAAGAAACTGTTGAGTTATGGTGAAACAGGTAGTTTACTTGCGGTTTACGTTATAGTGGCTATATCCTTTATGTCCTGAAATCCAAATTGATTGAAAAAGATCCAGCGAATTCTTCAGAAGGTATTGTCACATTCCGGACATTCTAGAGATGGCTAGGAGGCGTGGCATGGACTGTTCTGATAAGAAACTGTTGAGTTATGGTGAAACAGGTAGTTTACTTGTGGTTTACGTTATAGTGGCTATATCCTTTATGTCCTGAAATCCAAATTGATTGAAAAATATCCAGCGAATT
>JAECWT010000266.1:0-80000 GCA_018150885.1 Drosophila tristis
CAATTATATTTGTTATTCATTATTTGGAGTTTTGTTTTTCAACAAATTTAAGCCCTAGGCGGGCTCTAGGCAACTGCTAATCCGGCCCTGGACCTATTCCCGTAGTCAGACTTCATATTTTGTTGTCGCTCGCATTTGCTCCTCGTGCAACATCTTTGTAGTGTATAGTCTTTAATTCGACCACTAACCATACAGTATATTCGTAAGAGAGTACTCACTTCAGTACCTTGCTTTTACTGAACAGGTATTTTGCAGTGCAGATTACAATCTAGTACAGCTATCCGGTGGTGCCGCAAAGTTCTGGAGGGAAAACTGTGGAAAATCATATATTGTAAAAGCTTCTAGGAGAATTCCGACATGGGAAACGCACTATCTACTAGGCGCAGCGTAGGCCTCAAAATATTCAGAATGTTTCGGTTTCCCTGAACAACAACACTCAACCGTTCTCAATCTTAGCGGTTTGCTTTGCTCCCCATGCGGGATCTGAAAATATTCGCTGTACGTTTGAGCCGTCTCAACCCCAAGGAAGGGAATAATTGTTCTGCTTTTTGGTTAATCCTTCGCAAGTTGTCTTGAACCCTGGGACTCCTGGAGAACCAGCCCCGGCACCAAAAGTTCTGAATGACATGCCTTCTCCGGACGGACCAAACTTCCCAGTAGCACCGACTGCTTCCAACGGCATTGCATCTAATAGTCGTCACCGTAACTGTTGTGTTTCGGTATGAGAAAACGTTGTGTTCAGGGTGAGAACTAAAATCGAACTGACTTTATTACTCTCTCAAGCGCTCTCTGAGCATACATACATTCGGGTGAGGTAGTGTTAGTGTGTATGTGAATACATTTCAATGGATGGTGAAATAATACTTATGTTGCTAACATATAAACCATCTCTCCCTTAAATTACGGTTTGTTAATGAATTTTACGTTTCCTCTAAGGCTAAGGTGAGTAGCGGCTGGGGACTCTGCGTTGGCGAGTGCTGCTACGGATGGGGATACCCGAACGTCGTTGTTGGGGTTGTTGTAGAACGTTTTGTGTAGATGCTGCAGGCACTTCGTTGGAGCCAGAAATAGATTGAGAATTCTGTACTGGATCGGATGACGGTTCTTCTTCTTGGGTTAGTGTCGTCGGAGTTGCGGGCGAACTTGAGACTTCAGGAGCCCACCAAAACTTATTGTTGTCCTCGTTGTAGCTGGAGCTGCAGTTATCAGGGTCAGATCTTGGCTTAATCTGGTTTATGTGGCGCTTGATGAAACCTGTGGATGAACGAAGGATAAATAACATACGACCTATAGGCCGATCGATGATAGCTTTATCCACTTTTCTCCCCTTGCATAGTTTCTGGCAAAAACTTTCTGATTAGGAGAATACTTTGTTTGCTGCGTCTGCTTGCTTTCAGATCTCTTCTCGAAGAGTTGACTTAAGATCGTTCGAACCGGACGACCATGAAGAAGTTCTGCAGGTGTTTTCCTTCAGAGTTAGGTGTGAAACGATACGTGCTGAGGTACTTTGTTACGGCTGTGTTGACTCGATATCCATCCTTTATATTTTTGCTGACGGACGTTTTGAATGTTTGGACGAAGCGCTCAGCAAGTCCATTTGATGCTGGATGAAATGGGGCGGTTGTGATGTGGCTTATTCCATGTAGCTGACAGAACTGATTAAACGAGTCGGATGTAAGTTGAGGCCCGTTATCACTGACTAAAGTTTTAGGATAACCCTCAATGGCAAAAATGGCTGTAAGTGCGGCTATAGTGTTTTCTGTTGTTGTCGCTGTCATTTGTACTACGAACGGAAACTGAGAATGTGCATCGACGCAAATTAACCACATGGAGTCAAATATAGGACCGGCAAAGTCGATGTGTATTCTTTCCCAGGCGGATGTCGTTTTTGGCCAGCTCTGGAATTCCTTTACTGGGGCTGGATTGCCTATCTTGCAAACGCTACAATCCTTTGCAATTGTTGCGATATCATCGTCGATACCTGGCCACCACACGTGTTGTCGTGCCAGTTGTTTCATGCGTACTATTCCCCAATGACCCTCGTGGAGGATATTTACAATCTTATTCCGTAGTGTTTGAGGAATGATGATTCTATTTACGTCAGAATGGAGACATAGTAGCTTGTTGTTAATCGTCAGGGCGAATCTACGATTATAATATGGCAACATTTCGAGATCCTACTGTTGTTCTGGCCAACCAGTAGATACGAATTGATAGACCTTTTTTAGAGTACGGTCGTTTTGAAGATGTTGCAAGATTATGTCGGCATTTATTGGACATGACATCTCGACGACATTGTAGCATGCCTCTTCTGTGTCGAACTTTTCATCCGAGCTGATAGGAAGACGTGAGAGTGCGTCTGCATTTCCATGAGCTGTGGTGCTGCGATACCTTATTTCAAAGTTGTATGCCATCAAGATTATAGCCCAACGTTGAAGCCTGTTCGAAGTCATCGTAGGCAGATGCTTGCTTGGGTTGAATATCGTGACCAATGGCTTGTGATCCGTAATGAGAATAAACTTTCTGCCGTAAAGGTACTGATGGAATTTCTTTACCCCAAATACAATCGAAAGTGCTTCCTTTTCTATTTGGCTGTATCGAACCTGGTGGACATCTAAGGTTTTAGATGCAAATGCTATTGGTCTTTCCTTACCATCTGCTTGAGTGTGTGACAAGACCGCCCCAATGCCATATGAAGATGCATCGGTGGCTAGAACAAGCGGTAGATGCTCGTTGAAATGTGCTAGTTCTGTAGCGTTGAGAATGTGTGCTTTTAAAGCTGTAAAAGCCTGCTGCTGACTCCGACCGAATTTGAAGACTACGTTCTTCCTTTGAAGCTGATTGAGCGGAGACGCTAGCTGAGAAAAATTGGGTATGAAATTGCAGTAGTAGTTAACTTTTCCCATGAAAGCATCCAGCTGCTGTAGATTAATGGGGGTTTCAATTGCTTGACAGCTTCTAGTCCCGAGGTATCCGGAAGGATGCCCTTGATGCTTACTCTTCTTCCGAGATACTCAATTTCGTCTCTCAAGAAGAAACACTTCTCCCTCTTACATTTAATGCCATTCTCTCGTAGAATGCGTAAAACTTGTTCGAGGCGGGCAAGGTGCTGCTCAACTGTTGGAGCTGAGATTATTATGTCGTCTAGGTAATTTCCACAACCTTCTATGCCACTCAGAAGTTGTTCAAGATGACGCTGGAATATAGCTGGAGCGCTCGCTATTCCATATGGTAAACGTTGGTATTGGAAGAGACCCAATGGCGTGCTGACGACCATAAGTTCTTTTGCCGCATCATCTAACTCCATTTGAAGATAAGCGTCTTTCAAGTCGATTTTGGAGAAATGGGTGCCGTGACGGATCGTATGTAATAAAGACTCACATGTTGGCAGTGGATATTGCTCGATGTCCAATTGTGAATTGACACCTTGTTTGAAGTCGCCACAGATCCGTAGTGCTCCACCTGGCTTGGGTGCTAGTACTATTGGTGATGCCCAGTTGCTGAATTTGACTGCTTTCCAAATACCGGCATCTGTGAGACGCTTAACTTCCTCCTTGAACTTTTCCATTTGAGCAAATGGAATTGGTCTGCTTTTGTAGAATTTCGGCACGAAATTTTGCTTTAAGTAGATGCTTGCCTTAAAGTTTTTTATTGTACCGATAGCCGGTTCAAATACTTCTTTGTACTTGTTACAAAGATCAGTCATTTGAGAACCCTGCACTTGACTCACATTTGAAATTTGTTGAATTTCGAAATTGAATGTCTGAAACAAATCCATTCCGAACAAATTGTTTGAGTTTTCTACATTTGTCACGATTATGACAACATTTGCCAATTTATTGCCACACTTTGCCACAGTGTGCAATTCACCCAGCACGGGGATTTGTTGTTGGCCAAACGCATGCAAAATGCGATCACACTTCCGCAGCTTTGGACTTTTGAGTTGTTTGTAAGTTTTCAAATTCATAACAGACACAGTTGCGCCAGAATCCATTTGGAAAGAAATGATTTCGTTGAAGATTTGCAGGTCGATTAAATTTTTATTTCCATCCAACTGCACCAGGTTTGACACGATGTGAATTGTTTGAACTGATTCTGCATGTTTTGCTTTGTTTTGGTATTTTTGGTGATCATTCTCTTTCCAGGTTTTTCTTTCATATCTTTGCACTGCTTTGACATTCAAACGATAGCTATGTGTCCCTTTCTTCCACATTTATGGCAAGTAGCCTCGCGAAATTTACAATTTTCACGAGTGTGCGTGTTTCCACAACCGGAGCAAGATTTGAGAGTGTTCTTGCCTTCTTTTGTTTCCATACCACTTCGTTTCTGTTGATGTTGCTTATGTGTGTGTACAGCGTTCATGTCCAGTGCTTTGTTCTCTCTCTCCTTTATGACCGCGACTGTTTTCGTTGTTGCCTCGTACGTTTCGGCAATTGCGAGTACGTCAGCGAGGGAAGGCTGAAGCTTTTGCAAAGCGGCTGTGCGTACGGCTTCGAATGGCGTGTGTACAATTATTTGATCGCGTATCATTTCGTCAACATAATTGTATGTACACCCATTGGCGTTGCAAGCAAACTGACACTCACGAGCTATACCACGTAGATCAGCTACCCATTCCTTATGTGATTGTGAGTCCCGCATCTGACGTTTAAAAAATTCATATCGAGCAGCAACAATGTGACGCTTCTGTTTGAAGTGCTCCGATAATTTGTCTGTGATTTGTGTATATGACTGCTGGTCCAAATGTTCGCTACCAAACAGATTTTTACAAGTTCAAAAACTTTTGAGCCTACCCACGATAGAAGATATGCTTTTTGTTTCTCGACGGAGGTAACGGAATACGCGGCGAAATGCTGCGAAATTTGTTGTAAATACGTCTCCCAATTTTGTTGATCCTTATTAAAACTTGGGAACGGCGGACAAGCTGTTAATTCTGCTGATCTATTAACACCATTGTTTTGTGCGAGCATGGCTTCCATCCATTGTTGTTGCTGTTGCATTAACTTTTCTGTGAATTGTTGCTGTTGAGCCAACAATGCACTTATGTCTGTGGAATTTCTATCCATTGTTGTTGTTTTATCCTCGTCGCCAAAATGTTGTGTTTCGGTATGGAGAAAACGTTGTGTTCAGGTGAGAAGTAAAATCGAACTGACTTTATTACTCTCTCAAGCGCTCTCTGAGCATACATACATTCGGGTGAGGTAGTGTTAGTGTGTATGTGAATACATTTCAATGGATGGTGAAATAATACTTATGTTGCTAACATATAACAGTAACCATGCAAGCGGCAATACTCCGACTACAGTTCTTGCTACATCAGATGACGACGACAGCGGCCCGTGGAGTCCTAAGCGCATGCGCACCGCCGGAAACGAGTCCTTGGACGATGTCTATATGTGCCCTGTTTGTCGAAGTGGCGTACGCCACCTAGAGCCAGAACAAGCCGTCCAGTTCGTGATCGACGGGCTAAAGGATGATTCCGCTGACATTGCTATATTATGCGAGTGCTGCGTCGTAGAGACATGATCTGGAAAGACTCAAAGAAACTCAAAAATACTTTCACTGGGGAGAAAAACATTGCTTACCTAGGTTTTCCCAGTAAAAATTGAAGAAATTTTTTTGTTTTTGTTAAGGCCGTTCTATGCTTTGTGAAAATGTCGACGACATGCATTTTTGACAGATCAAGTATCACTTTCCAACACTGACACTAAAAAATAGTGTTTCCACTTTCCTGTGGGAAAGACATAATAGCCTGTGAACACTGAGTTCATCCCGGGGGACCGGTCACAACACCGATTTGCGAAAAATGATTTATTCTAAATGAAAAAAAACTAAACTTTTTGTTGTTTTTTTCCATTGTGTACTTCATTGGGCGCGTTCTACAGGACAACTTATTCAGCAATCAGTGATATATTTCTTACGATAGTTCAGGGATGCAAAATTCATGCATCTGATATTTAGATGCATCGTACGCTCCATTTGTCCCGTGTATGAAGGATTGCTTTTGGATAGCGGACGTATTGACTACAGCTTTTAGACATTAGACTTAGCAAATTTTGCTGCATAGAGAGGGATAGCATGAGAGATCAAATGGAACATTATTGCTCGTAGCAGTCTCTAGACACTTCTAATGGCCTTCAGTCGAACAACTGAGGCACTACTTGATACAAATTATGTTTTCCAGAAAAATACAGCCAGCAAGCCAGCTTGGCGCATATATTTCTCTCGCTCTGACTGTAGTCCATAAGGCCATCCCAAGTCCAATGTCTTATATCTATTAGAATATGCATTAAGTGGCGAAGAAAAAGAAATAAACAAATCCAAATTAATAAAAAATCATGAAATTCCCTCAATACTTCGCATTTACAAACACATATTCCAATTCAAAAGCTCAAGTTGTCCTGGTGAACTCACTCATTATTTACATTTTCGTAGATATTTAATTTGAATATCCTTTATTTAAGGTTGCATTTGAAAATAATCGAGTAAATATCGCATAGAAACGTGCGAGTCATCAACATCACCCATGTGCAGCTGCTGAATCACATTCACAACCGTTGCAATGTTATTTATATTAATTTCAATTAAAAATGTGATCAAATTTTGACCGCACGCAATTGTGAGCATCAGCTGTTTTTCATGGATGGTTGATGGTATCAGTGTGAATCGGTTTTTCACATCTCTAAAAAATTCCCACCATAGATGACTGCCTAGAGAAACTGGAGGGCAATCGTTTTTTCAGTTATTGGACTTAAAAAGTGGATTTCATCAAGTTAATGTTGCCAAAGATTCCGTTAAGTACACGGCATTTGTGACACCAAATGGTCAGTACGAGTACGTAAAGATGCCGTTCGGATTAAAAATAGCACCCGCCTGTTTTAGACGGTTCACAGATTTTGTACTTCAGCCGTTGATTAAGGAAGGCAATATTGCGGTTTATATGGATGATATTGCAATCGGCACTGGAACTAAAACTAAAGAAATGTCAGTTCTGCGCCACAGAGATAGACTTTTTGGGGTTCAGAGTTAGCAAAAAAGGGAAGAAGGCCTAATAAAGAGCATACTGTAGCAATTAAGCACCTCCCGGCTTGGGACTCTTTTCATATTTAAGACGGTTTATTCCGGCGTTTGCAACAATAGTTAAGCCAATTAAGAACCTGACAAGACCAGGGGTTACGTTTGAGTTTACAAAAGAATGCCATAAAGTATTTCAGGATCTATGTTCTAGATTGTCTTCAAAGCCAATTCTTGCATTATATAATACAGATAGAGAGACCGAATTACATTGCGACGCAAGTATTCATGGTTACGGTGATTGTAGAAATTCGAAACTATTTTTTTTTTTTTTTGATGCCTTTACTTAGGCTTGAGACGCGGGAATTAGCAGTACAGACCAGAGCTATGGGCGGCGATAAAGGGCGATCAAAAAAATAAACCGTGAGAAACGAAGTTCAATTTACGAGTGCTTTATTCCCACGCATCGCTTGTCGGCTATGCTGCGGGCGTGTAGTTACATGTTGCTTGGATTTACAGTGGCGGGACTTCATACCGTAACCTTACGAACTACATTACATTTCATACATAACTTCATTGCTTTCTACTTATTGACTTATTATTATTATTTATTATTATTATTACTTATTATTCTATGGTGTAACGACATTCCGGCCGCCTTGAACGACCGCACGTCGGGCTTCAACGTATCGGCAAAAGTGCCAGCTTATGGATTGCCGCTTTGCCGACTTGACGGCCGCCCCCCATAAACCGCCGAAGTGCGGTGCTCGCGGGGGGATGAACTTCCACTCCATCCCAGGCTTGACTGCTGCTCCTCGAACGCTTCCTGAAGCCTCTGCAGCTCGTTCCGGGCTCCGACGAAATTTGTCCCTGTTGGAGCGTAGAGGCTTGGAGTTCCACAAGTCAGAATCCCAAATTAAAAGGCGATAGAGTCCAAGTTCTTTTCGTATATATTTCGGGGTTTGTTCTGTGCTGGTATATTTATGTATTTATATCGCGAGCAAAAGCCGGCCGTTTTGCTTAGGGTGGAATAGCGAATTAAAACTAGCTCGGTGGTACTCTAGCTGCCGAGGGCTGTCGGAGGCGAGAGCGGGAGCGTGAGCGCGGGCGGGAGCGCAAGCGTGGTGAATATGCGCGCGAGCGCGCTTCACCGGGGGGAAAACCGCTCATAAGCGTGAGAGCGAGAGCGAGGGCAACAGCTTGCGTAGCTGAATTGCTAACAGTGGTGTGGCTGGAATGCCCACAGAGCTGTTGCCCCCCCAGCACCCTCCTCACTCTGAACATTCTCCCCCCTTGCAGGATTGCAAAGACCCTACATGCTCCGATTTAAAAGCAAGGAGGTTGCTGATGAATCCGGGATTCCTATGACGGGGCGGCTCACAGGAAGACGAGGGCGCACATCGGCGCTGTACGCTGAAGATGAAGGCGGCGGTGCCACAGAGGAGCCAGATGGGTGCCGAGACTCGGGAAGGTGGAGTAACGTGTGGTGGCTCCGGTTACACACCTTACACCGATCACCGCTTCGGCAATCCTGGGCGGAATGTCGGTGAGCCAGGCAATTGGTACAATAGTTGAAGTGGAGGACAGCTTGGAGCCTCCTTTCGGAATCCAGGCGGAGAAAGCGGCGGCATTTCCGTAGAGGATGGATTTCAGAGCAGACTCGGCATTGGTAGGACTTAATACCCCGTGAACGTCTGCTCTCCACGGTGCGGTCGAAACGGGGTCGAGAACCCATGTCTGTATGTGAATGGCTAGGGCGAAATGAAAAAGTCGAAGAAGCATTAGAAGTGAGCTTGGAACGGATGACGGGCACATTTGGGACATTAGAAGCTACTCTGGAAATTTGACAAGAAAAGGATGCAACTTGATGGCTCGCCGTATTGGACACGGGACCAGTGAGCACCCAACCAAAAATGGTTTCTTGGCCGAGAAGAGAGCCACATATGTTGGGCTGTAAGCCGCTTGACATTACCGATGGTAGGATATCGGCTCCAATCAGGACATCGATTGGTGAGCTCTCGAAGAATGTAGGATCCGCCAATGGAAGACTCGGCAAATCTTTCAAGAAACTTGGCGAGATAGGATGCAACGGAAGGTTCTTTGCCAATTCGGGGATAACATAGGCTTTGGCGTTTAATTGTAAACCAGGCCTCGTTGGAGAGCGAATGGAAAACTGACAGAGCTTATCGGACTGAGCGGATACTGTCTGATTGATGCTGGAGATCTGTGTCTGAATTCGTTGGAAAGGCAATTGAATCGTGTTGAAAAGGCGTTCCGTAATGAACGTTGCCTCGGAGCCCGAGTCGATCAGAGCGCGGGCGCGGAAAGTTTTCCCAAGGTGGCAAATCTTAATAATTGCCGTGCCGAGAAGGACAGAACTTGTGCCGGAAGCGATATACGTTTGAACATTCGTCGAAGGTTCGGAAGAATTTAAATTTTGTGCGGCGGGTGCTTGCCGTCTTACGTCTGGCCAAGCTGTGGAATTAAGTACGGATGTGGAATTGGGTCGCCACGATGCAGAAGCGTGTGGTGTCGTCCTCCACAAGTGTTGCAATTGTGGGAGCTTTGACATTCTCGAAGCAAATGGCCTTTTGCGAAGCAATTTAAGCAGAGCTGCTTTTGCCTTATGCAGCTGGAGCGAGCATCAACGGTCATTTGTAGGAAATGAGGACATAGTCGGATTGGGTGATTCTCCTTGGAACAGAGATCACATGTGCTCTTGCTCGGATTCATGTTGCTTTGAAACGAGTGCGCTGTCCTTGGAACAGGATTGCCTTGGGAAAGGAACGGATTGGACTGGCTTCGGGAGGATGGCGGATTCTGACTGCCTTTGGCGGGTGGCGGATTCGGAGCGCCTTGGGAAGTGGAAGGGTCGCTCTCGATAGCCTCTAGCGTTAGGTATCGCTGAGTGAGGAAGGAGTCGATTTCCTTCCAGGGCGGCACTTCCTTCTTGTCCGTCACGGACGCTTCCCATAAGGCGCGGCTTAGCTTCGGCAATTTTGAAGCGCAGATAGTTACAAGCAGACTATCCCAATTGTCCGTGCAAACGTTGGAGACCGCTAGCGCATTTAGGACTCCCTGCATCGTACTTTGAAGTTCCTTCAAAGCACGACTGCATTCGGAAGTTACGCGGGGCAAGAAGAGGAGAATGTTAATTTGGTTGGTCACCAGAAGCCGATTGTTCTCATATCGGCTGCGGAGAGCCAACCAGGCGGACTCGAAACCGTCATTCGTGAGGGGGGACTTTTCTACAATGGCCTTTGGGTCGCCCCTGGTCTTCTCGGTGAGGTAGTATAACTTCTCTACCGGAGATAATTTTGGATTGTTTATCACGACCGCGGTGAACAGATCCCGGAATGTGGGCCAGCGGACGTAGTCCCCTGAGAAAACCTCAATATTGACGGGAGGCAGTCGACAGCCGCCCTGTTGGACTGGCTGTGCGGGAGGAAGGACTGCGGAGGGGGCCAGCTGGGCATTGAGGTCGCTGAGACACTGCTCAAACACCCCATAGCATTCGCCATATGTTTCCCGGATGTCCGCTTGGATTTCTGGATCCTCGTCAGCCATCACCGCGGAACAGGCCTTGTATTCGGCCTCGACGTCCGTCCACATGCTGAGGATTTGGCCTCGGCGGACCTCGGACAGAGAGGCGGATGGGGCGGAAGTGATACGCTCTGCCAGGTGGGATAGTCGGCCAATGGCGGCTACCAATTTGGTCCGAGCGGCAGAGGTGGCGGATTGAGCCATTGTGGTGAAGTGGCGAGAGCTGACGGGACTAGTGATGCAGCCTTTCGGATCCTGTTTAGTCACCGATGGAACCTTAAGGGTCACCGGAGACGGGAATAGGACCGATTTGGTCCTTGTAGCAGGGCTGCTACTGGCTGCTCTCGGAGTGAGGGATGCCTTGATTGGCTGTGTCGGAGTAGTTCCGGAGGCGGACGAGGTGCGTAGCCGGTTGGACGAGGTCACAGGCAAAAGTTGTTTGCCGTCCTTGTGACCTGTTGGCATAATTTAAAAGGACCCACGCGAGAAAAAAATCGTTTTTTTTTTTTTTTTTTGGAAGTCTGTGAGGGACTGCAGACTGGTCTGAGTAGAGTTGACTCGGAACTCAGGAAACACCCGTAACCCAAACACGGACTATCAGACAAAAGGCCTCAAGCTAGCTGGAAGGCAATAATCGGAACGACTCGGATTGTTTGAGATCACCTGTAGGTGAGAAATCTCAAACAATGAGTGACCCTATATTGAGCCGAGCTGAGGAGAGGAACGGTCACACTGGAGTAGCAATATTTGGAAATATTGACTGAGCGATGCTCCTCCGTTTACCCCTTGACGCAGTCGTGAGCGGAACTGGGTTACTATCGGATGGAAGGAAGCAATGGAAGCAGACACGGACACCTCACAGAAACGGAACAACAATAATTTATTTATCGAAACAAAAAAATATTTTTTTTTGTTTGTGAACCAAAAAAAAGACTTGGAGGTTTTTCTTGGACGTGGTCGGTATTTAATTATTGAACGAATTTAATTTTTTTCTCTATTCGGATGAACACCGGGTTCGGATGCCGATAGTTTTTGGGCCACCTCTCACTCTCGGAACAAAAAAAAATACCAAAACACGCAACACAATTTGCCAATTTGTAATGTAAATTGCCAAATAATTACGGAAAATGCGCCGTGCCTGGGTCGCGAGTAATTAATTTGGACTCTGGAGAATGTGGGAGAAATTGGGACCTTGCGAAAAGTGGCTGGAGGGCACGAATTTCACTTAATCGCGGATTTTCAAATATGGCACTTGCGCGGAGTGGTGGAATGCGGTATTTAATTGTTTGGTATTTTTGTTGAATGTGTGTATGTATGTATATAGTTGGGAGCCAACTATGCAAGTAAATGTAATAAATAAATAAATAAAATAAATAATAAATTTAATTAAGAAAACACAGGTAGCTGGATGGATACTTTTATTGCTGCTGTAATGTGTATATAGGTTGGTATGTGTGTGTGTTCACTTGCACTTGGAGTGTGCCAGTGTATATTGTATTAGGGTAGGGCGCGGATGGAATGCTCTTGGAGACCTGTATATTAATGTAGGTGTGTGGGAATTCACTTGCACTTGGATCGTGCCAATGTATGTATTATTGGGGTAGGCCGCGAATGGAACGCACTGAAGAAATATTAATGTATGTGCGTGTGAATTCACTTGCACTTGGATCGTGCCAATGTATGTATTATTGGGGTAGGCCGCGAATGGAACGCACTGAAGAAATATTAGTGTATGTGTGTGTGAATTCACTTGCACTTGGAGCGTGCCAAGGTATATTTTATTGGGGTGGATCGTGCTGGAATGCACCTGTTGAGACACGGATGTAGATGTGTGTGTATGTACGCAAGCCGCTCTTATGGGCTGGAATGTGCGTACATACATATGCGCGGAATGCACTTATTATTAGTTTTAATTAATTTTTTTTTTATTTAATTTGTCCGCAAATCATGGACAGACACAAGTAATCGGAAAAAACTACCGTATCACTGGTAGTTGAAGGTGAATGACGGGAGAACGGCAGGAATCGCCGATAATATGGCGGTGTCGAAAAAGAAGAGACACGGATAACGGATGGCACAGAATGAAGGAATAAGTGCATATATAAGAATATATATATGTACTTATATCGCGGAACTCGGACTTTTCGGAATTTTGGAACACAAATCGCGAACGAAAGGGACTTGTGGCACACGAAAATCGTACTTATCTTGGGATCCTGGTGTGGTGAAGGCGATGCCGTGCTCGAAGGCTGGATCTAGTTGGGGAAGGCGAAGGAATCCGGCTCGAAGGACCAATGTTGGAGCGTAGAGGCTTGGAGTTCCACAAGTCAGAATCCCAAATTAAAAGGCGATAGAGTCCAAGTTCTTTTCGTATATATTTCGGGGTTTGTTCTGTGCTGGTATATTTATGTATTTATATCGCGAGCAAAAGCCGGCCGTTTTGCTTAAGGTGGAATAGCGAATTAAAACTAGCTCGGTGGTACTCTAGCTGCCGAGGGCTGTCGGAGGCGAGCGGGAGCGGGAGCGTGAGCGCGGGCGGGAGCGGGGGGAGCGCAAGCGTGGTGAATATGCGCGCGAGCGCGCTTCACCGGGGGGAAAACCGCTCATAAGCGTGAGCGAGAGCGAGGGCAACAGCTTGCGTAGCTGAATTGCTAACAGTGGTGTGGCTGGAATGCCCACAGAGCTGTTGCCCCCCAGCACCCTCCTCACTCTGAACAGTCCCGTTGTCGGAATACATCCTCAGCGAAACGCCACGTCTTGCGATGAAGCTTTTTGAGAAAAAGAAAAAAAAAAATTAATTGACAGGTCTGGGACAAGCTTCTAAATGGACGGCCTTCGAAGCGAAACACACAAATACCGCGATGTACATTTTGAGCGGCTGACGACCTCGAATCCGAAGCGAGACGTTGATGGGACCACAAAAGTCTACCCCGCAAATCAGGAACGGACGACCTTCCCTAAACTGTCTGCTGGAAGATTCCCCATAATCTGACCCATCAATTTAGGTTTGTATCGAAAACAGTGGATGCAATCCTCCCCTATGCGGGTGCATTCTCGACGTACGATTTGCTTAGCCAAATCTCTTGTCTCAGCAAACTTACTAATGTCTTTGTCATTGGCGTGACAATTTTTAAATTGCAGGTTCCTTAAATGAGAGTTCGACGAATTGATCTTTTTTGGATTAAAGGGGCCATCATCTGCAGGCTCGGTTGCAGCGTATGCCCTTTCTTCAGCTTCTTAAACTCTTTAGAGAAGACGCTTCGCTGAACCAGTTCCATCAATTTTAGAGACGATTGCTGCGAACTCCTTCAAGTGGCCCTCGCTCCTGTAACGTTCCTTGTTCTTGCCGATATTAGCAAATCGGTATACATACGCAAAAAACTCGAACTAATTTGGGGTACGACGAAAAACGAGAAAATATTTCATTTGAAAACGAGTTCGCAACGCCAATTAGAACCTGGACGGACCGTTTCGCCTCGGAGTTCTTCACATCATCTGGGATGTTAAAATGCGGGTTCTCTGGCCAACAATGCTCAGGCTCACATAAAAATTTCGGACCTTCTCAGCCATATGGACTCCAGGAGCTCAGGCACTTCGCATCCGCGACACCAGGCCCGCTGGATTCGACAGCGATGGGACATGACGCCACGTAATGCCCTGACATAGCTCCTGAATCATGGCTACTCTATTTGAGACAAATACTGCAAGTGACGACGGTTGGTTAAGTCTAATGTAGCGTTATTTCTGAATCCGTCCAGAAAAACACGCTCTCGATTCGACACTTTTCCAAAACTTGCTTTACGTAGGCCCAAAATTGCGCCAATAACGCTGCGGCGCACAATTCGAGCCTCGGGATGGTCTTTGTTTTTAGGGGAACTACTCTTGCTTTCCCAGCGATTAATCGAACGTACGTTTGACCTTCGAAAAGCGCTCGCACATAAATGCAGCACCCATACGCTTGACTAGATGCGTCCGCGAAGCCATGCACTTGAATCGACGAGCACCCACTAGCCAAAACGTACCGAGGCACGCTATTTTGTCAAGACCACACAAGTTTAGCTTTAGCCTCTCCCAGCTTGTATGCAGTGACATTGGGATGGCTTCATCCCAATCCAGCTGAAGCTGCCACAGCTTCTGGAGGAAAATTTTCGCTGTTATGCTGATTGGACGAAGTAGCCCAAGCGGATCAAATAGTCGAGCACTAATTGACAGAATGGTGCGCTTATTTCTCCTCATTGTTTCCATCCATTAGTTCTGGATGGTTCGAAAACCATTTCGAAGCTGAAACCCTCCGGAGCCAAGAATCTCAGACACCTGATCGCAAATCGACTTCAGCGTGTCTACGTCATCGGCTCCTGTCAGCATGTCGTCTACATAAAAATCACTGCAGATCACCTCAGAACCCTTCTTGTGGGTGTCTGTGGCGTACACCGAGCTCGTGCAAACAACGAATGGTAAGGAAAGGTGCTGCGGAAGTACCGTAGGTAACTGTGTTCAACCGAAAAATTTGCAATTGATCGGTGGGATGTTCTCGCCACACGATGAGTTGGAAATTCCGGTCTTTTACGGCCACATCCACTTGCCTATACATTTTCGAAACGTCTGCCGTTAAAGCATACCGATTCACCCGAAATCGAACGAGTGATAAAAATAATTCCCTCTGAATAGTAGGTCCCACCATAAGTAAATCGTTTAATGACCACCCAGTTGTGGTCTTGCTCGACGCGTCAAAAACGACTCGAAGCTTGGTGGAACTGCTATCAGGCCTCAGGACGCACTGGTGTGGTATAAAATAATGTGGTCCTGGCGGAATCGCGTTGTCTGTCGGAGACATATGGCCGAGCTCGATATATTCTTTCATGAAACTGAGATACATGTCTCTCAGCTCACTCTCTCTTAACGTTCGTTGCTCTAACGATAAGAAACGACGTTTTGTGACCTCGAAGGACGACCCCAACGATACTGGGTCTGTCATAAAAGGCAACGGTATTTGAAACCTTCCGGTCGGTAAATTGCAGACATTGGCTTTGAAAAACTCTTCGCATGCCAGCTGCTCTGCCGAATTTGTTTGAGCATGTATTTCTTCTGGCGTTGCATCTATCTCCCACAGTCTTTCGACCATTTGAGACAGAGAGTCTTCTTCCGGTGAGTAGGTTGCGACGCAGCAAGCGGCTTCTCCAGTCAGGAGCTTGCTACACCGACCTGAAGCTACCCAACCTAAAAGGGTGTTTTGCAACAATGGTGCCCCTTCGCCCAGTTTTATTTGGCCTGTGCATAACAGATCGAAGAACGAGTCTGCTCCAATCAGCATATCTACCCTTTGAGGTCGATGGAATGCTGGATCTGCCAACTCCACATTCGCAGGAATTTTCCACTGCTTAATGGGCAGACTTCTGTCAGGCTGCTGATTGGTAATGCTGCCAAGAACCCAGAAATCTGCTACGAAACTATGGTTATTTAACCTGGAGTATATTGTCGTCGAGACTTCACTCCTCGACACCGAGCTTGACTTGCCTACAGATGTCACTGTCAGGCAACGGTTGACCCTTGCCAACCTTAGCGATTGCGCTAGACTTTCTGTCATGAAATTGACCTGTGAACCCGAATCCAACAACACTCTTGCTAAGTGAACTTGGCCAAATCTGTCCCGAACTCTTACCACTGCTGTGGCAAGGATGACATGCACGGGCTCACTGGATGCCTGCTTCACCTGCGCTGGATGGGACGATGCTTTTACTCCTATCGCCTGACTTTCTGAATCTGTGTGATGCCCCTGTGAACAAACTCTGCACTTAGAGGATGTGCACTGAGATACCCTATGTATAGATTGGAGGCAATTAATGCATAATTGCTTGCCTTTTGCGAACTCGAAACGCTCCAAGACGGGTATTGCCCCAAATCCCCTGGCAGTTTCCGATCGAATGGTTGGCGCCGCAATATACACACTTGGGTCGATCGACTTTTCGGCCCTCGCGCAAGAAAATGACGATCTGCTGGTTTTCTTGCTGGTCGACGGCATGTCAAACTTTGGTTTGCCTCTCGCTTTGGATGACTCCTCTGCTGAAAGGTGTTGGTACCGGCGGTTCAACACTTTTGCACAATCCGACCAGCAAGGGAGCTCATCGTAGTTCAGCTGCTCCTCATACTTTGTTTTTGTGTATGGGTCCACCTTGGATAACACCAGATGTATTATCATGGCGTTAGCAACCTCTCGCTCGTCTCCTAACGATAAAAGCGACTCCAGAATGGCTGACACTGTATCTATAGTTGATCGCAATGCAGACGCTGACGGCTTGGTTACGGCAGGAATGTCAAACAACTGGGCAAGTGTCTCAAAGAATATTAAGCACTTGTTGTCGTACACCCTCTTCAAACTTTCTAACGCCTTTGGATAGTTGGCATCTGACATTTGGAACGCCTTAACGGTTCCCAAGGCTTCATCGGACAAGCACGATATGAGATGGTTGAACTTCTCTATATTGGACAACGACGGGTCGGAATCTACCAAACTTTCAAACAGACTAATAAACTGTTTGTTATCCGCATGCTTGCCGCTGAACTTCGGCAACTTCAATTTTGGCAAATTGGAGTGGTGGTGTGTGGGTGCTGAATTCATGTATGGTTGAGGGGATCTGTTGGTCGCTGCCGACATGTACAGAGCCTTTGTGATCACACACGTTTCTTCCAACGCCGCCCTATCTGAATTATCTGGGTCTAGTACATCGATCTCGGACTGCAGGGCCATTGCTTTTTCAATATAGGAGTTCAATATTTCCAAACGACATTGGATTTGTAATGGATCCAGCGAAATTGAACCCTCCTCAAATGCTATCCTCATTCGATTTATATCTTCGCTTATCTTCTCCAACCTCACATACAATTTTGTGAGCTTCGTGCTTCCACACATTCCGCTCCCAGTTGCCTTCTCTTCATCATGATCTTTAGACATGTTGATTAAATTACCAACGTTGGCTGTTCCTAACTTCTAAACTTCAAACTTGCTAAGCGAAGGCGACGATAACCTGAGGAAATGAACTGCGTTCAATGAGAACAATGTTTGACAGTACGGCAAAAGTATTCAAGTACCCACGTATAAACGTATTAGGTTCGATGCGACAACGACTGCAACAGTTAGAACAGACAAAAACGCACCAAACGCAACCGAGCTCTGTTACGGCGAACCAAACTCGCCCCACGTTCGATCCCCTACGAAACGGACGTCTGGAGTTCCAATGCGCGCAACGCTAAGCTAAGCGTACGCAACCAACACCAAGTTTGGCTCGACACACTGAGCTCGAACCAAGTTCGAACCAATAAGCAAACGCAATTCTAATGCGCGCAACGCACTCGACTCCCAAATTAGAACAGCGTTCGACCCGAAAACTAAGTGGCGAACGATGTTTAATTGAGTGGTGCAATATAAGAGCGGATGATCAGCTCTCTGGCGCATACGACAAGCTCGGCGACACCAGCTAGAAAATTAGATGTCAAAGCGCACACAAATACCTAAATTAGAACAGCGTTCGACCCAAAAACGAAGTGGCGAACGATGTTTCAATTGATTGGCACAATATAAGAGCGGATGATCAGCTCTCGTCACAAACGACAAGCTGGGCGACACCAGTGAGAGAGTTGGATAACCACGAAGCTGCGGGAGCAAAGTTACGACGAGGGTACTGCACGAACGTAAACTTAAGAGAACCGTATGCTGTACATTAAAGAGCGCGAAAATTAGTTTACCGCTGCAAGGGTCAATGTTTTCTCAGCGAACGAAACGAAATGGGAAACGAGAAGGAACGTGTGAGTCGCTTCTGGGGACGCGACTCTACTTATACCCGTACTCAGTCAGTAAATACATTTTTGAGATATGATTTTTTAGAATTTTAGAAAAAAAAAAAATTTTACATTTTACATTTTTTGCTACATCTGTTATCTACATCTACATCTACAATGTATATTTTACATCTAAAATGTAGATTATAGATGTACCATTTATATTCTGCATCTCCTCCGCTAGGGGTTGCTCGCGCACTGAACGCGGCAGAGTGTGCGAGCGAGAGAGAGAATGAGTAGTGTGTCTCTTGCTGGAGGAGGCGGGGGAACCAACAGAAAATTAATTTCTTCATTCTGGCTATAATTATTATCCGATCTGATTCATATTCAGCAATCTGGTAGATATGGTCATTCTGTACGATACTGCGTTTTTAGTTTTATCGTATCTTCAAAATTGTGCCTGCCACAGATTTTCGTCCTTTGTGGGGTCGGAAGGGGGCGGGGCGAAATTTTGAAATACACTTGTAGCAGTGTGATATAACATGAGTCTTGAAACCAAATTTGGTTGCCCTAACTCTTATAGTCTCTGAGATCCAGGCGCTCAACAAGACGGACAGACGGACAGACGGACGGACAGACGGACATGGCTATATCGACTCGGCTATTGATGCTGATCAAGAATATATATACTTTATGGGGTCGGAAACGTTTCCTTCTCTGCGTTGCATACATCCACTTTTACCACAAATCTAATATACCCCTTAACTCTTTTTTGAGTACGGGTATAAAAAGAAGGAACTGCCGTGAAAAAATGGAGGGCCCCAGACTGATGATTGCACAGGGCCCGGTAGAGCGTTGATCCGGCCTTGAATTGGTCGACTTTGTTTTTTTTTTCTTGATGCTCGACATACGGTTTCGGAAAATAAGAATTGTTTCTGTAATAAAATATCACTGTCGTTACACAATAGAATAATAAGTAATAATAATAATAAATAATAACGAGAAGGAACGTGTGAGTCGCTTCTGGGGACGCGACTCTACTTATACCCGTACTCAGTCAGTATATACATTTTTGAGACATGATTTTTTAGAATTTTAGAAAAAAAAAAAAAATTTTACATTTTACATTCTTTTGCTACATCTGTTATCTACATCTACATCTACAATGTATATTTTACATCTAACATGTAGATTATACATGTATCATTTAGATTCTGCATCTCCTCCGGTAGGGGTTGCTCGCGCACTGAACGCGGCAGAGTGTGCGAGCGAGAGAGAGAATGAGTAGTGTGTCTCTTGCTGGATGAGGCGGGGGAACCAACAGAAAATTAATTTCTTCATTCTGGCTATAATTATTATCCGATCTGATTCATATTCAGCAATCTGGTAGATATGGTCATTCTGTACGATACTGCAGTTTTATCGTATCTTCAAAATTGTGCCTGCCACAGATTTTCGTCCTTTGTGGGGTCGGAAGGGGGCGGGGCGAAATTTTGAAATACACTTGTAGCAGTGTGATATAACATGAGTCTTGAAACCAAATTTGGTTGCCTAACTCTTATAGTCTCTGAGATCCAGGCGCTCAACAAGACGGACAGACGGACGGACAGACGGACATGGCTATATCGACTCGGCTATTGATGCTGATCAAGAATATATATACTTTATGGGGTCGGAAAATTTTCCTTCTCTACGTTACACACATCCACTTTTACCACAAATCTAATATACCCCTTAACTCTTTTTTGAGTACGGGTATAAATAGTGTTTCCACTTTCCTGTGGGAAAGACATAATAGCCTGTGAACACTGAGTTCATCCCGGGGGACCGGTCACAACACCGATTTGCGAAAAATGATTTATTCTAAATGAAAAAAACTAAACTTTTTGTTGTTTTTTTTCATTGTGTACTTCATTGGGCGCGCTCTACAGGACAACTTGATCAGCAATCAGTGATATATTTCTTACGGGGGCATTAGTATTACGACGCGAGAGGTGAAATTCTTGGACCGTCGTAAGACTAACTTAAGCGAAAGCATTTGCCAAAGATGTTTTCATTAATCAAGAACGAAAGTTAGAGGTTCGAAGGCGATCAGATACCGCCCTAGTTCTAACCATAAACGATGCCAGCTAGCAATTGGGTGTAGCTACTTTTATGGCTCTCTCAGTCGCTTCCCGGGAAACCAAAGCTTTTGGGCTCCGGGGGAAGTATGGTTGCAAAGCTGAAACTTAAAGGAATTGACGGAAGGGCACCACCAGGAGTGGAGCCTGCGGCTTAATTTGACTCAACACGGGAAAACTTACCAGGTCCGAACATAAGTGTGTAAGACAGATTGATAGCTCTTTCTCGAATCTATGGGTGGTGGTGCATGGCCGTTCTTAGTTCGTGGAGTGATTTGTCTGGTTAATTCCGATAACGAACGAGACTCAAATATATTAAATAGATATCTTCAGGATTATGGTGTTGAAGCTTATATAGCCTTCATTCATGGTGGCAGTAAAATGTTTATTGTGTTTGAATGTGTTTATATAAGTGGAGCCGTACCTGTTGGTTTGTCCCATTATAAGGACACTAGCTTCTTAAATGGACAAATTGCGTCTAGCAATAATGAGATTGAGCAATAACAGGTCTGTGATGCCCTTAGATGTCCTGGGCTGCACGCGCTACAATGAAAGTATCAACGTGTATTTCCTAGACCGAGAGGTCCGGGTAAACCGCTGAACCACTTTCATGCTTGGGATTGTGAACTGAAACTGTTCACATGAACTTGGAATTCCCAGTAAGTGTGAGTCATTAACTCGCATTGATTACGTCCCTGCCCTTTGTACACACCGCCCGTCGCTACTACCGATTGAATTATTTAGTGAGGTCTCCGGACGTGATCACTGTGACGCCTTGCGTGTTACGGTTGTTTCGCAAAAGTTGACCGAACTTGATTATTTAGAGGAAGTAAAAGTCGTAACAAGGTTTCCGTAGGTGAACCTGCGGAAGGATCATTATTGTATGTTTCTACCGTTAACAAATATATATTGCCAATTTACCAAAACATAAAACGTTTTTATAATATCATCATAATTGTAAAATAAATATATCCAGTTGTATATATTATATGTATGTAAAGTGGTAGTATTGGCGTGAGTCGATAGTCCTCACTCTGATCGCCCACCACCAAGGATTGGTCCATCTCAAAGTCGTCGTCGTTAGTATGTCAGTAGTTGAGTTGGTCGGCAGATGTCAGAAAGTAAAGTTGAATAAGTTGTTTCTAAAGTCGTCAAAATCAGCAGTTCTGTTAATTACATATAATCAAAACCTTTAAACATTATACATTCATATATCCTACTTGTGTACAATACTCAATAAAACACTGATAATATAAAATTATCTTACATGGGGGCTCAACCTACGAAAGTATACATGTGATTACGCACACAACGATAATGATGATGCGTTCAGCTAAAAAGAACAAAAAGCAAAGCGGACCAAATGATAAGCAACAAAGAGGACAGCAGAATAAAGAAAGAATAAAGGCTGATGAAGGAAGAGTAAAAACGGACGAAGAGAAGACACCAGAAGCGAAAACAGGAGAAGCTGTCAAAATGGACATAAACAAAACTTTTTTGTCCCATTTGACGAAATAGAAGAACCAGAAGAAAAAACAGAGAGCGAACAACATGTCGGGCTTCGTGGCGCACCAACAGAAGTCACGATCCACCACGACGCAAAATACACAAATATCAGCGCGGAGATGAGCAACAACAACGAATTGAGTGAGGTGCTCAAACTGCTGGCAACAAAAATTACACAAAACGATTCCAGTAAAAATAATATCCCAATCGAGAGTTTTTCTAAGGTTGTTCCTGAGTTTGATGGAGTGTCAATTCCAATTAAGCAGTGGATAAAATGTTTTGATGAAAATGCCGACGCCTACGAATTGACTGACAAGCAGAAATATGTGAACGCTCGTATAAAAATTAAGGGAACAGCAAAGTTATTCCTGGAGACCACCACTGTGTCGGATTATCATACGTTGATTGGATTGCTGTTGGATGAATTTGACAAGACCCTGACCAGCGCTGAGGTACATAAGCAGCTAAGCGAACGAAAGAAACACGAAAACGAGAATTTTCACGAATACGTCTTAAATATGAGAAAGATAGCTGCTCTTGGATGTGTAGATGATGAGTCGGTGATCCGTTATATAGCCGAGGGAGTAAAGCTGCGTGACGATCTAAAATATCCCTTATACAGTGCTTCAACATTCAAGGAACTACGAAGCCGATTCGAAACAATCGAAATTATGACAAAATCAGCAGTGGACCGCAAACAAGCAGCGAAAAAGTATGACGTCGGTAAAGCAGGAACTCTGGGAAAACGATTTGACCAGAATCAAAGGCATTGTTTCAACTGTGGATCAACGCAACATATGAGAGCCGAATGCAAGGAAGATACTAAGTGCTTTAAATGCAACGGCAGTGGACATACATCCCGTGATTGTCTGGGCTTAAAACCAAGCGTCAATATAATCAGCGAGACAAGGGAAAAGGTGCTGTTCATCAATAATAAAACTGTGTCATGTCTAGTCGATACAGGAGCTGACGTGTCTCTTATGCGAATGAAAATATACAAGGAGAAATTTGCTGAATATCCACTGCAGAAAAGTTTTGCTAAATTGTACGGCCTAGGAAACATTGTCACATCTGTGCTGGGTGCGTTAGATGTGCAAGTGCTGGTTGATGGAATTCGTACGGAACATAAATTTCTCATCGTTCCCGATACAAAACTCAATGTCAACATAATTATTGGCTACGACTTTCTCAAAAAATTTATTGTTGTTTTGGAAAATGGAAAGTATGCTTTTACAGAAGGAGATAGCATCGTTGAGGCAGAGGCTGATCATAATGTTTTCAATGTGGTAAGTCAGGACATGGAATTCGACGTTCCTCAAAAATACCAAGCAGCAGTCAAGCAGTTAATTGATAATTACAAGCCGTCTAAAGTTGAGCTAACCTGTCCTATAAAGATGACAATTATCCCTAATTGTAAGAATATGGCATTCAGAGAGCAACCAAGTCGATATGCAGCAGCAGAGAGAGAGATAATTCGCAAACAAGTAGAGGAATGGTTGGAACAGGGCATTATACGAGAATCCTACTCTGACGTGGCGAGTAAAGTTGTTTTAACCAAAAAGAAAGATAAAACGTTGAGGCTATGCATAGATTACCGTGTCTTAAATACGATGGTACTGAAAGATCGATTTCCGGTCCCGCTTATAGACGAAGTTCTCGATAAGATGCAAAGCGCGAAATATTTTTCTGTCTTCGACTTGAGGAATGGATTTTTTCATGTCGAAATCGATGAGCCCAGCCGCAAATATACAGCTTTCGTGACAAAAGAGGGACTGTTCGAATTTAATAGAGCTCCATTTGGCTATTGTAATTCGCCTGCAGTATTCGTAAGGTTTGTCACATATATTTTCCAACAGCTGATAAATGAAGGTATTATGGAAATGTATATCGACGACATAGTTGTTTTTGGGCGAACAGCCGAAGAGTGTCTAAGCAACATCCAGCGCGTATTGAAACAGGCGCAGCAGTATGGACTCGACATAAAATGGTCAAAATGTCACTTTTTGAAGGAGCGTATCACTTTCCTTGGTTACGAGATAGAAAATGGGAAGATATGGCCTGGGAAAGAAAAGGTAAAAGCTGTAAAAAAATTTCCGATGCCAATTAATATCAGAGGTATTCAGGCGTTTCTTGGACTTACTGGCTATTTTCGCAAATTCGTAAAAGACTACGCTTTTATTGCCAAGCCATTAACGGAACTGCTGAAGAAAGATGCCGTTTTTAAGATAGAAGGAGCACAAAAACAAGCAGTAGAACAACTAAAAGCAGCACTAATAGAAGAGCCAGTGTTGAAGATTAGGAGTCAAAGCGCCAAAACACAGTTGCATGTGGATGCATCAAAACATGGCTTTGGTGGAACATTGCTGCAGCAGCACGATGGTAAATGGCACCCCGTTTTCTACTGGAGTAAGAAAACAACACCACAAGAGGAAAAACTTACCAGCTATGTACTTGAGGTAAAGGCAGCATACCTAGCAACAAAGAGACTCCGCCATTACCTGTTAGGAATAGAGTTCGACTTGGTAACAGATTGTGCGGCTTTTAAACAAACTATCTCCAAAAGAGATATTCCCCGAGAAGTAACGCCGTGGTTGATGTACTTGCAAGATTTCACCTTTAAAGCAGAGCATCGTGCTGGAAGCAGAATGCAGCATGTTGATAGCCTGAGTCGTTTTCCGGTGATGATCGTGACTTCCGAAGTTAATGCACGGATCAAAAGAGCACAACAGAGTGATGAACACTTAATGGCAGTTAGCGAAATTCTAAAGCAGAGACCCTATGCAGATTATGTTCTCAGAAATAACCTTATCTTTAAGCAGGTAAAGGGCCAAGATCTGTTGGCAGTACCAAAATGTATGGAAAAGGAGATAATAACAAACTCACACAATTTTGGCCACATGGGAGCGCAGAAAACAATTCACGCAATTCAGCAGGACTTTCATATACCACACTTGGAGAAGAAAACTAAGCAGGTAATTTCCAATTGTATCGAGTGTATCACCCATAATCAGAAATTGGGGAAACAAGAGGATTATTTGCACGCTATCGACAAAGGCGACACACCCCTCTCAACGTTGCATGTGGATCATTTGGGTTCATTGGACAATACATCGAAGAACTACAAGTATATATTTGCTGTCGTAGATGGTTTTTCAAAATATACTTGGCTATTTCCTACAAAGTCGACAAATGCGGAAGAAGCTATCAAACACCTGGAATCATGGGTTTCAATATTTGGCAGCCCGCAGAGAATTATCAGCGATAAGGGAGCGGCGTTCACATCGCATTCATTCAAGGAATTTTGCGCAACGAACAATATTGATCACGTCGAAACAACAGCTGGCGTACCAAGGGGTAACGGACAGATTGAACGGGTTAACAGGGTTATCATTTCAGTACTCTCAAAAATGTCAGCAGCGGAACCAGCAAAATGGTATAAATACACATCGCAGGTGCAACAGGCCATAAACTCTCACATACATGCATCAACTAGATACACGCCGTTCGAAGTCATGTTTGGTGTACGTATGAGAAACAACTCCAGTGCTGAGCTTCTGAGGATCCTTCAAGAGGAGATGCTGTCGAACCTGCAAGAAGAACGTAAGGAAATTTGGCAAGAAACCAGGCGCCAAATCGAAAAAGCCCAAGCTGCTTACAAGGAGAGTCACGACAAGAAGAGAAAGGGGCATCATGGTTATCAGCTAGGCGACCTAGTAGCCATTAAGGTGACGCAGTTTATTACTGGAAGGAAGTTATCCAACAAATATATCGGCCCGTATGAAGTCATTCGAGTGAAACGGAACGGCAGATATGATGTTAAGAAGGCAGCTGAATTTGAGGGTGTACTACAGACCTCTACAAGCGCTGACTTTATGAAGCTGTGGCGCTATGCTTACTGCGAGGAAGAAAATGAAGAGCAGAGTGAAGAGGAGGAGACATCTGGGACAGATGTTTTGCAGGATGGCCGAATGTAAAGTGGTAGTATTGGCGTGAGTCGATAGTCCTCACTCTGATCGCCCACCACCAAGGATTGGTCCATCTCAAAGTCGTCGTCGTTAGTATGTCAGTAGTTGAGTTGGTCGGCAGATGTCAGAAAGTAAAGTTGAATAAGTTGTTTCTAAAGTCGTCAAAATCAGCAGTTCTGTTAATTACATAATTACATAATTGATAATTACAAGCCGTCTAAAGTTGAGCTAACCTGTCCTATAAAGATGACAATTATCCCTAATTGTAAGAATATGGCATTCAGAGAGCAACCAAGTCGATATGCAGCAGCAGAGAGAGAGATAATTCGCAAACAAGTAGAGGAATGGTTGGAACAGGGCATTATACGAGAATCCTACTCTGATGTGGCGAGTAAAGTTGTTTTAACCAAAAAGAAAGATAAAACGTTGAGGCTATGCATAGATTACCGTGTCTTAAATACGATGGTACTGAAAGATCGATTTCCGGTCCCGCTTATAGACGAAGTTCTCGATAAGATGCAAAGCGCGAAATATTTTTCTGTCTTCGACTTGAGGAATGGATTTTTTCATGTCGAAATCGATGAGCCCAGCCGCAAATATACAGCTTTCGTGACAAAAGAGGGACTGTTCGAATTTAATAGAGCTCCATTTGGCTATTGTAATTCGCCTGCAGTATTCGTAAGGTTTGTCACATATATTTTCCAACAGCTGATAAATGAAGGTATTATGGAAATGTATATCGACGACATAGTTGTTTTTGGGCGAACAGCCGAAGAGTGTCTAAGCAACATCCAGCGCGTATTGAAACAGGCGCAGCAGTATGGACTCGACATAAAATGGTCAAAATGTCACTTTTTGAAGGAGCGTATCACTTTCCTTGGTTACGAGATAGAAAATGGGAAGATATGGCCTGGGAAAGAAAAGGTAAAAGCTGTAAAAAAATTTCCGATGCCAATTAATATCAGAGGTATTCAGGCGTTTCTTGGACTTACTGGCTATTTTCGCAAATTCGTAAAAGACTACGCTTTTATTGCCAAGCCATTAACGGAACTGCTGAAGAAAGATGCCGTTTTTAAGATAGAAGGAGCACAAAAAACAAGCAGTAGAACAACTAAAAGCAGCACTAATAGAAGAGCCAGTGTTGAAGATTTGGAGTCAAAGCGCCAAAACACAGTTGCATGTGGATGCATCAAAACATGGCTTTGGTGGAACATTGCTGCAGCAGCACGATGGTAAATGGCACCCCGTTTTCTACTGGAGTAAGAAAACAACACCACAAGAGGAAAAACTTACCAGCTATGTACTTGAGGTAAAGGCAGCATACCTAGCAACAAAGAGACTCCGCCATTACCTGTTAGGAATAGAGTTCGACTTGGTAACAGATTGTGCGGCTTTTAAACAAACTATCTCCAAAAGAGATATTCCCCGAGAAGTAACGCCGTGGTTGATGTACTTGCAAGATTTCACCTTTAAAGCAGAGCATCGTGCTGGAAGCAGAATGCAGCATGTTGATAGCCTGAGTCGTTTTCCGGTGATGACTTCCGAAGTTAATGCACGGATCAAAAGAGCACAACAGAGTGATGAACACTTAATGGCAGTTAGCGAAATTCTAAAGCAGAGACCCTATGCAGATTATGTTCTCAGAAATAACCTTATCTTTAAGCAGGTAAAGGGCCAAGATCTGTTGGCAGTACCAAAATGTATGGAAAAGGAGATAATAACAAACTCACACAATTTTGGCCACATGGGAGCGCAGAAAACAATTCACGCAATTCAGCAGGACTTTCATATACCACACTTGGAGAAGAAAACTAAGCAGGTAATTTCCAATTGTATCGAGTGTATCACCCATAATCAGAAATTGGGGAAACAAGAGGATTATTTGCACGCTATCGACAAAGGCGACACACCCCTCTCAACGTTGCATGTGGATCATTTGGGTTCATTGGACAATACATCGAAGAACTACAAGTATATATTTGCTGTCGTAGATGGTTTTTCAAAATATACTTGGCTATTTCCTACAAAGTCGACAAATGCGGAAGAAGCTATCAAACACCTGGAATCATGGGTTTCAATATTTGGCAGCCCGCAGAGAATTATCAGCGATAAGGGAGCGGCGTTCACATCGCATTCATTCAAGGAATTTTGCGCAACGAACAATATTGATCACGTCGAAACAACAGCTGGCGTACCAAGGGGTAACGGACAGATTGAACGGGTTAACAGGGTTATCATTTCAGTACTCTCAAAAATGTCAGCAGCGGAACCAGCAAAATGGTATAAATACACATCGCAGGTGCAACAGGCCATAAACTCTCACATACATGCATCAACTAGATACACGCCGTTCGAAGTCATGTTTGGTGTACGTATGAGAAACAACTCCAGTGCTGAGCTTCTGAGGATCCTTCAAGAGGAGATGCTGTCGAACCTGCAAGAAGAACGTAAGGAAATTTGGCAAGAAACCAGGCGCCAAATCGAAAAAGCCCAAGCTGCTTACAAGGAGAGTCACGACAAGAAGAGAAAGGGGCATCATGGTTATCAGCTAGGCGACCTAGTAGCCATTAAGGTGACGCAGTTTATTACTGGAAGGAAGTTATCCAACAAATATATCGGCCCGTATGAAGTCATTCGAGTGAAACGGAACGGCAGATATGATGTTAAGAAGGCAGCTGTAACCATCTAGGGAGAATAAGGGGACGATTCTTGAGGCTAGTGCTCTTGCACTCAGGCCTTCATCCATATTCCTCAAGCGAGTCGAAGGTATCCGAGCGGGGCGGGACCCTATGTTTCCGTTAGCTCTTTCGGGGTGGGGTGGGTTTGCTAGGACCTTGACTCTCGCCTACATAATCTTATTTAAGGATCCCTACTGAAACTAAAACAGGAGCTTTACTCCCAAAAACAATATAATCTGATTCGACGAAGAAAGCCTAAACAAACTTCGGGCAACAAAACGAAAGAATTTCCCGATCAAGAATCACGAGGTATGGGCGTGGTCTAAAGGTGTTAGTTGACCCACGCGTTCTTTACCCTCCCTACCTGGATATTCAATATACGGTTTTTCTGAATATCCCCTAATTCCATGCTATCTCTCAGTCCTCCAGGTCACCGCTTATGACACTTTTAGTCACTCATTCCAAATTAATAATCTTTTTATTCATATAAATTCTAGGTAATGCATTTCAAACATCCTTTACTAAATTAATCGTTTCGAGGTTATGCTATATATGTTGGCTAATGCTAAAGAAAAGATTTAATTCAAATTTACATGGCTAACGAAAATGAATAATTTTATGAAAAAAAAATACGAAGAAAAATATATATATGTTAATGATACAGGGAAGATGTAGAAAAAAATATTTTATACGTGGTTAATATGCTTTCTCATAGCATTTCCCGGATCATTTTTATAAGATCGGTCGAAATTACCAGAGTGTTTTTTTTTTGTATTTTGTTCTATCTCGGCTACGGAAAATGCATCAAATCAATACTGCAACAACTACCAGCCAATATCTACTTGTATTGCAAACTCACGCACAAAACTCTCCAGCGGTGAAAGGCCTTCCAACGGTGTTGATGTAGCGGCTAACCATGGGCAAAAAGGGTTATAAATGTGCAAAACAATTGATTTTATGCATTAGCTATGTTAACATTTACTTTATGCTGATTTTTCTTCATTTTCTTCACTTTTCCGACAAATTCCTGTATCAAAACATTTTAAAGCAATTTGCACGCAGGCAGAATGAGTTAATGGAATTGATGTGATTCAAAATATAATTAAAAAAATAATCTAAGAAAAAAAATGACGAGAAGATCCGTTTTGTTTGTGGAGCGCCACTTTGCGATCGAGTGCAGCAATTGGCCGTTGTGTTTGTGGAGCGCCACTGTGCGTCTGCCTCGCAGGTGTCCGGCGAGCTATGATGTGGAGTGTTGAGGCTCTGCACCGGACACTTGTAGAAGGCTGCACTAGCGGCTGGCGGTGGCCACACCGGCAAAGGGGTTGATTTGCGCAGCTGTGTGGTGGTGTTGGTGTAAGTCCGGGGTCAGCAAGCTGGTTATGAGTGTGTATGCTGTGCTGTCCACGCGAAAAAACCCCGGTATGAAAAATCGGCCCACGTCAGAGGATCCGCAATTGCACTAGCAAGATGCGTGTTGAAGAAATGGCAATGCTGAGGTCGCTGGACGTGGGCGATGTCCAAAAAGGTTTCTATCCACACTGCCGAGGAAATAATCCCGTTTACTATACCGCCAAAATACGGTCTGGCACACGTACCTTTGTTTGTGTTGAATCCAATTAGACACTGTAGTGATCGTTTGGATCAGGTTAAATGCTGGATGCCACAAGATAAAGATTTTGCACACACGTGATTAACTTTTCGATTTTGCACACACCAAAAAAGTAGCAGACGCCGCAACAAAAGAATTTTTGAGAAAGAGGGTGGGGTACAGCTGCAATTTTCTTTTATAGACCGGCATTCCAGAGCTTTCTCTCTGCAGCCTCTCGGAAAGAGAGAGTGACAGATGAGTGACAGGTGCATCCAGACGCACTGAGAGAGCTTTTCCAAGCTGCACTGCTAATCACAGCTGGTATGGCTCGATCAGTCAGCGCCCTCTATGTTTCAAAAAAACATTTTGCGTTTCCAACGCAGCGACAAAAATGTCGCCACCGAAATGCGATGGAAATTAAACGTTATTTTTTTAAAACTAAAAACGGACCGCCAGGCGCCCGTTACACCACCCAATAATCTGACACTATTAGTCGACAGATTAGGGGGAATTTGCTCCTAATATCTTTTGCGTGAAATGTGCCAATCTCCCGTCCATTCAGATCCTCTAGAATATAATAATGATTCCCACAAATCCCACAACCGCTGGTAGCTACTGCTTGAGCTGATGCTTGTTCACGGGCATCTCCTAACGAATCTCGTGGACTATGTGCAATAGGCATATTTTATTTTAAATTTCTTTTTAACGATAAACTAAACGGTGACACTGGTTTCCAAGAGATAGCAATTTAATTTCTCATGATCAATTGTTCGGGAATAAATTGGGCTATTATAATTAATTTAGTGAAGATGGGTCGTTTTGTGTGCTTGCTACTCAAGCCTACCATGCGCATTCGGTACCGACGTGCATGGGTGCAACATCGATCATATCCAGACATACCAACGTAAGCTTTTCTAATAGCCTGCGGCACAAATCTTCCTCACCTAGAAGGTGATCGGAACAGAAAGTATTTTTCATGAACTACTACATAAATCTAATACAGAGACCATTGGCAGGGTGTTCGATCTGAGCCAAACACACAAGAATTCCGAATGACATGTATGTAAGAGTATTCACACTTTTATTCTTATTTAAAAGTACTATTCCGAGTATAAAATGAGCTAGAATTTGGACGGCTTTGGTAGCTGATGTTCTACTGCTACCCTGTTACTTCGTTACTTCTTCGTTGGGCATTCGACGGCCATAGTACTTGCTATCTATCACAATCCCATGCCGGAGATACCTCAACTATCTTTATCCACTTCTGGAACATAGTGCCTATGTGCCTATTATTTTCTACAGAACGGAACCAGATAAAAATAAAGAAACATTCTGCTCGTCTTAATCCTGGGGGCGTGTGACTGCTTATTCCAAACTCTGATCGGTATGATGTTATTTTACTAACAGCCCCACGTTGGGCGCCAAAAATTATGTAACCCTGTTACATACCAGCGTCCAACTGGGTATAGGAATTGGAAAAATCTTAACGGACAAACAGCCCCACGTTGGGCGCCAAAAATTATGTAACCATCTAGGGAGAATAAGGGGACGATTCTTGAGGCTAGTGCTCTTGCACTCAGGCCTTCATCCATATTCCTCAAGCGAGTCGAAGGTATCCGAGCGGGGCGGGACCCTATGTTTCCGTTAGCTCTTTCGGGGTGGGGTGGGTTTGCTAGGACCTTGACTCTCGCCTACATAATCTTATTTAAGGATCCCTACTGAAACTAAAACAGGAGCTTTACTCCCAAAAACAATATAATCTGATTCGACGAAGAAAGCCTAAACAAACTTCGGGCAACAAAACGAAAGAATTTCCCGATCAAGAATCACGAGGTATGGGCGTGGTCTAAAGGTGTTAGTTGACCCACGCGTTCTTTACCCTCCCTACCTGGATATTCAATATACGGTTTTTCTGAATATCCCCTAATTCCATGCTATCTCTCAGTCCTCCAGGTCACCGCTTATGACACTTTTAGTCACTCATTCCAAATTAATAATCTTTTTATTCATATAAATTCTAGGTAATGCATTTCAAACATCCTTTACTAAATTAATCGTTTCGAGGTTATGCTATATATGTTGGCTAATGCTAAAGAAAAGATTTAATTCAAATTTACATGGCTAACGAAAATGAATAATTTTATGAAAAAAAAATACGAAGAAAAATATATATATGTTAATGATACAGGGAAGATGTAGAAAAAAATATTTTATACGTGGTTAATATGCTTTCTCATAGCATTTCCCGGATCATTTTTATAAGATCGGTCGAAATTACCAGAGTGTTTTTTTTTGTATTTTGTTCTATCTCGGCTACGGAAAATGCATCAAATCAATACTGCAACAACTACCAGCCAATATCTACTTGTATTGCAAACTCACGCACAAAACTCTCCAGCGGTGAAAGGCCTTCCAACGGTGTTGATGTAGCGGCTAACCATGGGCAAAAAGGGTTATAAATGTGCAAAACAATTGATTTTATGCATTAGCTATGTTAACATTTACTTTATGCTGATTTTTCTTCATTTTCTTCACTTTTCCGACAAATTCCTGTATCAAAACATTTTAAAGCAATTTGCACGCAGGCAGAATGAGTTAATGGAATTGATGTGATTCAAAATATAATTAAAAAAATAATCTAAGAAAAAAAATGACGAGAAGATCCGTTTTGTTTGTGGAGCGCCACTTTGCGATCGAGTGCAGCAATTGGCCGTTGTGTTTGTGGAGCGCCACTGTGCGTCTGCCTCGCAGGTGTCCGGCGAGCTATGATGTGGAGTGTTGAGGCTCTGCACCGGACACTTGTAGAAGGCTGCACTAGCGGCTGGCGGTGGCCACACCGGCAAAGGGGTTGATTTGCGCAGCTGTGTGGTGGTGTTGGTGTAAATCCGGGGGTCAGCAAGCTGGTTATGAGTGTGTATGCTGTGCTGTCCACGCGAAAAAACCCAGGTATGAAAAATCGGCCCACGTCAGAGGATCCGCAATTGCACTAGCAAGATGCGTGTTGAAGAAATGGCAATGCTGAGGTCGCTGGACGTGGGCGATGTCCAAAAAGGTTTCTATCCACACTGCCGAGGAAATAATCCCGTTTACTATACCGCCAAAATACGGTCTGGCACACGTACCTTTGTTTGTGTTGAATCCAATTAGACACTGTAGTGATCGTTTGGATCAGGTTAAATGCTGGATGCCACAAGATAAAGATTTTGCACACACGTGATTAACTTTTCGATTTTGCACACACCAAAAAAGTAGCAGACGCCGCAACAAAAGAATTTTTGAGAAAGAGGGTGGGGTACAGCTGCAATTTTCTTTTATAGACCGGCATTCCAGAGCTTTCTCTCTGCAGCCTCTCGGAAAGAGAGAGTGACAGATGAGTGACAGGTGCATCCAGACGCACTGAGAGAGCTTTTCCAAGCTGCACTGCTAATCACAGCTGGTATGGCTCGATCAGTCAGCGCCCCCATGTTTCAAAAAAAAAATTTTTTTTTTTCCGCCGCGACAAAAAAAAGTCGCCACCGAAATGCGATGGAAATTAAACGTTATTTTTTTAAACTACTAAAAACGGACCGCCAGGCGCCCGTAACACAGCTGAATTTGAGGGCGTACTACAGCGCTGACTTTATGAAGCTGTGGCGCTATGCTTACTGCGAGGAAGAAAATGAAGAGCAGAGTGAAGAGGAGGAGACATCTGGGACAGATGTTTTGCAGGATGGCCGAATGTAAAGTGGTTGGATTGGCGTGAGTCGATAGTCCTCACTCTGATCGCCCACCACCAAGGATTGGTCCATCTCAAAGTCGTCGTCGTTAGTATGTCAGTAGTTGAGTTGGTCGGCAGATGTCAGAAAGTAAAGTTGAATAAGTTGTTTCTAAAGTCCAAAAAAACAACAATTCTTATTAATAAAAATAAAAAAAAAAAACAATAAACCTTTAAACCTTATATTTTCATATATCCTACTTATTTACATAACACAAAAAAAAAAAAATAAAATTTTATTTTTTTTTTATTTTTTTTTTTTTTATAATTTTTTATTTTTTTTAATATGACATGGTTCTATGTGTGTAGCAATTAATATAAAAATACATATTGATGATATATTACAATATATTGATTTATAAAATCTGTGTGCATATGTACCATAATATGCACGCGTTGCGAATATGTATTGTCCATCATAGCTATGGGCATACATTGGTTAATGCAACAACCTAAAAAGTACAATGTTGTACCTGAATTCAGGTTAATACTTTTATATAAATTGATATTTATCAAACAAGCCAAACTATACAATATACATATTGATAAATATGGTAATATATCGTTTATATAAAACTAAGACATTTCGCCGCATTCTTTTTAGGATAAAAATAAAGTTTATTGAAGGAATTGATATATGCCAGTAAAATGGTGTATTTTTAATTTCTTTCAATAAAAACATATCTGACAAATAATTTAATAAACCAATTTTAATCACTCTAAGCGGTGGATCACTCGGCTCATGGGTCGATGAAGAACGCAGCAAACTGTGCGTCATCGTGTGAACTGCAGGACACATGAACATCGACATTTTGAACGCATATCGCAGTCCATGCTGTTATGTACTTTAATTAATTTTATAGTGCTGCTTGGACTACATATGGTTGAGGGTTGTAAGACTATGCTAAATAAGTTGTTTGAAAATTTTACGAAATTTTTAAGCATATTGTATATTATTGGATATATATATATTCATAATATTGATATTAAATGAAAAAGCATTATCTCTCATTGTTGTATATATTTGTGTGAGAAGAACGAAGAAAAATATATTTTTTTTCCCTTTTTGAATCAATTAAATACTGAGGAATGTCTAGCATAAAAAATAATACATTTTTCATCTAGAATTGCCTCTTATTAATGATTTGAAAGGAAATTATGTTGTAAATATAAATATTTAATATTCTTCGTGGTGTTTGTTATAAAATACGAACATTTTAATGATTTCATTATGAGAACGTGCTATATATAATACATATAGTGTTAGTATCATTATAATTTTTAATATATGTATATACAACCTCAACTCATATGGGACTACCCCCTGAATTTAAGCATATTAATTAGGGGAGGAAAAGAAACTAACAAGGATTTTCTTAGTAGCGGCGAGCGAAAAGAAAACAGTTCAGCACTAAGTCACTTTGTCTATATGGCAAATGTGAGATGCAGTGTATGGAGCGTCAATATTCTAGTATGAGAAATTAACGATTTAAGTCCTTCTTAAATGAGGCCATTTACCCATAGAGGGTGCCAGGCCCGTATAACGTTAATGATTACTAGATGATGTTTCCAAAGAGTCGTGTTGCTTGATAGTGCAGCACTAAGTGGGTGGTAAACTCCATCTAAAACTAAATATAACCATGAGACCGATAGTAAACAAGTACCGTGAGGGAAAGTTGAAAAGAACTCTGAATAGAGAGTTAAACAGTACGTGAAACTGCTTAGAGGTTAAGCCCGATGAACCTGAATATCCGTTATGGAAAATTCATCATTAAAGTTGTAATATTTTAACAATATTATAATAATAGTGTGCATTTTTTCCATATAAGGACATTGTAATCTATTAGCATATACCAAATTTATCATAAAATATGGCTTATAGTTTATTCAAATTATTATGCTTGCATTTTAACATAGAATAAATGTCATTAATTTGATAAAGTGTTGATAAATTAAAATTAATACAGTGCGTTAATTTTTCGAAATTATATAATGGCATAATTATCATCGATTTTTGTGTTTATTATATGCATTTGTATGATTAACAATGCGAAAGATTCAGGATACCTTCGGGACCCGTCTTGAAACACGGACCAAGGAGTCTAACATATGTGCAAGTTATTGGGAGATAAACCTAATAGCGTAATTAACTTGACTAATAATGGGATTAGTTTTTTAACTATTTATAGATAATTAACACAATCCCGGGGCGTTCTATATAGTTATGTATAATAATATTTATATTATTTATGCCTCTAACTGGAACGTACCTTGAGCATATATGCTGTGACCCGAAAGATGGTGAACTATACTTGATCAGGTTGAAGTCAGGGGAAACCCTGATGGAAGACCGAAACAGTTCTGACGTGCAAATCGATTGTCAGAATTGAGTATAGGGGCGAAAGACCAATCGAACCATCTAGTAGCTGGTTCCTTCCGAAGTTTCCCTCAGGATAGCTGGTGCATTTTAATGTTATATAAAATAATCTTATCTGGTAAAGCGAATGATTAGAGGCCTTAGGGTCGAAACGATCTTAACCTATTCTCAAACTTTAAATGGGTAAGAACCTTAACTTTCTTGATATGAAGTTTAAGGTTATGATATAATGTGCCCAGTGGGCCACTTTTGGTAAGCAGAACTGGCGCTGTGGGATGAACCAAACGTAATGTTACGGTGCCCAAATTAACAACTCATGCAGAAACCATGAAAGGCGTTGGTTGCTTAAAACAGCAGGACGGTGATCATGGAAGTCGAAATCCGCTAAGGAGTGTGTAACAACTCACCTGCCGAAGCAACTAGCCCTTAAAATGGATGGCGCTTAAGTTGTATACCTATACATTACCGCTAAAGTAGATGATTTATATTACTTGTGATATAAATTTTGAAACTTTAGTGAGTAGGAAGGTACAATGGTATGCGTAGAAGTGTTTGGCGTAAGCCTGCATGGAGCTGCCATTGGCACAGATCTTGGTGGTAGTAGCAAATAATCGAATGAGACCTTGGAGGACTGAAGTGGAGAAGGGTTTCGTGTGAACAGTGGTTGATCACGAGTTAGTCGGTCCTAAGTTCAAGGCGAAAGCCGAAAATTTTCAAGTAAAAAATCAGTAAGCATATATTGTCAAATCTTTAATGATTTTTTTGAAACACTTGAATAATTTTGAACGAAAGGGAATACGGTTCCAATTCCGTAACCTGTTGAGTATCCGTTTGTTATTAAATATGGGCCTCGTGCTCATACTGGCAACAGGAACGACCATAAAGAAGCCGTCGAGAGATATCGAAAGAGTTTTCTTTTCTGTTTTATAGCCGTACTACCATGGAAGTCTTTCGCAGAGAGATATGGTAGATGGGCTAGAAGAGCATGACATATACTGTTGTGTCGATATTTTCTCCTCGGACCTTGAAAATTTATGGTGGGGACACGCAAACTTCTCAACAGGCCGTACCAATATCCGCAGCTGGTCTCCAAGGTGAAGAGTCTCTAGTCGATAGAATAATGTAGGTAAGGGAAGTCGGCAAATTAGATCCGTAACTTCGGGATAAGGATTGGCTCTGAAGATTGAGATAGTCGGGCTTGATTGGGAAACAATAACATGGTTTATGTGCTCGTTCTGGATAAATAGAGTTTCTATCATTTAGGTAGTTACTTGTTCCCCGGATAGTTTAGTTACGTAGCCAATTGTGGAACTTTCTTGCTAAAATTTTTAAGAATACTAGTTGGGTTAAACCAATTAGTTCTTATTAATTATAACGATTATCAATTAACAATCAATTCAGAACTGGCACGGACTTGGGGAATCCGACTGTCTAATTAAAACAAAGCATTGTGATGGCCCTAGCGGGTGTTGACACAATGTGATTTCTGCCCAGTGCTCTGAATGTCAAAGTGAAGAAATTATTAATACTTTAACCGCTTACGGGGCCCCTAAAGACTTTGTCGACTACGTACAAAATTCGTACGAAGTCTGTGGCACAACGCTCAACGGAGATGGATGGAGATCAGAGGAATTCATACCTGCTAGAGGTGTTAAGCAGGGTGACCCGCTATCTCCCATAATATTCAACATGATCATTGATCGGTTGCTTAGGTCCTTCCCCAATGAGATTGGTGCCACAGTCGGAAATGCCATAACAAACGCGGCAGCATTCGCAGATGATCTAGTCCTATTTGCGGAAACTCCAATGGGGCTTCAGAAATTGTTGGACACGACTGTTGACTTTTTGTCTTCAGTCGGGCTTACCCTAAACTCGGAAAAATGTTTTACAATTGGAATAAAGGGGCAACCAAAACAGAAGTGTACTGTGGTGATACCTCAGAGCATACATTTCACTGCGGAAGGGAGGACCAGGTACAGTCCAGCCGAAGACCTCGGTCCAAAGCTGTTGAGATTGACAAGGTCCCCCTAAAACCTCAACAGAAATTGTTCGCCCTCAGAACTGTCCTTATCCCACAACTCTATCACAAGCTAACCCTTGGGAGTGTGATGATAGGTGTTCTGAGAAAGTGTGATATACTGGTACGTTCGTTCATAAGAAAATGGTTAGGACTTCCTATGGACGTGTCAACTGCATTCTTCCATGCTCCTCACACGTGTGGGGGTCTCGGGGTGCCTTCAGTTCGTTATTTAGCTCCAATGCTACGAATGAAAAGATTGAGCGGTATTAAATGGCCACATCTCGTACAATCCGAGGCGGCCAGCTCATTCTTGGAAGACGAACTGAATAAAGCCCGGGGCAGAACTCTGGCTGGAGAAATTGAGTTGACATCGAGGACAGCTATCGAAACGTACTGGGCGGACAAGTTGTATATGTCTGTTGATGGTAGCGGCCTACGTGAAGCGCGACTCTTTCGTCCGCAGCACGAGTGGGTGTTTCAGCCCACGCGTTTGCTAACAGGTAAAGATTACAGAAACGGAATCAAACTGCGAATAAACGCCCTACCTTCAAGGTCTCGAACCACGAGGGGAAGGCATGACCTGGCTCGACAATGTCGTGCGGGATGTGATGCTCCCGAGACAAACAACCACATCCTGCAGAATTGCTACCGTACGCATGGGAAGCGGGTAGCAAGACATAACTGTGTGGTCAACAACCTTCAGAGGATTCTTGAGGAAAAGGGCCATACAGTACACGTCGAGCCGAATTTGCAGGGCGAATCCGCGGTAAGTAAACCTGACTTGGTGGCAATCCGACAAAATCACGCTTTCGTGATTGATGCGCAAATAGTAACAGATGGACTGTCCCTCGACCAAGCGCACCTGCGCAAGGTTGAGAGATATAAAAGACCTGACGTTATTACTGCAGTGCGGCGAGATTTTAATGTGTCTGGCGCTGTCGAGGTCCTTTCCGCGACATTAAACTGGCGGGGGATATGGAGTAATCAATCTGTCAAAGGACTGATTACAAACAATCTCCTAGCAACTAGTGACAGCAATGTCATTAGTGCCAGAGTGGTGATAGGCGGATTGTACTGCTTTAGGCAGTTCATGTATCTCGCAGGATACTCTCGAGACTGGACCTAGCCGAAACACTATGTTGGAAAGAAGACGCTTGCTACCTAGGCATAATGTAAAATTAGGTATAAACATCGCAGTTGTAAAACTTGAGGTGGGTTTTAGTACGTAGGCGTGATGATGGACTTGTTGAAGTGAAACCACGAATCGTGCATGCTATTACGGTTTGGCCCTTAATAGTATCTATGAAGATTTCCCATCCTCAGCGGTCAAAAAAAAAAAAAAAAAAAAATAGCCAAATGCCTCGTCATCTAATTAGTGACGCGCATGAATGGATTAACGAGATTCCTACTGTCCCTATCTACTATCTAGCGAAACCACAGCCAAGGGAACGGGCTTGGAATAATTAGCGGGGAAAGAAGACCCTTTTGAGCTTGACTCTAATCTGGCAGTGTAAGGAGACATAAGAGGTGTAGAATAAGTGGGAGATATTAGATTTCGGTTTGATATCGACAATGAAATACCACTACTCTTATTGTTTCCTTACTTACTTGATTAAATGGAACGTGTATCATTTCCTAGCCATTATACGGATATATTTATTATATCTTATGGTATTGGGTTTTGATGCAAGCTTCTTGATCAAAGTATCACGAGTTTGTTATATAATCGCAAACAAATTCTTTAATGAGAAGATGCATTTATGTGTTTTCAATTTGAAAATTTGGTATAACTCCAATTACTCAGGTATGATCCAATTCAAGGACATTGCCAGGTAGGGAGTTTGACTGGGGCGGTACATCTCTCAAATAATAACGGAGGTGTCCCAAGGCCAGCTCAGTGCGGACAGAAACCACACATAGAGCAAAAGGGCAAATGCTGACTTGATCTCGGTGTTCAGTACACACAGGGACAGCAAAAGCTCGGCCTATCGATCCTTTTGGTTTAAAGAGTTTTTAACAAGAGGTGTCAGAAAAGTTACCATAGGGATAACTGGCTTGTGGCGGCCAAGCGTTCATAGCGACGTCGCTTTTTGATCCTTCGATGTCGGCTCTTCCTATCATTGTGAAGCAAAATTCACCAAGCGTTGGATTGTTCACCCATGCAAGGGAACGTGAGCTGGGTTTAGACCGTCGTGAGACAGGTTAGTTTTACCCTACTAATGACAAAACGTTGTTGCGACAGCATTCCTGCGTAGTACGAGAGGAACCGCAGGTACGGACCAATGGCACAATACTTGTTCGAGCGAACAGTGGTATGACGCTACGTCCGTTGGATTATGCCTGAACGCCTCTAAGGTCGTATCCGTGCTGGACTGCAATGATAAATAAGGGGCAATTTGCATTGTATGGCTTCTAAACCATTAAAAGTTTTTAATTTACTTTATAAACGACAATGGATGTGATGCCAATGTAATTTGTAACATAGTAAATTGGGAGGATTCAATTGTAAACGACTTTTGTAACAGGCAAGGTGTTGTAAGTGGTTGAGCAGCTGCCATACTGCGATCCACTGAAGCTTATCCTTTGCTTGATGATTCGATATATATAATTTATTCTTTATATATGAATAGTATTTTTATATATTTATATAAATATATAATTATACATATATATATATAAAAATATGTTTTATATAGTTATTATAAATATGGGTATGTATGAAAATACTAACCTATATGAATTTACATATATTATATATGTAAAAAAAAAATGAATATGCTGACACTTAAACACTTAAAAAAGATATATGATTGAAAATATTTGGTTAATATTATATAACTTATATATATGTATATTTGGAAAAACATATATAAAGTTATACAGAAATTGTTTCTATAAGAAACAAATAATATACATATATGATATGTATACACATACTTATGGTATATTTATTATAAATTGAAAGCGATATGATTATGAAACACAATATAATAAGATATATTTCATATACATACATATGTACATGAAATAATCGGAGACCATGGGGATATACATAAAAGCGAAAAAACAGAATATGATATGATATGATTGGAAATAACTTGGAAAGTTCATATCAAATAATATAATATACAAAGGATATATAAAATATAGCAACTTATATAAATAAAAATTTTTATTTCATATGATATTTCGTATGATATTGGCAATCATACATTGATACAAGATATATAAATATATATCATATAGATATATCATATTTCGTATGATATTGGCAATCATACATTGATACAAGATACAAATTTAAAGTGGTGTGAGGATCCTATTTCAGGCTGGGATATGCGTCAGTCTGTCCAGGGTCCGCTTCAAGAAAATTTGTAGATTGTAGGTGACTTTCGGGTTGGAGTGGCCTGATCGTAAGAGACGTAGGCGACAGGGGGAGTGTTACAGCTGACGAAAATTATTTCAGAAGCGTGGTTGGTGTTCTGTTGACGTTGTGATATTTTCTTTATTTACTTATTCGGTTACGATGACTTTAGCTCGCGTATCTGGTTGTTTGGCCTTGGAGCCGGTGTACTGGGTGCCGTGTATTGGGGCTGGTGGACTGCCCGGTGCAGTGTCTTGTGTTTGGGCTGATGGACTGCCTGGTGCAGTATCGTGTGTTGGGGCTGGTGGACTGCCTGGTGCAGTGTCTTGTGTTTGGGCTGATGGACTGCCTGGTGCAGTATCGTGTGTTGGGGCTGGTGGACTGCCTGGTGCAGTATCGTGTGTTGGGGCTGGTGGACTGCCTGGTGCTTCGGCCGATCTTGGCCCTTTTATGCATCTGGTGATCGCACCTGACCCGGAAATAATTATAATTATGATTATTTGTCTGACAATAGCTGTGGGGCTAGCAAGTGGGTCGAAGCTTGGTGCTTCGTTGACAGTTTGCTAGTGGGTTAGTAGTGTTCAGAGAAAAAGAAGGTTTCGCTAATTTGGCATCACGGAAGGTGATAGCTGAGTTTGGGCCAGTAGGTCGGTAATTTTATGCAGGCTTCTTATCTAGGTCGTCGATTGCGAAATGTACAAGAGGTGGGGTGGTTTTAAATTTTTGTGTGGACAAAAATGTGTAGAGTGGTTTATCGAGAGTTCTTAATTAATTGTGTACGTTGCTTAAATTGCTGACACACCGCTATTTGGGGCAAACCGTGGCTAGAGCCATGGGGCGTCAGCTCTGTGTAGATCAGTTTATTTCTTATCTTCTGCCAGAGTGGATGTGCTGCCTCTCCGCCGTTTGTGGCGAGCCATGGGTAGACCCATGGTTCGTTACACCCCCTTTCTTCCGGGTGGGTGATGGAGAGATTAGTGGCGTCGGCGGCGTTGATTTGCGGGTGATGAGGTTCGGCTTTTTCCGAGTTCTCCTGTCCTTTGGCTTGTGCCGAGTCTTTGGATTCGTCGGTGTTAATCTAGTCATTTTAGCGTGGCGTCGGTATAGTTATCTTTTCTACTGCTGCTGTGGTCGTGATCTTTCTGCTGTTCTGGCATTCTTGAATCTGCGATGCTATGTCGGGTGGCCAAGGATCCGTGGGCAGTTCTGGGTCGTCTTTTGGGGCTCCGGGGTCAAAGGGTTGATTCGGGTCTTTCGGAAGGATGGGTTTGTCGAGTGTGCTAGACGGTTCGATCCTCCTTTGGTAGTCGCTTATGTGGGCGATGATCGGGGTGGCGTTGGCCGTGGGTTGATGTGTTTTATATCTCTGATGCAATACTTGGGTGGTATTGGCGGTCGTTTGGCGCATGAACCGGTGAGTCTCGGTGATGCCTCTTGTGTCGCAGCGACGACTTGCGTGGGCGACGAAGATCTCGGACATGGTTCTAGGCATGGCTCGTTGCATGGCGCTAGGAATCATGTCAGTACGCGGAAGGTACTCCATTGTGTTGGCGAGGATCGGTGTGGCGTCGGCCGTGGGGAGGACCGGATGGCTGTCTGGGCATCGTGGGGGCATTGTGCTGGTTTCCGGGCCCTCGTTGAGGGGCTCTGTGGAGATCAGTTCGATTATGGCCCTTTTGTCCTTTTTCGCTGCTGGCGGTCGGTTTTGAGGGTGTCCGTGCGTTCCCTGCTTCCGATGCGGTTTCTCTGCGTGCTTGCTCTGTTGCTTGTCTTGGACCTGGGCTTCCTGTGTCGAGCTCCGGGTTCAAGTGTGTTTGTCTCGTGTGTGAGATCCTCGTGGTTTGTTTGGGATGCTTGTTCCCTGTTGTTGGCCTAGGACGCGGTTGCTCCGTAGTGACCGTGGGACTCGTTTTCCCGTTTGCTTGATTGCTGTTTTCTGGTGTTGACCTTGGATTCGTGTTCTCCGTTGTGGTCCGGTGCTTCGTTTCCGTTGCGATTGGTTTGGGTGTCAAGTGCTGCGTTGCGTTATTGGGTGCCGTGTGCGTTGTGGTAGGTCGTGGACGTGGGTTCGTTGCGAATTGTTGGGGTTTCTGGTATCGGGGTTCGGCGTCTTGTACGTGGATGGTAGTAAGCACGGGTTCAGTGGGTGTGGGGCGACGGTCTCGTAGCTGTAGCAGCGTGGTGCCGCATTGGATCGTCGTTTCGATGGCACCTAAGAAGTCCATGCCGACAATGACTTGTCCCAACATGTTTGGCAGGACCAGGAGCGGAATTTGAACCTCTCGTTGGTCCAGCTTGATGTGCGCCAGTAGAACTTGTGAGATCTCTCTGACCGAGCCATCGGCCAGGCGTATGCGGACGCATGCATTTTGCAGGTTGGTGTTGTTGTCTAGTTTTCGGGCGAGGTTTGCGCTGATGAAGCTTCTGGATGCCCCGGTGTCGATTGTGGCTTCCGTTGCGTGTCCTCCTATGGTCACCATCGCCACTATCCGGCCGTTGCTCACGTGTAAAGAGTTTTTTAGTCGCGGGTTGGAGGAGGCGTCGTTCCCGGCTGATCCCGTGTCAGATGGGGACGCATGTCGTTTCCCGACGTGTTCTGGCGGCAGCAATCGACGGTCCGTGTGCCGCGTTTGCCACATTCCCAGCAGAATAGGATCGAGGGATTTCGGCAGTCGTATGCCGCATGTCCGTCATCACCACACCGACGGCAAGCTGTGCGTGGGCTGGCGATGGGGGTCGTGATCATGCGAGGTGCTACGTCGGGATTCGTCGTACTGTTTGGATGAGCTGGCGGTCTCCCTGGTGTGTCTGTCGACTCCCAATGTGGTCTCCAAAATGGCGTCCGGTTCGAGTCGTCGTTCCTCTGTTCTGTAGTCGGCCTTGCGTATCTTGGTGCGTGTTGCGGGGGCGCGAGAGCTGGGAGGGTCCAGTCTTGGATGCTCTCGAACTCGGTAGCCAACATTGTGAGCTGAGCCAAGCTTTGAGTTCGTGTCGCCGCACATACATCTGGTATGCTGGCAGGGCGTTGTCGTAGATCCTGTTCAACTCCTTGGCGCCGTCGTACCCGGCGTGGTGCATGAGTAGCCGTATCTCGATGAGGTAATCCTTGAACAATTCTCCTCTTGCTTGCTTGCGGGCCCGGATTCGGTCTTCCAATTGCTCGAAGTACCGTGGCGGCAAGAAGAAAGTCAAGAATTCTTGGCGGAAATAGGCCCATGAGCTGCCTTGTAGTTGGCTGGTGCGGTACCAGCGACTGGCCCGATCAGTGAGAAGTTCTGTCATGGCTCGGGGCAGCTGATTCGCGTCCACCCCATATGAGAGAGCCCGTTCCTCGAGTAGTTCCAGAAACGCGATGAGTTCGAACCTGATTCCCCATTTCCGAATCTGTTCCGCGATGTGGGCGGTGGAAGAGTCCATGGCTGGCACGATCCTCTGGGTGGGCGAGCGGCTGGTCTCCGTAACTGGAGGTCTGGGCAGATCGGCTGGCGTTACGATGCGTGGTGGGCAGGGTGTGCTGTATTCGGCCGCGGTGGGTACTTGTAACCCGGCTTTTGGGTCGGTCTTCCGCTGGTCAGACGGCCCAGGAGTGGTGGGCATGGGTGATCGGGAGCGTCCTGTTGGTCTGGCGTATTGTCGTTCGAGGTCTCCCAGTCGGACCCAGGCGTCCTGCGAGAGGGTTCCGGCTACTAACGCGGCGAACCTCTTTCGTCGTTCCTCGACCGTTCCTTCGGTGCCAAAGCCGAATTCCTCGGCAAGGGCCTCCAGCTCGTCTCGACGGAGTTTGTAAATCCAGCCGGTGGTGACTCCTGGGTTGGTAATGGTGTCCCTCCGGGTAAATATTCGTTGAGCTGATCGTCTCCGTGGCCTTCCATGGTGTGTTTCTGCGGTTGGTTGACTTATTTGGTTATGCTGCGCGGTAGCACTTCTGTTTGATACTTTCACTGCGGCACTACTTGTTCGCGACCGGATTTAGTGTGGGCGGGGTTTTTGTGCTTGGCGGTTATTGATCCTCGCTAGCCTAGTCTCTTTCGGTGGCCGTGGGTCTTTACTCCACAAAGCTCCGTATCAAGGTGCTTAGTTACCTTAAAGTCACCAAAAAGTCCCTGCTCGGGCGCCACTTGTGAGGATCCTATTTCAGGCTGGGATATGCGTCAGTCTGTCCAGGGTCCGCTACAAGAAAATTTGTAGATTGTAGGTGACTTTCGGGTTGGAGTGGCCTGATCGTAAGAGACGTAGGCGACAGGGGGAGTGTTACAGCTGACGAAAATTATTTCAGAAGCGTGGTTGGTGTTCTGTTGACGTTGTGATATTTTCTTTATTTACTTATTCGGTTACGATGACTTTAGCTCGCGTATCTGGTTGTTTGGCCTTGGAGCCGGTGTACTGGGTGCCGTGTATTGGGGCTGGTGGACTGCCCGGTGCAGTGTCTTGTGTTTGGGCTGATGGACTGCCTGGTGCAGTATCGTGTGTTGGGGCTGGTGGACTGCCTGGTGCAGTGTCTTGTGTTTGGGCTGATGGACTGCCTGTGCAGTATCGTGTGTTGGGGCTGGTGGACTGCCTGGTGCAGTATCGTGTGTTGGGGCTGGTGGACTGCCTGGTGCTTCGGCCGATCTTGGCCCTTTTATGCATCTGGTGATCGCACCTGACCCGGAAATAATTATTGCTAACTTATGATTATTTGTCTGACAATAGCTGTGGGGCTAGCAAGTGGGTCGAAGCTTGGTGCTTCGTTGACAGTTTGCTAGTGGGTTAGTAGTGTTTCAGAGAAAAGAAGGTTTCCCCTAATTTGGCATCACGGAAGGTGATAGCTGAGTTTGGGCCAGTAGGTCGGTAATTTTATGCAGGCTTCTTATCTAGGTCGTCGATTGCGAAATGTACAAGAGGTGGGGTGGTTTTAAATTTTGTGTGGACAAAAATGTGTAGAGTGGTTTATCGAGAGTTCTTAATTTAATTGTGTACGTTGCTTAAATTTGCTGACACACCGCTATTTGGGGCAAACCGTGGCTAGAGCCATGGGGCGTCAGCTCTGTGTAGATCAGTTTATTTCTTATCTTCTGCCAGAGTGGATGTGCTGCCTCTCCGCCGTTTGTGGCGAGCCATGGGTAGACCCATGGTTCGTTACAGTGGTTATTATAAAATACGGGAATGTTTCTCATATAGCTTCAGCATTATATGATTATGAAGCAACAATATGATATGATTATTTCATATGATATTTCGTATGATATTGGCAATCATACATTGATACAAGATACAAATTTAAAGTGGTTATTATAAAATACCAATATGATGGCTTATATGGATATGGGAATGTTCTCACATTAGCTTCAGCGCTATATGATTATGAACCAAAGATATGATATGATTATTTCGTTAACATATATATCTATTGATATTGTTTGTAGTAGGGCGCTTCCTAGTGCTGCAGATAAGCCCTCAGAAGATCCAAAGTGTCCCGCAATGAATAGGCACAGTATGATGGTTAACAAATCGGTTTATTGGGCACTCGAAACGGCGCGGTTGTTTGATTATATGTGTGTATGTATGTGGGTGTGAATATAAACGATTCTATGTATCGACGCGTACCGGAATGTACGGGGGTGGGTAGAATACTAAAAACTCCCGCTTAGTGAGCTGGCTGCCCGCCAACTCGCTAGCGCCAGGCAAGAGAGAGCGCGCTCCGGCTGTTAACAACAGCCCCCTGCCAACTCGCTGCTGCTACTCTCAACATCCTCCCCCCCCCTTGCAGGACTGCAATGGAGAACCTCTATGGCTGAGTGCACGCCCTTCGTTAATGTTGGATGGAGCGAGGAGGTTCTACGGACAGAAGAACGACCTTTGCGACGGGCCTTTTGAGGACCCCCCGTGCAGTGAGGATGTCGACTACACGGACCCGATCGTCGGCGCCGGGGTACACGGAATGGATTCGTCCGAGACGCCATTCATTAGACGGCAAGTTGTCTTCCTTGACGACGACCATATCACCAATCTGCAGATTGGGCGTGGGCGTTTGCCATTTGGTCCGCTTGTGGAGTTCCTTGAGGTATTCCTCTTTCCACCTACGACAGAACTGTTGGTTGAGTGCCTTCAGATGTTGCCATCGATTTATGATCGAGGTGAGGTCACCCTTAACTTCTGGCTCCGCCGTCGCCATTAAGGGTCCCCCGTAAGGAAATGCCCGGGAGTTAGGGCCAGTAACTCCGTCGGATCTTCGGACATAGGCGAGAGCGGTCTGGAATTAAGGCACGCCTCTATTTTCGAGAGAAGCGTGGAGAGCTCCTCGAAGGTGTATCTACGAGTGGACGTGGCCTTATAGAACAGGGTTTTGAAGCTCTTCACTCCGGCTTCCCAAAGTCCCCCCATATGTGGGGCCCCTGGTGGGATGAATTTCCACGAGACCCTTTGGTGACTATACGCATCAATCACAGAGTCCTTAAATGCTTCTAGGAAATCACGGGCCAGTACTGTGGCTGCGCCCACAAAGGTCTTGCCGTTATCGGAGTGGATACTCTGTGGACAGCCTCGTCTCGCGACGAACCGCGCGAAGGCAGCGAGAAATTTCTCGGTGGTGAGGTCGGACGTAGGCTCCAAATGAATAGCCTTCGTGGAGAAACACACGAACACGCACACATACCCCTTGGTAATAAGGCACGCCCGCCCTGTGTAGTTGCGGATTTCGAAGGGACCGGCGTAGTCAATTCCGGTGTGCGTGAAAGGTCGGGAGAATGAAGTTCGCTCCCTGGGGAGATCCCCCATCAGTTGAGTTTGCAACTTCCTTTTGTGGATAAGGCACACTTTGCAAGAGTTCACGACACCCTTCATCAGCTTCTGAATCCGTGGAATCCAATACTTGGATCGGATAAGTCGCACCATCAATTGGCTGCCCCCGTGAAGAGTGATCCGGTGTGTGAACTGCGTAAGGAGTCGCGACAAACGACAGTTATACGGAAGAATTATGGGATGTCGCTCGTCATACTTCAGCCCTTGCGCCGTAGATACACGGCCGCAGGAGCGTATGACCCCATGTTGATCCATAAACGGATTCAAATTCAGGATAGAACTTGATCGAGGCACTGGACGCTTCTCACGTAAGGAGTGATACTCTTGAGAATATTCTCGGCGCTGAGTTTCTAGGATAAGAGTTCGTTCAGCCTCGTTAATTTCTCCGCTTGTAGGATGGATCTCCTGTGCGTACGGTAGTTTTCGGCAGCGCTGTAGGAAACGCAGGACGTACGCGCGGACTCGTAGAGCTTTTTCAAGCGTGGAGAATCGCTCGAGGAAGTCTTCGGGTGGGCTGGTTGTGAAATGGACTTTCACAGCCCGCTGCTCGAGGTCTATGACGGGGGTTTCCTGATCTTGGAGCGGCCATTGAGAGCGTGGTTGCTGTAACCACGAGGGCCCATGCCACCAGAGATGGTTGTCAACCAGATCCTGTAGAGGAAACCCCCGACTGGCTAAATCCGCCGGGTTGTGCTCGGAGCGCACATGAGACCACTTTTGGGTGTCGGTGGTTTGAGCGATTTTCGTCACTCGATTGGCCACGAAGGTGGTCCAATGGCGTGCAGGCTTGTTCAACCAGGCGAGAACGATTGTGGAATCTGTCCAGTAGTAACAGGTAGACCCTGTCGTCGGCATACTTGGCAGGATAGCCGTCGCCATTTCGGCTAGAAGCACGGCCCCGCACAGCTCTAACCGGGAAGCGATACGGTTTTTACGGGCGCAACTCGTGTCTTCGCTGCCAGTAGATGCACGTCGATACGCTGGCCCATATCAACGCGAACATAAATCGCGGCGCCGTAAGCCTTTTCTGAGGCATCACAGAACCCATGGTGCTCCACCTTAACGGATGGCTGGGAACCAATCCACCTTGGGATACGGATCTTGGTGAGACAGGAGTAGCTACGCAGGAAGGCTTGCCAGTATTGACACAGTTCGTTCGGAAGGTTCTCGTCCCACTCCAGTTCCTGCAACCAAATTTCCTGCATGAAGATCTTGGAGCGGACGATGAACGGTGCCAGCCACCCTGCAGGATCAAACAGTTTCGCTATCTGCGAGAGGACTTCTCGCCTGGTGTAGGATGACTCAAGCGAGAGCACCGGAGGAACAAAGAAGAACTCGTCGGAGGTCGCTTTCCAGCGAATGCCGAGGGTCTTTGCCGTGCTCTGTGCGTCAATCTCCAGGAAATCAGTGTGGAGGAGGTGGTCACTCGGAATCTCGGCCAATACGTCCTTGTGGTTGGCTGTCCACTTTCGTAGCGGAAAACCTGCCGAACTGAGGGCGGCCTGTAATTCGCGGATGGCTAGCTGAGCCTCCTGTGTGGAGTCAGCGCCGGCGAGGACATCGTCGACGTACATAAAGTGCCGAATGATATGACTAGCCCTGGGGAATTGCGATTGGACGTCGTTGGAAAGCTGTTGAAGGACTCGAATGGCGAGAAAGGGGGCGCAGTTGACGCCAAAGGTGACGGTTTTCAATTCGTAATCACGAATTTCCCCATCTGCGTTTCGAAACAAGATTCTCTGGAAACGAGTGTGTTCTGGATCCACCCAAATCTGACGGTACATTTTGGTGATGTCGGCGTTGAACGCATATCGGAAGTAGCGCCATTTCAGAATCTGAAGGGTCAAATCGGATTGTAGGACCGGGCCCGCGTGAAGGAGGTCATTCAAGCTCGTTCCGTTCGCGGATGGGCTGGATGCGTTAAACACCACACGAAGCTTCGTTGTAGTGCTATCGGGTTTGATTACTGCGTGGTGAGGGAGATAGTAATTGTTGGAGTCGTGGCTCGGAGGGACCTCTGTCATGTGGCCCAGATCTGAGTATTCTTGGATTACGGAAACGTACTGTTCGTGCAACGGCGAATCTCTCTTCAGCCGATTCTCGTTCCTTAAGAACTGGGCTAGTGCGATGGACCTTGAATACCCTAGGCCAGACCCGAGATGACCCGGGTCGCGGAATGGTAGGGTTACCATGTATTTTCCGCTTGTTGCCCTCGTGGTGGTTTGTAGGAAGTTGCTTTCGCAATAGGAATCGGACTCTCCTACTAACTTAGTTGGTAGATCCTCCACCTCCCAAAACTTTGTGAGGAGCTTGTCTAATGGAGCATCGAGGACGTTGGACACTTGTGTGGAGAAAGATGCGATTCGGTTCGGGGGGGCACTGGGCACCGGACCAGTAAGCAACCACCCGAAAATCGTTTCCTGCCCAAGGAGAGAGCCACAAATGTCGGTCTGTGAACCGCTCAGAAGGATGGAGGGAAGGATATCGGCTCCGATCAGGACATCTATCTGCGAGCTCTCATAGAAGGTAGGATCAGCTAATGGCAGGTTCGGCAAATCTCGCAACGCACTTAGCGGAATTGGATATGAAGGGAGATTGCCTGCTAGTTCCGGCAATACGTAAGCCGCGGCTTTCAACTGCAAGCCCGGCTTAGTCGGGGAACGAATGGAAAAGTGGCAGAGCTTCTTGGACTGAGCTGCTACCGACTGACTCAGGCCTGAGACTTGTGCCTGAATAAGGCGGAATGGTAGTTTGATGATGTTAAAAAGCCGTTCCGTAATGAACGTAGCCTCGTAGCCCGAGTCGATTAGAGCGCGGGCGCGGAAATTTGTCCCCAGGTGGCAAATGTTAATTATTGCCGTGCCTAGAAGAACGGGCCTGGTGCCCGAGGTGAAATAATTTTGCACGGTGGGCTGAGCGTCGGACGAATTGGAAATTTGCGCGGATGTGGACGACTCACTGGAGGCAGGAGTACCGCGATGCAGCAGTGTATGGTGACGGGCTCCACACGTGAAACAATTGTGGGCGCTGGTGCACTCTCGGAGCTGGTGACCTCGGGCAAAACAGTTTAAGCACAACTGCTTCGTCTTGATGCAGCTTGAACGTGCTTCAACGTCCATTTGGAGGAAGTGCGGGCAGAGCCGGACCGGATGATTCTCTTTGGAGCAGAGATCGCACTGCTTCGGATTAATGTGGGTCTTGAAGGAGTGAAAGTTCCTCGGAGGAGGACTGCCTTGAGACCGGAATGGGTTGGCGTGGCTTCCGGAGGATTGCGGATTTTGACTGCCTTTGGACGGTTGCTGATGCGGATCGCTTTTAGCCTGGGAAGGGTCGCTCTCCATGGCCTCTAGCGTCAGGTACCGCTGTGTCAGGAAGGAGTCGATTTCCGTCCATGGAGGCATTTCCTTCTTGTCAGTCACTGACGCTTCCCACAGAGCCCGGGTCAGTTTTGGCAGCTTGGATGCACAGATGGTCACCAGAATACTATCCCAATTGTCTGTGCAGACCTTGGAGTGGGCCAGAGCAGTTAGAACACCTTGAATGGTGCTCTGAAGCTCTTTCAAGGCACGACTAGTCTCGGAACCCACGCGAGGCAGCAATAGCAGGATATTTATCTGGTTGGTCACCAGGAGTCGATTATTTTCATATCGACTACGGAGGGCTGACCATGCTGCCTCGAAACCGTCATTGGTAAGTGGGGACTTTTCTACTATGGCTTTCGGATCGCCACGGGTTTTAGTAGTGAGGTGGTACAGCTTTTCCACCGGGGACAGCCTCGGATTGTTTATATAAATCGCTGTGAATAGGTCGCGGAACGTCGGCCAGCGAACGTAATCCCCTGCGAAAACTTCAATGTCACAGGGGGGCAGCCGACAACCGCCCTGGGAGGTCTGCGGCCCGGGAGGTCGGAGGTCTGGGCGGTCTATTTGGGCTATGAGGTCCGCCACGCACCGCTCATAGCCCTCATAGCACTCGCCATACATTTTCTGAATTTCCTCTTGGTCTTCAGGGGCCTCGCACAGCATTGCCAGCGAACATGCCTCAAATTCAGCATCCACCTTGGCCCACATGTTTTTGAGCTGGTCACGACGGACCTGTGAGACCGCGGAGGATGGGGTGGCGGTCCCTGGAGTGGTGAGCCGTGCCTCCAAGGTGGTCAGCCTATCGATGGCTGCCACAAACTTGGCCCGTGCGGAGGTGACAATCGGCTGTGCCATTGGAAGTGTGGAGCGAGGATCGACTAGTTGCGGGTATGGAGGCGAAAGCACCTTAGTCGTGATCGGCGAAGGAAACAGCACCGATTTGGTCGTCGCCGCCGTGGCACTCGTGGAAGCCCTTGGAGTACCTAAGGACCTTGCCCTTTGAGTCCCCGAGGTCGGCGTTGATGGCACGGATGAGCTAGATCGCCTTGATCTACCAGGCGTAGGCACCGACAAAAACTTCTTGTTGTCTTCCACACCTGTTGGCATACTAAGAAGGACCGCACGCGGAAGCACAAATGAACGCCAAAATGAGGACTGTGCGGATAAAGCGGAAATGGACACCACACCAGAGGCAGAACAACAAGGAATTGTTTTCCTGTCGAGCACGACTATCGGATGATATTCCTCAAGAAAATTGATATTTTCTTATTGGCAGTGGTTTTAATGCACGAAAAAAGTCGAAAACGGAATCAGCACTAGACTACGATATTTGATATATCGGTATTGGATTTTATTTCGTCGTAGTGGGTGATGTGTAAGACGATCTTAGAGCGAAAACGGAGGTGTTCGGGAAAACTATCGGATGATATGACGCAAGAAAAAGGATATTTTTCTTGTTCCCCGCGGTTTTGGCGCACAAAAGAATCACAATCGGGATCCGCACTAGACTACGATATGTTTAAATATCGGTACTGGAATGGATTTAGTCGTAGTGGGCGATGGACAAGGTGATTTGCGAAAAAATATTAACTACTCGATGGATACGAGGCCCGTGAGCGATATTTTTATTTTTGCCACCACTAGGTTTTTTTGGTTTGTCACCTCTAGTTTTTTGCACTTTGGAATTTGGCGCGGAAAAATGCGAAAAAGACTGCGGAAATGAGCTGTGCCTCTTGTTGGATGAATTTATCCCGGATGTGGGGGAAATTGCTCGGGCTGTGGGTCACTTTAGGGGCGCCTGGAATGCTTAAATTCTTGGTAATTGCGAAATTTGCATAAGCAGCGGAGTGCTGGTACCGCGTATCGGACGAACGTTCGTGCGTACATATACTAAGTGTGGTATGTAGATGTGGAGTAATCGGTATTTTTTTAGGTATTTTCCCACCGGGATTAATGAGGTTTATTATTTATGAGAAGTATTGAGTGAAAATAAGATTGTAAGAATATACAATTCGATATACACAATAAACAATAAATACAATAAACAACGCCAATAAATTACTTCGGATGAGTGTTTTATTGGGGGCGGGGTATGTGTGTGCGAATCAGGCACAACATATGCACATGCATATATACATACGTGTCGGACGCCGGTATTGTGGCTGTGTAGCGGATAATTGCTAATAGCTAACGGAAAGTGTTAGTGAGATCGGACAATATGTACATAAGAATATATGTACATATGGATAAGTGGACACTCGGACGTGAATAGTGCGGAACGCCAATCGCGGAAGGAATCGATTGGCGGCACAATATGAGCGAACTTATCTGCAGTTCTCTCTGGAATCCACCGATGCTTGCTGGGACAATCTCGATTCAGCAAGAATCCGGCTCGAAGGACCAATGTTTGTAGTAGGGCGCTTCCTAGTGCTGCAGATAAGCCCTCAGAAGATCCAAAGTGTCCCGCAATGAATAGGCACAGTATGATGGTTAACAAATCGGTTTATTGGGCACTCGAAACGGCGCGGTTGTTTGATTATATGTGTGTATGTATGTGGGTGTGAATATAAACGATTCTATGTATCGACGCGTACCGGAATGTACGGGGGTGGGTAGAATACTAAAAACTCCCGCTTAGTGAGCTGGCTGCCCGCCAACTCGCTAGCGCCAGGCAAGAGAGAGCGCGCTCCGGCTGTTAACAACAGCCCCCTGCCAACTCGCTGCTTACTCTCAACACAAGATACAAATTTAAAGTGGTTATTATAAAATACCAATATGATGGCTTATATGGATATGGGAATGTTTCCCATATAGCTTCAGCGTTATATGATTATGAAGCAAAGATATGATATGATTATTTCATATGATATTTCGTATGATATTGGCAATCATACATTGATACAATATACAAATTTAAAGTGGTTATTATAAAATACCAATATGATGGCTTATATGGATATGGGAATGTTTCCCATATAGCTTCAGCATTATATGATTATGAAGCAACAATATGATATGATTATTTCATATGATATTTCGTATGATAAATTGATACAAGATACAAATTTAAAGTGGTTTTTTTAAAAATTGGGATTTTTTCCCCTATAGCTTCCTTTTTTTTTTTTTAATGAAGCAACTATATGATATGATTATTTCATATGATATTTCGTATGATATTGTATGCAATCATACATTGATACAAGATACAAATTTAAAGTGGTTATTATAAAATATGGGAATGTTTCTCATATAGCTTCAGCATTATATGATTATGAAGCAACAATATGATATGATTATTTCATATGATATTTCGTATTATATTGGCAAACATACATTGATACAAGATACAAATTTAAAGTGGTTATTATAAAATACCAATATGATGGCTTATATGGATATGGGAATTTTCATTAATATATATTCATATATATGGAGTGGTGTCGTGCTTGGTATATGTCATATGAAGAAAAATTAAAATTTTCAATTTTCATATGATATGGGGAATATACTTTGCTGGCAATGTCTGTTACGTTATATGGTTGGATATATATATATTTAATAATATATATAAATAATATTGAAGTGTAAATGAGTTTCTTGTATTAAAATACAAGAACAATTGATTGTTAAGAGGCACTCGCAGTTAAAAACACCCGATTTGCGGAAGCCGTGGCAAAAAACCTATATATGGAGTGGTGTCGTGCTTGGTATATGTCACAATTGTGGTTAGTACTATACCTTTATGTATGTAAGCGTATTACCGGTGGAGTTCTTATATATGATTAAGTACTTGTATTTTTTTGTATATTCCTCCTATTTAAAAACCTGCATTAGTGCTCTTCATCGAGTGTTATTGTGGGCCGGTACAATTACTTTGAACAAATTAGAGTGCTTAAAGCAGGCTTCAAATGCCTGAATATTCTGTGCATGGGATAATGAAATAAGACCTCTGTTCTGCTTTCATTGGTTTTCAGATCAAGAGGTAATGATTAATAGAAGCAGTTTGGGGGCATTAGTATTACGACGCGAGAGGTGAAATTCTTGGACCGTCGTAAGACTAACTTAAGCGAAAGCATTTGCCAAAGATGTTTTCATTAATCAAGAACGAAAGTTAGAGGTTCGAAGGCGATCAGATACCGCCCTAGTTCTAACCATAAACGATGCCAGCTAGCAATTGGGTGTAGCTACTTTTTATGGCTCTCTCAGTCGCTTCCCGGGAAACCAAAGCTTTTGGGCTCCGGGGGGAATTCGTTTATATAAAACTAAGACATTTCGCAGCATTCTTTTAGGATAAAAATAAAGTTTATTGAAGGAATTGATATATGCCAGTAAAATGGTGTATTTTTAATTTCTTTCAATAAAAACATATCTGACAAATAATTTAATAAACCAATTTTAATCACTCTAAGCGGTGGATCACTCGGCTCATGGGTCGATGAAGAACGCAGCAAACTGTGCGTCATCGTGTGAACTGCAGGACACATGAACATCGACATTTTGAACGCATATCGCAGTCCATGCTGTTATGTACTTTAATTAATTTTATAGTGCTGCTTGGACTACATATGGTTGAGGGTTGTAAGACTATGCTAAATAAGTTGTTTGAAAATTTTACGAAATTTTTAAGCATATTGTATATTATTGGATATATATATATTCATAATATTGATATTAAATGAAAAAGCATTATCTCTCATTGTTGTATATATTTGTGTGAGAAGAACGAAGAAAAAATATATTTTTTTCCCTTTTGAATCAATTAAATACTGAGGAATGTCTAGCATAAAAAATAATACATTTTTCATCTAGAATTGCCTCTTATTAATGATTTGAAAGGAAATTATGTTGTAAATATAAATATTTAATATTCTTCGTGGTGTTTGTTATAAAATACGAACATTTTAATGATTTCATTATGAGAACGTGCTATATATAATACATATAGTGTTAGTATCATTATAATTATACCCGTACTCAAAAAAGAGTTAAGGGGTATATTAGATTTGTGGGAAAAGTGGATGTGTGTAACACAGAGAAGGAAAATTTTCCGACCCCATAAAGTATATATATTCTTGATCAGCATCAATAGCCGAGTCGATAGAGCCATGTCTGTCTGTCCGTCTGTCCGTCTGTCCGTCTGTCCGTCTTGTTTGACGCCTGGTTCTCAGAGACTATAAGAGTTAGGGCAACCAAATTTGGTTTCAAGACTCATGTGATATCACACTGCTACAAGTGTATTTCAAAAATTTCGCCCCGCCCCCTTCCGCCCCCACAAAGGACGAAAATCTGTGGCAGGCACAATTTTAAAGATACGATAAAACTAAAAACGCAGTATCGTAGAGAATGACCATATCTACCATATTGCTGAACATGAATCAGATCGGATCATAATTATAGCCAGAATGAAGAAATTAATTTTCAGTTGCTTCCCCCGCCCCCTCCTGCAAGACAAACACAACTCATTCTCTCTCTCGCTCGCACACTCTGCCGCGTTCAGTGCGCGAGCAACCCCTAGCGGAGGAGATGCAGAATATAAATGGTACATCTATAATCTACATTTTAGATGTAAAATATACATTGTAGATGTAGATGTAGATAACAGATGTAGCAAAAAAATGTAAAATGTAAAATTTTTTTTTTTTTCTAAAATTCTAAAAAATCATATCTCAAAAATGTATTTACTGACTGAGTACGGGTATAAGTAGAGTCGCGTCCCCAGAAGCGACTCACACGTTCCTTCTCGTTTTTAATATATGTATATACAACCTCAACTCATATGGGACTACCCCCTGAATTTAAGCATATTAATTAGGGGAGGAAAAGAAACTAACAAGGATTTTCTTAGTAGCGGCGAGCGAAAAGAAAACAGTTCAGCACTAAGTCACTTTGTCTATATGGCAAATGTGAGATGCAATGTATGGAGCGTCAATATTCTAGTATGAGAAATTAACGATTTAAGTCCTTCTTAAATGAGGCCATTTACCCATAGAGGGTGCCAGGCCCGTATAACGTTAATGATTACTAGATGATGTTTCCAAAGAGTCGTGTTGCTTGATAGTGCAGCACTAAGTGGGTGGTAAACTCCATCTAAAACTAAATATAACCATGAGACCGATAGTAAACAAGTACCGTGAGGGAAAGTTGAAAAGAACTCTGAATAGAGAGTTAAACAGTACGTGAAACTGCTTAGAGGTTAAGCCCGATGAACCTGAATATCCGTTATGGAAAATTCATCATTAAAGTTGTAATTGTTGATGAATGCATTGCAGCCGTTAAAGAATTTCTTAAATTTGGTTTTCTATTTTGAACACTTAATTTTCCCACATTGGTTTAATATTTCTGGTCGCGCTGCGTCGCACTTTTGAGATTTTTTAGTGTTAAGAGAAAAGTGTTAAGACAAAAAGCAGAACCTGATGGACATGTTCGCTGCGTAAAAATAAAAGCTACTACTTAATACAGTCCACTCAAAACCTTGGAAATAAATCATTTGTGTTCCATGAACATCGCAGTGGTTTATTCATCATCATATTGTTGGTCCTTCGAGCCGGATAAGCTTATTGTTTAAAAATGGAAGACTTCAAGCTTGTGAAATCAGCAAGAAGCCGTGCGAAGGCAAGCATCACGCGTTTGCTAACGGCGTCACAAGATCCACGTGCGGGATCAAACTTGGAATTGGAGCAAATAACCGTGTTAGTGGAGAGGCTCAATACCGTTTGGAAGGAGTTTGAGACTCTTAGCGACAAAATGGCCCTTTACGATGAGGAGGAGGGGTATGTTGATCCAGCCATCGACAACGAGACCTACGAAGACAAGTACTTGCGTGCAAACACATTACTACACTCGCTAAAACGCGCTTGTGTGCTAAGGGAGAACGAGGGAGGAAACATCGCCAGCGGCAACCACAACGACAGTGAGAGCCCATGGGGATCACAAGCATCGGGATCAGGAAACGAAAACTTTGTTCGTTTTTTACAACAACAACAAGAGCTGAACGAGCGATTGGCGCAACAACAAACCACGTTTTTGAGCGCAAATTCGACAGCAAATAGAGTGCAAAGCGAATTGCCAAAAATACACATCAAGCAGTTCAATGGTGACTACAAGGAATGGCCTGCTTTCATGAACCTCTTCGAAAGTACGATTCACAGCAATCAGCATTTGACAGCCATTCAAAAATTGCACTACTTGAAAACATATGTTATTGGAGAAGCAGCTGATCTGATACGACATATGCCAATAACAGAAGCAGCTTATACTGCTGCGTGGACTTGCCTAACGGAGCGTTACAACCGACCACGTCACATTGTAAATACTCTGCTGGACACATTTGTGAATTTACCTTCGACATCCAGAGCAGATGTTTCAATTCTACGTAAGGTGACAGATGGAGCAACGGAGATTGTACGCGGATTGGATGCAGCAGGGCAAACTAATAGGGACTGCTGGATTATACATTTCATTCTGGCCAAAATTGACGCTGAAACCCGACGCAAATGGATTGAAGGAAGTCGCGAGCTGGAATCGCCAACTGTAAACGACTTACTCAAGTTCTTAGACCGGCGCTGCGAGGAATTTGAGCTAAGCAAAGTGAGACTGACACAGACTTCAAGGTTGGTGCACAACAAAACAAAGCCAAGCGATCGTCACACGCTATGGTATCGCTGGAAGAAGGTGCTTGTGTAAAATGTAACTCCAAGGAACACAAGATCTACATTTGTCCGCAGTTTGGTGATTTATCAGTCGAGCAGAGACGAACATTCGTTAAAGCTAAGTCATTGTGCTTTAACTGTCTCAAGCTTGGGCATGTGTCACGAAAGTGTGAATCAAAATTCACATGCAAGTTTTGCCATACTCGTCACCATTCTCTACTACATATAGAAAATTCTACTTCGCAGGCTGCTGCAACCAGGGCACAGCCAAGAAGTGACGAGCAGCGCATCCTCAGCACTCCCGAAGAGGCAACAGTGGCCATCAGCCACATCGCACGTGCGCAAGTTACCCCAAGAGCTGAACCCTCATACAACGGATCAGCAACTGCTACAAAGCCACACGGGCTTCGGAAAAGCGCATTGCCAACAGCTCTAGTGTTCGTTCGAAACGCAAAGGGATCGCACACTATCTGTCGGGTGCTTTTGGACAGTGGCTCGGAACTGTCATACATCTCGGAACGGTGCATACAGGCACTTGGCCTGTCACGTTTTCCGTCACGTATTCTGGTGTCGGGAATTTCATCTATAAAGGCTGAGACAACTAGAGGCTGCAGCACACTGGACATGCAGTCAAGGATCTCAGAGCACACAATGAAGGTACGCGCTCACGTACTCAGCAAAATCACCTCTACATTGGCAAGACACGATATTGACGCTGCAGCACTAAGGGCTTTCGATGGCTTCGATCTCGCAGATTCTGAATATCAATCGTTAGCGCCAGTGGATATTCTTTTGGGCAGCGATTATGTGTGGACCGTGTTCACCGGCCAAAAGATGTTCGACAACCACGGGAACGTCATCGCCATTTCGACAATTTTTGGATGGGTCATAACTTCTATTACGACCAGCAACTCATCATCTACAACAACAATGCACACGGCTATTGACATTGACGCATCGCTTCGACGCTTTTGGGAGCTGGAGGATGTCAACCAGGAATTTCAGCGGGAACCAGAGGACGATGAAGTTGAGCAACACTTTATGAAGACACACACTCGGGACTCCAAGGGGCGTTACATCGTCGAGCTTCCGTTCAAAGATCCTAATCAACAGTTTTCGGATACACTACACGGAGCACTCGCAAGATTCAGGGGTGTTGAACGTCGCTTGGAGCGAGATCCCGATCTGCACGCACAGTATGTACAGTTTATGCGTGATTATCTTAATTTGGGTCACATGCGAGAACTATCGGCAGAAGACATTGACAAGAAGCCATGCTTTTACTTGCCACATCATCCAGTAATTACACAAAAATTAAGGGTGGTTTTTGACGGATCGTTTAAGGATACTAGCGGAAAGGCCTTGAACGACGCGCTGCACATTGGACCCAGTATTTTGCGGAACTTATTCTCAATTTGTATACGTTTCAGAATGTTTAAGTTCGTCTTTTCTGCAGATATAGTCAAAATGTATCGACAAATCTGGGTGGCTGCCAATCATTGCAGTTACCAGCGCATTGTATGGCGAGAAGATGAAAGCACGCCTATCAAGCACTATGAGCTCTCCACAGTAACATACGGCACGTCTAGCGCACCATTCTTGGCAGTGAGGGTCCTGGATCAGCTTGCTCACGACCATCAACACGAGTTTCCCACTGCAGCTAAAATCTTAAAGGAGGAGTTTTACATGGACGACGTACTCACGGGAGCATACACAGAGGAAGAGCTTATTTTCAAGCGAGATGAATTGACTCAGCTAATGGAACGTGCAGGCATGGAGCTTGGCAAATGGGTCTCCAATTCATCACGCATTTCTGTCGGAACTCTTACTACAACCAATACTCCAGGCAAGGGACTCCCTTCTACAGCAAAGGTTCTTGGCATTCACTGGGATCCAGAAAAAGATAATTTATCGTACAACGTTTGCCTTTCATCGAATCCGGAAAGCAACAAACGACAAGTGCTGTCGGACGTGGCACGCATCTTCGATCCACTGGGTATTCTGTCGCCTGTGGTGGTGCAATTTAAAATTATGTTTCAAGAATTGTGGTTACTCGATCTCGACTGGGATACGGAACTTCCTCCGAAAATTGCGGATTGGTGGAAGAAATGCCGTAACGACCTAAATGTACTCCAGGAACTTCGTCTTCCACGATTTGTTGACAACAAGGAGGATCGCATCGAACTGCATGGATTTTCAGATGCTTCCATTAAGGCATACGCCGCAGTCGTCTACAGCAGATTGGTACAGGCAAATGGCACCGTATCTGTTTCACTCATCGCAGGAAAAACCAGAGTTGCTCCGCTGAAGCAGCAGTCACTACCGCGCCTCGAACTGTGTGGCGCTCTGTTGTTGAGCCGACTGATCGTATCTATCAAGGCTGCTCTACAGCATAAGAACATTGACATACATGCATGGTGCGACTCAACTATAGTTCTGGCTTGGCTGTCACAGCAGCCATCGAAGCTTAAAACATTTGTTGCAAACAGAACGTCAGAAATACTCGATGCTATACCACGCAATGCATGGCATCATGTAAATACAAAGGAAAATCCTGCTGACTGCGCCAGCCGAGGCATGCTCGCTGCAGAACTGCTCAATTTCGACCTGTGGTGGATGGGACCTTCATGGCTGCAAGACCCAGAAAAACTCGCGGTAAAGTTGAGCTCTACAAAAATTCTGTTCTTCCCTTTCGGAAAACTATGGCAACGAAGAAGTGAAGACCACCGCATTGACAACTCAGGAAGACGACTCATTTTCACCGCTCGAAGCACTGGTGCAACGCGTCTCGTCCTGGACAAAACTGGTTCGCATTGTAGCCTACGTCTTGCGCTTCATCCAAGGGACAAGGGCCCCTAAATCAGGCATGTTGGCAAGTAGCAAAATGCTGAAATTCGAGGAGATCCAGGCGGCTCGCATTCTTTGCCTACAAACGGCTCAGGAATGTTTCAAAGAGGATCGAATTCTACTGCTGGAGAACAAGCCACTTCGGAGCCGCTCTCAGCTGCTCAAGCTCTCACCGATTGTATGCAAGAATGGCCTCCTACGAGTTGGTGGACGGCTGAGCAATTCTCAATTACCAGCTGATGTCAAACACCCTATACTGCTTCCGAAATCGCACCGCATCACAATAATGATTTTGGAACATGAACATGCATCAAACCTTCACCCAGGCGTCTCTGCTCTCTTTGTTATTATGCGTCAAAAATATTGGATTTTTGGTGCGCGTAATCTTATAAGAAATCTGGTCCACAACTGCATAAGATGTTTTCGCCAACGTAATCACACAGAGCACCAATTCATGGCCGATTTACCAGGCATTCGTATCACCGAAGCTCTGCCCTTCCAGCACTCAGGCTGTGACTACGCTGGACCATTTATACTAAAGGAAAGGAGAGGACGCAATCCTCGAAAAACTAAGGGCTACATATGTTTGTTTGTGTGCCTTGTAACATCAGCCATACACCTGGAATTGGCCGCCGACCTGAGCACCGACACCTTCCTGGCCTGTCTTCGTCGATTTATGTCCCTCAGAGGCAAATGCTCCCAGATCTTCAGCGATAACGGAACAAATTTTGTTGGTGCCAAACGGGCACTAGATGAGATGCAGCAACTTTTATCTTCGCAGGAGCATCAACACACCGTAGCCCAATCGCTGGCCAACGATGGAATCAAATGGAGTTTCATACCGCCACATTCGCCACACTGGGGAGGAAAGTGGGAGTCATCCGTGCGTTCCGTCAAACTGCACCTTCGTCGCGTTGTAGGAAAGACGACGTTAACCTTCGAACAAATGCAAACTCTATTTGTTCAGAATAGTGCGGTTGTGAACTCTCGACCGTTATGCTATACACCAGACACAGACCTCACATACTTGTCGCCAGCCCACTTTCTAATTGGTCGCCCATTCACAACAATCCCGGAAGGCGATCTATCTCATTTGCCAATCAATCGCTTGGACTATTGGCAGCACTTGCAAGCAATGTACCAAGGATTTTGGAAGCGCTGGCATCAAGAATATTTAACATCCTTGCAGCAACGTCACAAGTGGAACAACAAGCAACGCAACATCTCAGTTGACAATGTGGTACTTGTCAAGGACTCCAATCTCCCACCAGCAGCTTGGATTCTGGCCCGTGTGTTGGAAGCTCATCCTGGACCAGATGGACTTGTTCGCGCCGTGAAGCTTAAGACGTCTACCGGAGAAATGACCCGACCCATCACCAAGCTAGCAGTACTACCTAATTCAGAAACTATGTTTCAGGGCGGCCCGGGATGTTGATGAATGCATTGCAGCCGTTAAAGAATTTCTTAAATTTGGTTTTCTATTTTTGAACACTTAATTTTCCCACATTGGTTTAATATTTCTGGTCGCGCTGCGTCGCACTTTTGAGATTTTTTAGTGTTAAGAGAAAAGTGTTAAGACAAAAGCAGAACCTGATGGACATGTTCGCTGCGTAAAAATAAAAGCTACTACTTAATACAGTCCACTCAAAACCTTGGAAATAAATCATTTGTGTTCCATGAACATCGCAGTGGTTTATTCATCATCAGTAATATTTTAACAATATTATAATAATAGTGTGCATTTTTTCCATATAAGGACATTGTAATCTATTAGCATATACCAAATTTATCATAAAATATGGCTTATAGTTTATTCAAATTATTATGCTTGCATTTTAACATAGAATAAATGTCATTAATTTGATAAAGTGTTGATAAATTAAAATTAATTAATACAGTGCGTTAATTTTTCGAAATTATATAATGGCATAATTATCATCGATTTTTGTGTTTATTATATGCATTTGTATGATTAACAATGGGAAAGATTCAGGATACCTTCGGGACCCGTCTTGAAACACGGACCAAGGAGTCTAACATATGTGCAAGTTATTGGGAGATAAACCTAATAGCGTAATTAACTTGACTAATAATGGGTTAGTTACCATAGGGATAACTGGCTTGTGGCGGCCAAGCGTTCATAGCGACGTCGCTTTTTGATCCTTCGATGTCGGCTCTTCCTATCATTGTGAAGCAAAATTCACCAAGCGTTGGATTGTTCACCCATGCAAGGGAACGTGAGCTGGGTTTAGACCGTCGTGAGACAGGTTAGTTTTACCCTACTAATGACAAAACGTTGTTGCGACAGCATTCCTGCGTAGTACGAGAGGAACCGCAGGTACGGACCAATGGCACAATACTTGTTCGAGCGAACAGTGGTATGACGCTACGTCCGTTGGATTATGCCTGAACGCCTCTAAGGTCGTATCCGTGCTGGACTGCAATGATAAATAAGGGGCAATTTGCATTGTATGGCTTCTAAACCATTAAAAGTTTTTAATTTACTTTATAAACGACAATGGATGTGATGCCAATGTAATTTGTAACATAGTAAATTGGGAGGATCATTGATCACCTGATGCCGCGCTAGTTACATATAAAAACATTATTTAATACAATGACAAAGCCTAGAATCAATTGTAAACGACTTTTGTAACAGGCAAGGTGTTGTAAGTGGTTGAGCAGCTGCCATACTGCGATCCACTGAAGCTTATCCTTTGCTTGATGATTCGATATATATAATTTATTCTTTATATATGAATAGTATTTTTATATATTTATATAAATATATAATTATACATATATATATATAAAAATATGTTTTATATAGTTATTATAAATATGGGTATGTATGAAAATACTAACCTATATGAATTTACATATATTATATATGTAAAAAAAATGAATATGCTGACACTTAAACACTTAAAAAGATATATGATTGAAAATATTTGGTTAATATTATATAACTTATATATATGTATATTTGGAAAAACATATATAAAGTTATACAGAAATTGTTTCTATAAGAAACAAATAATATACATATATGATATGTATACACATACTTATGGTATATTTATTATAAATTGAAAGCGATATGATTATGAAACACAATATAATAAGATATATTTCATATACATACATATGTACATGAAATAATCGGAGACCATGGGGATATACATAAAAGCGAAAAAACAGAATATGATATGATATGATTGGAAATAACTTGGAAAGTTCATATCAAATAATATAATATACAAAGGATATATAAAATATAGCAACTTATATAAATAAAAATTTTTATTTCATATGATATTTCGTATGATATTGGCAATCATACATTGATACAAGATACAAATTTAAAGTGGTTATTATAATATACCAATATGATGGTTATATGGATATATATCATATAGATATTATATGATTTGGCAATCATACATTGATCAAGATACAAATTTAAAGTGGTTATTTATAGATAATTTATTTCATATGATATTTCGTATGATATTGGCAATCATACATTGATACAAGATACAAATTTAAAGTGGTTATTATAAAATACCAATATGATGGCTTATATGGATATGGGAATGTTTCCCATATAGCTTCAGCGTTATATGATTATGAAGCAAAGATATGATATGATTATTTCATATGATATTTCGTATGATATTGGCAATCATACATTGATACAATATACAAATTTAAAGTGGTTATTATAAAATACCAATATGATGGCTTATATGGATATGGGAATGTTTCCCATATAGCTTCAGCATTATATGATTATGAAGCAACAATATGATATGATTATTTCATATGATATTTCGTATGATAAATTGATACAAGATACAAATTTAAAGTGGTTATTATAAAATATGGGAATGTTTCCCATATAGCTTCAGCATTATATGATTATGAAGCAACAATATGATATGATTATTTCATATGATATTTCGTATGATATTGGCAATCATACATTGATACAAGATACAAATTTAAAGTGGTTATTATAAAATACCATATATGGATATGGGGTGTTTCCATATAGCTTCAGCATTATATGATTATGAAGCAACAATATGATATGATTATTTCATATGATATTTCGTATGATATTGGCAATCATACATTGATACAAGATACAAATTTAAAGTGGTTAAATTGGTTTATATAAATATGGGAATGTTTCTCATATAGCTTCAGCATTATATGATTATGAAGCAACAATATGATATGATTATTTCATATGATATTTCGTATGATATTGGCAATCATACATTGATACAAGATACAAATTTAAAGTGGTTATTATAAAATACCAATATGATGGCTTATATGGATATGGGAATGTTTCCCATATAGCTTCAGCGTTATATGATTATGAAGCAAAGATATGATATGATTATTTCATATGATATTTCGTATGATATTGGCAATCATACATTGATACAAGATACAAATTTAAAGTGGTTATTATAAAATACCAATATGATGGCTTATATGGATATGGGAATGTTTCCCATATAGCTTCAGCATTATATGATTATGAAGCAACAATATGATATGATTATTTCATATGATATTTCGTATGATATTGGCAATCATACATTGATACAAGATACAAATTTAAAGTGGTTATTATAAAATACCGATATGATGGCTTATATGGATATGGGAATGTTTCTCATATAGCTTCAGTATTATATGATTATGAAGCAACAATATGATATGATTATTTCATATGATATTTCGTATGATATTGGCAATCATACATTGATACAAGATACAAATTTAAAGTGGTTATTATAAAATACCAATATGATGGCTTATATGGATATGGGAATGTTTCCCATATAGCTTCAGCATTATATGATTATGAAGCAAAAATATGATATGATTATTTCATATGATATTTCGTATGATATTGGCAATCATACATTGATACAAGATACAAATTTAAAGTGGTTATTATAAAATACCAATATGATGGCTTATATGGATATGGGAATGTTTCCCATATAGCTTCAGCATTATATGATTATGAAGCAAAAATATGATATGATTATTTCATATGATATTTCGTATGATATTGGCAATCATACATTGATACAAGATACAAATTTAAAGTGGTTATTATAAAATAAATATGGCTTATATGGATATGGGAATGTTTCCCATATAGCTTCAGCATTATATGATTATGAAGCAACAATATGATATGATTATTTCATATGATATTTCGTATGATATTGGCAATCATACATTGATACAAGATACAAATTTAAAGTGGTTATTATAAAATTTGATGTATATGGTATGGGAATGTTTCCCATATAGCTTCAGCATTATATGATTATGAAGCAACAATATGATATGATTATTTCATATGATATTTCGTATGATATTGGCAATCATACATTGATACAAGATACAAATTTAAAGTGGTTATTATAAAATACCAATATGATGGCTTATATGGATATGGGAATGTTTCCCATATAGCTTCAGCATTATATGATTATGAAGCAACAGATATGATATGATTATTTCATATGATATTTCGTATGATATTGGCAATCATACATTGATACAAGATACAAATTTAAAGTGGTTATTATAAAATACCAATATGATGGCTTATATGGATATGGGAATGTTTCCCATATAGCTTCAGCATTATATGATTATGAAGCAAAGATATGATATGATTATTTCATATGATATTTCGTATGATATTGGCAATCATACATTGATACAAGATACAAATTTAAAGTGGTTATTATAAAATACCAATATGATGGCTTATATGGATATGGGAATGTTTCCCATATAGCTTCAGCATTATATGATTATGAAGCAACAATATGATATGATTATTTCATATGATATTTCGTATGATATTGGCAATCATACATTGATACAAGATACAAATTTAAAGTGGTTATTATAAAATATGTTTCCATGATTATGAAGCAAATATGATATGATTATTTTATGATATTTTGCAATTAATTGAAAGATCAAATTTAAATGGTTATATATAAATATGGGAATGTTTCCCATATAGCTTCAGCATTATATGATTATGAAGCAACAATATGATATGATTATTTCATATGATATTTCGTATGATATTGGCAATCATACATTGATACAAGATACAAATTTAAAGTGGTTATTATAAAATACCAATATGATGGCTTATATGGATATGGGAATGTTTCCCATATAGCTTCAGCATTATATGATTATGAAGCAACAATATGATATGATTATTTCATATGATATTTCGTATGATATTGGCAATCATACATTGATACAAGATACAAATTTAAATTATAAAAAATGTGGTGTATTATAAAATATGGGAATGTTTCCCATATAGCTTCAGCATTATATGATTATGAAGCAACAATATGATATGATTATTTCATATGATATTTCGTATGATATTGGCAATCATACATTGATACAAGATACAAATTTAAAGTGGTTATTATAAAATACCAATATGATGGCTTATATGGATATATATGAAATGTTTCCCATATAGCTTCAGCATTATATGATTATGAAGCAAACAATATGATATGATTATTTCATATGATATTTCGTATGATATTGGCAATCATACATTGATACAAGATACAAATTTAAAGTGGTTATTATAAAATACCAATATGATGGCTTATATGGATATGGGAATGTTTCCCATATAGCTTCAGCATTATATGATTATGAAGCAACAATATGATATGATTATTTCATATGATATTTCGTATGATATTGGCAATCATACATTGATACAAGATACAAATTTAAAGTGGTTATTATAAATGTTGATATGGAATGTTTTCATATAGCTTCAGCATTATATGATTATGAAGCAACAATATGATATGATTATTTCATATGATATTTCGTATGATATTGGCAATCATACATTGATACAAGATACAAATTTTTTAAAGTGGTTATTATAAAATATGAAATATTTCATATAGTATATATTATGAAGCAAATTATATGTTATTTCATATGATTTGTATGATCATACATTGATACAAGATACAAATTAAATTGATAAATAATTATGATTGTTATTATATCTTTTTTATATTTGATATGTTATTTCGTATGTGTGATATTGGCAATCATACATTGATACAAGATACAAATTTAAAGTGGTTATTATAAAATACCAATATGATGGCTTATATGGATATGGGAATGTTTCCCATATAGCTTCAGCATTATATGATTATGAAGCAACAATATGATATGATTATTTCATATGATATTTCGTATGATATTGGCAATCATACATTGATACAAGATACAAATTTAAAGTGGTTATTATAAAATACCAATATGATGGCTTATATGGATATGGGAATGTTTCCCATATAGCTTCAGCATTATATGATTATGATAAGCAAAATATGATATGATTATTTCATATGATATTTCGTATGATATTGGCAATCATACATTGATACAAGATACAAATTTAAAGTGGTTATTATAATATACCAATATGATGGCTTATATGGATATATATCATATAGATATATCATATTTCGTATGATATTGGCAATCATACATTGATACAAGATACAAATTTAAAGTGGTTATTATAAAATATGGGAATGTTTCTCATATAGCTTCAGCATTATATGATTATGAAGCAACAATATGATATGATTATTTCATATGATATTTCGTATGATATTGGCAATCATACATTGATACAAGATACAAATTTAAAGTGGTTATTATAAAATACCAATATGATGGCTTATATGGATATGGGAATGTTTCCCATATAGCTTCAGCGTTATATGATTATGAAGCAAAGATATGATATGATTATTTCATATGATATTTCGTATGATATTGGCAATCATACATTGATACAATATACAAATTTAAAGTGGTTATTATAAAATACCAATATGATGGCTTATATGGATATGGGAATGTTTCCCATATAGCTTCAGCATTATATGATTATGAAGCAACAATATGATATGATTATTTCATATGATATTTCGTATGATATTGGCAATCATACATTGATACAAGATACAAATTTAAAGTGGTTATTATAAAATATATGATGTTATATGGGGGAATGTTTCCCATATAGCTTCAGCATTATATGATTATGAAGCAACAATATGATATGATTATTTCATATGATATTTCGTATGATATTGGCAATCATACATTGATACAAGATACAAATTTAAAGTGGTTATTATAAAATACCAATATGATGGCTTATATGGATATGGGAATGTTTCCCATATAGCTTCAGCATTATATGATTATGAAGCAACAATATGATATGATTATTTCATATGATATTTCGTATGATATTGGCAATCATACATTGATACAAGATACAAATTTAAAGTGGTTATTATAAAATACCAATATGATGGCTTATATGGATATGGGAATGTTTCCCATATAGCTTCAGCATTATATGATTATGAAGCAAAGATATGATATGATTATTTCATATGATATTTCGTATGATATTGGCAATCATACATTGATACAAGATACAAATTTAAAGTGGTTATTATAAAATACCAATATGATGGCTTATATGGATATGGGAATGTTTCCCATATAGCTTCAGCATTATATGATTATGAAGCAACAGATATGATATGATTATTTCATATGATATTTCGTATGATATTGGCAATCATACATTGATACAAGATACAAATTTAAAGTGGTTATTATAAAATACCAATATGATGGCTTATATGGATATGGGAATGTTTCCCATATAGCTTCAGCATTATATGATTATGAAGCAACAATATGATATGATTATTTCATATGATATTTCGTATGATATTGGCAATCATACATTGATACAAGATACAAATTTAAAGTGGTTATTATAAAATACCAATATGATGGCTTATATGGATATGGGAATGTTTCCCATATAGCTTCAGCATTATATGATTATGAAGCAACAATATGATATGATTATTTCATATGATATTTCGTATGATATTGGCAATCATACATTGATACAAGATACAAATTTAAAGTGGTTATTATAAAAAACCAATATATTTGATATGGGAATGTTTCTCATATAGCTTCAGCATTATATGATTATGAAGCAACAATATGATATGATTATTTCATATGATATTTCGTATGATATTGGCAATCATACATTGATACAAGATACAAATTTAAAGTGGTTATTATAAAATACCAATATGATGGCTTATATGGATATGGGAATGTTTCCCATATAGCTTCAGCGTTATATGATTATGAAGCAAAGATATGATATGATTATTTCATATGATATTTCGTATGATATTGGCAATCATACATTGATACAATATACAAATTTAAAGTGGTTATTATAAAATACCAATATGATGGCTTATATGGATATGGGAATGTTTCCCATATAGCTTCAGCATTATATGATTATGAAGCAACAATATGATATGATTATTTCATATGATATTTCGTATGATATTGGCAATCATACATTGATACAAGATACAAATTTAAAGTGGTTATTATAAAATATGGGAATGTTTCTCATATAGCTTCAGCATTATATGATTATGAAGCAACAATATGATATGATTATTTCATATGATATTTCGTATGATATTGGCAATCATACATTGATACAAGATACAAATTTAAAGTGGTTATTATAAAATACCAATATGATGGCTTATATGGATATGGGAATGTTTCCCATATAGCTTCAGCGTTATATGATTATGAAGCAAAGATATGATATGATTATTTCATATGATATTTCGTATGATATTGGCAATCATACATTGATACAATATACAAATTTAAAGTGGTTATTATAAAATACCAATATGATGGCTTATATGGATATGGGAATGTTTCCCATATAGCTTCAGCATTATATGATTATGAAGCAACAATATGATATGATTATTTCATATGATATTTCGTATGATATTGGCAATCATACATTGATACAAGATACAAATTTAAAGTGGTTATTATAAAATACCAATATGATGGCTTATATGGATATGGGAATGTTTCCCATATAGCTTCAGCATTATATGATTATGAAGCAACAGATATGATATGATTATTTCATATGATATTTCGTATGATATTGGCAATCATACATTGATACAAGATACAAATTTAAAGTGGTTATTATAAAATACCAATATGATGGCTTATATGGATATGGGAATGTTTCCCATATAGCTTCAGCATTATATGATTATGAAGCAACAATATGATATGATTATTTCATATGATATTTCGTATGATATTGGCAATCATACATTGATACAAGATACAAATTTAAAGTGGTTATTATAAAATACCAATATGATGGCTTATATGGATATGGGAATGTTTCCCATATAGCTTCAGCATTATATGATTATGAAGCAACAATATGATATGATTATTTCATATGATATTTCGTATGATATTGGCAATCATACATTGATACAAGATACAAATTTAAAGTGGTTATTATAAAATATGGGAATGTTTCTCATATAGCTTCAGCATTATATGATTATGAAGCAACAATATGATATGATTATTTCATATGATATTTCGTATGATATTGGCAATCATACATTGATACAAGATACAAATTTAAAGTGGTTATTATAAAATACCAATATGATGGCTTATATGGATATGGGAATGTTTCCCATATAGCTTCAGCATTATATGATTATGAAGCAACAATATGATATGATTATTTCATATGATATTTCGTATGATATTGGCAATCATACATTGATACAAGATACAAATTTAAAGTGGTTATTATAAAATACCAATATGATGGCTTATATGATATGGAATTTCTATAGCTTCAGCATTATATGATTATGAAGCAAAATATGATATGATTATTTCATATGATATTTCGTATGATATTGGCAATCATACATTGATACAAGATACAAATTTAAAGTGGTTATTATAAAATACCAATATGATGGCTTATATGGATATGGGAATGTTTCCCATATAGCTTCAGCATTATATGATTATGAAGCAACAATATGATATGATTATTTCATATGATATTTCGTATGATATTGGCAATCATACATTGATACAAGATACAAATTTAAAGTGGTTATTATAAAATACCAATATGATGGCTTATATGGATATGGGAATGTTTCCCATATAGCTTCAGCATTATATGATTATGAAGCAACAATATGATATGATTATTTCATATGATATTTCGTATGATATTGGCAATCATACATTGATACAAGATACAAATTTAAAGTGGTTATTATAAAATACCAATATGATGGCTTATATGGATATGGGAATGTTTCCCATATAGCTTCAGCATTATATGATTATGAAGCAACAATATGATATGATTATTTCATATGATATTTCGTATGATATTGGCAATCATACATTGATACAAGATACAAATTTAAAGTGGTTATTATAAAATACAATTGTTTATATGGATATGGGAATGTTTCCCATATAGCTTCAGCATTATATGATATTTCGTATGATATTGGCAATCATACATTGATACAAGATACAAATTTAAAGTGGTTATTATAAAATACCAATATGATGGTTTTTATATGGGAATGTTTCCCATATAGCTTCAGCATTATATGATTATGAAGCAACAATATGATATGATTATTTCATATGATATTTCGTATGATATTGGCAATCATACATTGATACAAGATACAAATTTAAAGTGGTTATTATAAAATACCAATATGATGGCTTATATGGATATGGGAATGTTTCCCATATAGCTTCAGCATTATATGATTATGAAGCAACAATATGATATGATTATTTCATATGATATTTCGTATGATATTGGCAATCATACATTGATACAAGATACAAATTTAAAGTGGTTATTATAAAATACCAATATGATGGCTTATATGGATATGGGAATGTTTCCCATATAGCTTCAGCGTTATATGATTATGAAGCACAAAGATATGATATGATTATTTCATATGATATTTCGTATGATATTGGCAATCATACATTGATACAAGATACAAATTTAAAGTGGTTATTATAAAATACCAATATGATGGCTTATATGGATATGGGAATGTTTCCCATATAGCTTCAGCATTATATGATTATGAAGCAAAGTATGAATGATTATTTCATATGATATTTCGTATGGCAATCATACATATAAATACAATAAATTGGTTGTTATATAGACTTAGCATAATTATTATGAAGCAACAATATGATATGATTATTTCATATGATATTTCGTATGATATTGGCAACCATACATTGATACAAGATACAAATTTAAAGTGGTTATGAGCTGGGTTTAGACCGTCGTGAGACAGGTTAGTTTTACCCTACTAATGACAAAACGTTGTTGCGACAGCATTCCTGCGTAGTACGAGAGGAACCGCAGGTACGGACCAATGGCACAATACTTGTTCGAGCGAACAGTGGTATGACGCTACGTCCGTTGGATTATGCCTGAACGCCTCTAAGGTCGTATCCGTGCTGGACTGCAATGATAAATAAGGGGCAATTTGCATTGTATGGCTTCTAAACCATTAAAAGTTTTTAATTTACTTTATAAACGACAATGGATGTGATGCCAATGTAATTTGTAACATAGTAAATTGGGAGGATCATTGATCACCTGATGCCGCGCTAGTTACATATAAAAACATTATTTAATACAATGACAAAGCCTAGAATCAATTGTAAACGACTTTTGTAACAGGCAAGGTGTTGTAAGTGGTTGAGCAGCTGCCATACTGCGATCCACTGAAGCTTATCCTTTGCTTGATGATTCGATATATATAATTTATTCTTTATATATGAATAGTATTTTTATATATTTATATAAATATATAATTATACATATATATATATAAAAATATGTTTTATATAGTTATTATAAATATGGGTATGTATGAAAATACTAACCTATATGAATTTACATATATTATATATGTAAAAAAAAATGAATATGCTGACAGAAAACACTTAAAAAAGATATATGATTGAAAATATTTGGTTAATATTATATAACTTATATATATGTATATTTGGAAAAACATATATAAAGTTATACAGAAATTGTTTCTATAAGAAACAAATAATATACATATATGATATGATATACACATACTTATGGTATATTTATTATAAATTGAAAGCGATATGATTATGAAACACAATATAATAAGATATATTTCATATACATACATATGTACATGAAATAATCGGAGACCATGGGGATATACATAAAAGCGAAAAAACAGAATATGATATGATATGATTGGAAATAACTTGGAAAGTTCATATCAAATAATATAATATACAAAGGATATATAAAATATAGCAACTTATATAAATAAAAATTTTTATTTCATATGATATTTCGTATGATATTGGCAATCATACATTGATACAAGATATAAATTTAAAGTGGTTATTATAAAATATGGGAATGTTTCTCATATAGCTTCAGTATTATATGATTATGAAGCAAAGATATGATATGATTATTTCATATGATATTTCGTATGATATTGGCAATCATACATTGATACAAGATACAAATTTAAAGTGGTTATTATAAAATATGGGAATGTTTCTCATATAGCTTCAGTATTATATGATTATGAAGCAAAGATATGATATGATTATTTCATATGATATTTCGTATGATATTGGCAATCATACATTGATACAAGATACAAATTTAAAGTGGTTATTATAAAATACCGATATGATGGCTTATATGGATATGGGAATGTTTCCCATATAGCTTCAGCATTATATGATTATGAAGCAAAGATATGATATGATTATTTCATATGATATTTCGTATGATATTGGCAATCATACATTGATACAAGATATAAATTTAAAGTGGTTATTATAAAATATGGGAATGTTTCTCATATATAGCTTCAGCATTATATGATTATGAAGCAAAGATATGATATGATTATTTCATATGATATTTCGTATGATATTGGCAATCATACATTGATACAAGATACAAATTTAAAGTGGTTATTATAAAATACCGATATGATGGCTTATATGGATATGGGAATGTTTCCCATATAGCTTCAGCATTATATGATTATGAAGCAAAGATATGATATGGTTATTTCATATGATATTTCGTATGATATTGGCAATCATACATTGATACAAGATATAAATTTAAAGTGGTTATTATAAAATATGGGAATGTTTCTCATATAGCTTCAGTATTATATGATTATGAAGCAACAATATGATATGATTATTTCATATGATATTTCGTATGATATTGGCAATCATACATTGATACAAGATACAAATTTAAAGTGGTTATTATAAAATACCGATATGATGGCTTATATGGATATGGGAATGTTTCCCATATAGCTTCAGCATTATATGATTATGAAGCAAAGATATGATATGGTTATTTCATATGATATTTCGTATGATATTGGATATCATACATTGATACAAGATACAAATTTAAAGTGGTTATTATAAAATATGGGAATGTTTCTCATATAGCTTCAGCATTATATGATTATGAAGCAAAGATATGATATGATTATTTCATATGATATTTCGTATGATATTGGCAATCATACATTGATACAAGATACAAATTTAAAGTGGTTATTATAAAATACCAATATGATGGCTTATATGGATATGGGAATGTTTCCCATATAGCTTCAGCATTATATGAGTATGAAGCAAAGATATGATATGGTTATTTCATATGATATTTCGTATGATATTGGCAATCATACATTGATACAAGATACAAATTTAAAGTGGTTATTATAAAATACCAATATGATGGCTTATATGGATATGGGAATGTTTCCCATATAGCTTCAGCATTATATGATTATGAAGCAAAGATATGATATGGTTATTTCATATGATATTTCGTATGATATTGGCAATCATACATTGATACAAGATACAAATTTAAAGTGGTTATTATAAAATACCAATATGATGGCTTATATGGATATGGGAATTTTTCCCATATAGCTTCAGCATTATATGATTATGAGGCAAAAATATGTATGATTATTTCATATGATATTTCGTATGATATTGGCAATCATACATTGATAAAGATACAAATTTAAAGTGGTTATTATAAAATACAATATGATGGTTTATATGGATATGGGAATTTTTTTCATATATTAATAATATATATTTTATTTGAATATATTGAATTATTTTCTTGTTATTAAATATACAAGAACAATTGATTGTTAAGAGGCACTCGCAGTTAAAAACACCCGATTTGCGGAAGCCGTGGCAAAAAACCTATATATGGAGTGGTGTCGTGCTTGGTATATGTCATATGAAGAAAAATTAAAATTTTTAATTTTCATATGATTGGTTTATATACTTTGCTGGCAATGTCTGTTACGTTATATGGTTGGATATATATATATTTAATAATATATATGAATAATATTGAAGTGTAAATGCGTTTCTTGTATTAAAATACAAGAACAATTGATTGTTAAGAGGCACTCGCAGTTAAAAACACCCGATTTGCGGAAGCCGTGGCAAAAAACCTATATATGGAGTGGTGTCGTGCTTGGTATATGTCATATGAAGAAAAATTAAAATTTTTAATTTTCATATGATATGGGGAATATACTTTGCTGGCAATGTCTGTTACGTTATATGGTTGGATATATATATATTTAATAATATATATGAATAATATTGAAGTGTAAATGCGTTTCTTGTATTAAAATACAAGAACAATTGATTGTTAAGAGGCACTCGCAGTTAAAAACACCCGATTTGCGGAAGCCGTGGCAAAAAACCTATATATGGAGTGGTGTCGTGCTTGGTATATGTCATATGAAGAAAAATTAAAATTTTTAATTTTCATATGATATGGGGAATATACTTTGCTGGCAATGTCTGTTACGTTATATGGTTGGATATATATATATTTAATAATATATACGAATAATATTGAAGTGTAAATGCGTTTCTTGTATTAAAATACAAGAATAATTGATTGTTAAGAGGCACTCGCAGTTAAAAACACCCGATTTGCGGAAGCCGTGGCAAAAAACCTATATATGGAGTGGTGTCGTGCTTGGTATATGTCATATGAAGAAAAATTAAAATTTTTAATTTTCATATGATATGGGGAATATACTTTGCTGGCAATGTCTGTTACGTTATATGGTTGGATATATATATATTTAATAATATATATGAATAATATTGAAGTGTAAATGCGTTTCTTGTATTAAAATACAAGAACAATTGATTGTTAAGAGGCACTCGCAGTTAAAAACACCCGATTTGCGGAAGCCGTGGCAAAAAACCTATATATGGAGTGGTGTCGTGCTTGGTATATGTCATATGAAGAAAAATTAAAATTTTTAATTTTCATATGATATGGGGAATATACTTTGCTGGCAATGTCTGTTACGTTATATGGTTGGATATATATATATTTAATAATATATACGAATAATATTGAAGTGTAAATGCGTTTCTTGTATTAAAATACAAGAATAATTGATTGTTAAGAGGCACTCGCAGTTAAAAACACCCGATTTGCGGAAGCCGTGGCAAAAAACCTATATATGGAGTGGTGTCGTGCTTGGTATATGTCATATGAAGAAAAATTAAAATTTTCAATTTTCATATGATATATGGGGAATATACTTTGCTGGCAATGTCTGTTACGTTATATGGTTGGATATATATATATTTAATAATATATATGAATAATATTGAAGTGTAAATGCGTTTCTTGTATTAAAATACAAGAACAATTGAATGTTAAGAGGCACTCTCAGTTAAAAACACCCGATTTGCGGAAGCCGTGGCAGAAAACCTATATATGATGGACAGTTGATGTCCATCACATATTGTGTGCAATATTTGGTATAGTATTGTATATGATATTATTATACGTTGTCATCATACTCATAGTAGTGTAATAAGTGATATTTGTCGTTAAAAAAGTTCTTTTAATATTGAATTGCTTGGCTGCGACAAATTGATCTTAAGATAATATAGTGGAACTGGCCAAGATATATTGAAGCGTGAATTCTCTTTAGTATATATCAATTTGGTTTCGAATTATTATCGTGAATTGTCCGGAAATGGTCTTATATGATTTATAATTGTACGAGTACCATTTCACCAATGTACCAGCATATAATCATAGCGATTTATGTGCAAATTCAAATATTGCCAATATATCAAAATCCATTCTACATGAACACTCATGTGTTTGGTTTTATTTAATGTATATCGCAAATAACGTATACGAAATTGGATAAATTTTAAATTTGTTGTCAAAATACAAAGCTCAAACACAATTTATATTGGTTTAAGCAATTACACGTGTGATAATATATTAAGTGCAAATAAAAAGATATTTTTGAACGAAAAGATGTTGTATATATAATTATAATATGGATATATTTAATAGTCGACTGTTGTACAAATTAAAGAAATGAGAAAATATTAATTCTCTCGTTATATATTGCCAAATTGTGTTGTATTAAATGTATAAAGATATATATATATATAGAGAA
>JAECWT010000266.1:82500-102491 GCA_018150885.1 Drosophila tristis
GTTGTACCTGAATTCAGGTTAATACTTTTATATAAATTGATATTTATCAAACAAGCCAAACTACACAATATACATATTGATAAATATGGTAATATATCGTTTATATAAAACTAAGACATTTCGCAGCATTCTTTTAGGATAAAAATAAAGTTTATTGAAGGAATTGATATATGCCAGTAAAATGGTGTATTTTTAATTTCTTTCAATAAAAACATATCTGACGAATAATTTAATAAACCAATTTTAATCACTCTAAGCGGTGGATCACTCGGCTCATGGGTCGATGAAGAACGCAGCAAACTGTGCGTCATCGTGTGAACTGCAGGACACATGAACATCGACATTTTGAACGCATATCGCAGTCCATGCTGTTATGTACTTTAATTAATTTTATAGTGCTGCTTGGACTACATATGGTTGAGGGTTGTAAGACTATGCTAAATAAGTTGTTTGAAAATTTTACGAAATTTTTAAGCATATTGTATATTATTGGATATATATATATTCATAATATTGATATTAAATGAAAAAGCATTATCTCTCATTGTTGTATATATTTGTGTGAGAAGAACGAAGAAAAATATATTTTTTTCCCTTTTGAATCAATTAAATACTGAGGAATGTCTAGCATAAAAAATAATACATTTTTCATCTAGAATTGCCTCTTATTAATGATTTGAAAGGAAATTATGTTGTAAATATAAATATTTAATATTCTTCGTGGTGTTTGTTATAAAATACGAACATTTTAATGATTTCATTATGAGAACGTGCTATATATAATACATATAGTGTTAGTATCATTATAATTTTTAATATATGTATATACAACCTCAACTCATATGGGACTACCCCCTGAATTTAAGCATATTAATTAGGGGAGGAAAAGAAACTAACAAGGATTTTCTTAGTAGCGGCGAGCGAAAAGAAAACAGTTCAGCACTAAGTCACTTTGTCTATATGGCAAATGTGAGATGCAGTGTATGGAGCGTCAATATTCTAGTATGAGAAATTAACGATTTAAGTCCTTCTTAAATGAGGCCATTTACCCATAGAGGGTGCCAGGCCCGTATAACGTTAATGATTACTAGATGATGTTTCCAAAGAGTCGTGTTGCTTGATAGTGCAGCACTAAGTGGGTGGTAAACTCCATCTAAAACTAAATATAACCATGAGACCGATAGTAAACAAGTACCGTGAGGGAAAGTTGAAAAGAACTCTGAATAGAGAGTTAAACAGTACGTGAAACTGCTTAGAGGTTAAGCCCGATGAACCTGAATATCCGTTATGGAAAATTCATCATTAAAGTTGTAATATTTTAACAATATTATAATAATAGTGTGCATTTTTTCCATATAAGGACATTGTAATCTATTAGCATATACCAAATTTATCATAAAATATGGCTTATAGTTTATTCAAATTATTATGCTTGCATTTTAACATAGAATAAATGTCATTAATTTGATAAAGTGTTGATAAATTAAAATTAATACAGTGCGTTAATTTTTCGAAATTATATAATGGCATAATTATCATCGATTTTTGTGTTTATTATATGCATTTGTATGATTAACAATGCGAAAGATTCAGGATACCTTCGGGACCCGTCTTGAAACACGGACCAAGGAGTCTAACATATGTGCAAGTTATTGGGAGATAAACCTAATAGCGTAATTAACTTGACTAATAATGGGATTAGTTTTTTAACTATTTATAGATAATTAACACAATCCCGGGGCGTTCTATATAGTTATGTATAATAATATTTATATTATTTATGCCTCTAACTGGAACGTACCTTGAGCATATATGCTGTGACCCGAAAGATGGTGAACTATACTTGATCAGGTTGAAGTCAGGGGAAACCCTGATGGAAGACCGAAACAGTTCTGACGTGCAAATCGATTGTCAGAATTGAGTATAGGGGCGAAAGACCAATCGAACCATCTAGTAGCTGGTTCCTTCCGAAGTTTCCCTCAGGATAGCTGGTGCATTTTAATGTTATATAAAATAATCTTATCTGGTAAAGCGAATGATTAGAGGCCTTAGGGTCGAAACGATCTTAACCTATTCTCAAACTTTAAATGGGTAAGAACCTTAACTTTCTTGATATGAAGTTTAAGGTTATGATATAATGTGCCCAGTGGGCCACTTTTGGTAAGCAGAACTGGCGCTGTGGGATGAACCAAACGTAATGTTACGGTGCCCAAATTAACAACTCATGCAGAAACCATGAAAGGCGTTGGTTGCTTAAAACAGCAGGACGGTGATCATGGAAGTCGAAATCCGCTAAGGAGTGTGTAACAACTCACCTGCCGAAGCAACTAGCCCTTAAAATGGATGGCGCTTAAGTTGTATACCTATACATTACCGCTAAAGTAGATGATTTATATTACTTGTGATATAAATTTTGAAACTTTAGTGAGTAGGAAGGTACAATGGTATGCGTAGAAGTGTTTGGCGTAAGCCTGCATGGAGCTGCCATTGGCACAGATCTTGGTGGTAGTAGCAAATAATCGAATGAGACCTTGGAGGACTGAAGTGGAGAAGGGTTTCGTGTGAACAGTGGTTGATCACGAGTTAGTCGGTCCTAAGTTCAAGGCGAAAGCCGAAAATTTTCAAGTAAAAAATCAGTAAGCATATATTGTCAAATCTTTAATGATTTTTTTGAAACACTTGAATAATTTTGAACGAAAGGGAATACGGTTCCAATTCCGTAACCTGTTGAGTATCCGTTTGTTATTAAATATGGGCCTCGTGCTCATCCTGGCAACAGGAACGACCATAAAGAAGCCGTCGAGAGATATCGGAAGAGTTTTCTTTTCTGTTTTATAGCCGTACTACCATGGAAGTCTTTCGCAGAGAGATATGGTAGATGGGCTAGAAGAGCATGACATATACTGTTGTGTCGATATTTTCTCCTCGGACCTTGAAAATTTATGGTGGGGACACGCAAACTTCTCAACAGGCCGTACCAATATCCGCAGCTGGTCTCCAAGGTGAAGAGTCTCTAGTCGATAGAATAATGTAGGTAAGGGAAGTCGGCAAATTAGATCCGTAACTTCGGGATAAGGATTGGCTCTGAAGATTGAGATAGTCGGGCTTGATTGGGAAACAATAACATGGTTTATGTGCTCGTTCTGGGTAAATAGAGTTTCTATCATTTATGGTAGTTACTTGTTCCCCGGATAGTTTAGTTACGTAGCCAATTGTGGAACTTTCTTGCTAAAATTTTTAAGAATACTAGTTGGGTTAAACCAATTAGTTCTTATTAATTATAACGATTATCAATTAACAATCAATTCAGAACTGGCACGGACTTGGGGAATCCGACTGTCTAATTAAAACAAAGCATTGTGATGGCCCTAGCGGGTGTTGACACAATGTGATTTCTGCCCAGTGCTCTGAATGTCAAAGTGAAGAAATTCAAGTAAGCGCGGGTCAACGGCGGGAGTAACTATGACTCTCTTAAGGTAGCCAAATGCCTCGTCATCTAATTAGTGACGCGCATGAATGGATTAACGAGATTCCTACTGTCCCTATCTACTCAGTTGCTCTCTGACTGCTACCGGAAGCAGACGTGTTTTTTAAGCGCCCCGCTTTACCGTCGGCTTTAATAGTAATCGAGTAATTTTCCCGTGTGGAAAGAGTAAATATATTGTCGCGAGTGATCGTTGCTTTTGTGCAATCAAATTGCGTTTCAATTTGGTGCTGAAAAAGTGTCGGAATTGGCAAATTGAAAATTTGCTAATTCGGCTCGGAAAAAGCCACGTGCGGCTTAGCTCGACAACAGGTGCGTATAGCTCGAAAACAGGTTCGAGTTCGAAGCTTCCGTTCGAAGCTTTCGTTCGAGGCTTTGGCTCGAAACTTGGGTTCCCTCTGGTGCTTTCGGAGCTTTCAAGTCGAGCTTCTTTCGAAGCTTGGTTTGGAACTTGAATAGCTGTGTCATTGGTTCGTGTCTCCACTAAGCTTTAGTGTCTTGAGAGAACCGGCAGAGGGAGCCAGAGCATGGAGGTGGACGCTGAGGCCGACGCCAGCGACGCTAGTCTGACTAGCGTTGGGGCGAGCTCGTCGTCGAGTGTCCCCGCCCGTAGGCGGGGTCGGCCGAGGTCAAATGCGGCAAAGGGTGCGAAGGGAGCGAAGAAGATCGGGCTGGGGATTGGGGTGACAGGAGAGTTGCCGATCCCAGCAGTCAGGTCGCCGCCATCGTCGCTCCCCTTTGTGGAGGCGGAAGCCACGGCAGAACCCTCTGCCGCTGCCGCTGCCGCTGCCACCGCTAACACCACCGCCAACAACGCTGCCGCCACCACCACTGCTGCCACTACCACTGTCGCCGCCACCACCACCGTCGCCACCACCGCTGCTACCACCGCTGCCACATGCCAGGCAACTGGCATTGTTGCGGCTGGATTTTCGGCTGTTGCTGCGGAGCTGTCATCGATAAGGATGAGCGTGAACGAGGCAGTCCTCAATGGAGGCATGACCCCGGAGGCCGCCATGGCAGTTTTCGTCGCTACCAATAGGTACGACGAGCTGGTTATGGCTCTGGCTGGGGACAAGGTGCGCCTGGAGGAGAGGGCACGTATGCCGCCTCCACAGAGGCCCGCTGCCGCTGCCCACGCTGCCAATTCTGCTGCTCCCACCGCTGCGTATGCGGCAGCCTACCCAGGCTTGCCGGCACCGAGCGCTGTCGCCCCGCCGATCGCGAAGCCGCGCGAGACTTGGTCGGCTCTCATTAAGAGCACGAACCCTGGGGAGACGGGTAAGCAACTTGTCGAGCGAGTGAGGAAAGATGTCGTGCCCAAGCTCGGAGTCCGAGTGCACGAAGTTCGTGAACTGAAGAGCGGAGGAGCGATCATTCGCACGCCTTCGGTCAGCGAACTTAAGAAGGTAGTGGACAGCGCAAAGTTCCAGGAAGCAGGACTGGAAGTTAGGAAGAGCCCGGAGACCAGGCCTCAGGTCGTGGTGTATGACGTCGACACGTCCATCACGCCTGAAGAGTTCATGGAGGAGCTCTTCACCAAGAACCTGGAGGATTCCATGTCTGCAGCGGAATTTCAAGAAGAAGGTTCACCTGGGCAGCAAACCCTGGTCGGTCACCGACGGCGCCACGGTCAACGTGACGCTGGAGGTTGATGCGATGGCACAGGAGGTGTTACGCGACTGCGTGTACATCAAGTGGTTCCGATGCCGCTGTCGTTCCCTGGTCAGGACCTACGCCTGCCACAGGTGTGTGGGTTTCGACCACAAGGTGTCCCAGTGCCGCCTAAAGGAGAACGTGTGCCACCGGTGCGGACAGGGCGGCCACAACGTTTCGAGGTGCCCCAACCCGGTGGATTGCCGAAACTGCCGCTTCAAGGGCTACCCGGCAGCACATTCCATGTTGTCAGCGGCATGCCCGATTTACGCAGCGGTATTGGCGAGGGTGCAAGCTAGACATTAAATGTTTAGCTTCATCCAAGCTAATTGTGGCCGTGGCCGAGCGGCTGTGGTGGATCTCGGATCCATCATGCGCAACTCTGGCCATCTGTTCGCACTGGTCCAGGAGCCGTACGTCGATGGAGCAGGACGGATTACTGGCCTTCCTTCGGGAATGCGAGTATTCCAGGACCGCCCCTTTCGTGACGGAAACCCGAAAGCTGCCATCATCGTCGATGAACCGGAAGCCATCTGCATGCCAATAGACCCCCTTACCACCGAACATGGAGTATGCGTCAGAGTGCAAGGAAGATTTGGCTCAATCATCCTATGCTCCGCATACTGCCAATTCAACACCGACTTGGAGCCGTACCTCAGGTACCTAGATGCGGTGCTGCTGCTGGCCAGCCGCACTCCCGTCATCTTTGGGCTCGACGCGAACGCAGTATCCCCAGCGTGGTTTAGCAAACTCTCCGAGCATGCTCGGGGGCAAGCTAACTATGCACGGGGTGAGCTGCTGTCTGAGTGGATTACTGAGAACCGAGCCGGCGTGCTCAACGAGGCCAGTCGGGTGTTTACATTCGATAACCGCAGAGCCCACAGCGACATCGATGTAACAATCGCCAATCAAGCTGCGACTATGTGGGCCACATACGTTTGGGAAGTGAGGGAATGGGATACGAGCGACCACAACATGATCCATGTTGAGGTGACGCGTGATCCGACCGACACAGTTGAGAGCATTGCTCCTGTGCCGTCCTGGAAGCTTTCCAATGCGCGCTGGCGATTGTTCGAGGAAGAGGTGGTAAGGGAGACATCCGAATTGCCGGAGGACATCGCCGAATCGCCGTTGGACAACCGAGTGGCTGCACTGCGCTCTGTAGTGCACAGTGTGTGCGACAGAGTGCTGGGACGCAGCACGCCCAGAGCCGCGAGGAAAGTAGTTTGGTGGACTGCCGAGCTACATTCCAAACGCCGAGAGGTCAGGAGACTGAGGCGGCGGCTACAGGACGCTCGTCGGCACGAGTCCGACGCAGCAGAGCAACTTGTGGTTGCGTTGAGGATCTCCTCGGCGCAATACAAGAAGCTCATCCTGAGGACGAAGGAGGACAACTGGCGACGCTTCGTGGGAGACAACAGAGATGATCCATGGGGGCACGTCTACAAGATTTGCCGAGGACGCAAAAAGTGCACGGAGATTGGATGCCTTCGGACGGATGGTGGGCTGGTTGCAACATGGCGCGACTGTGCGGGTGTGCTCCTCCGCAACTTTTTCCCTGTTGCGGAGTCGAATGCGCACATTGCCATCACGTCCGAAGCTCCACCGGCCCTCGAGGTTTCCGAGGTTGATGCTTGCGTCGCCAGGTTGAAGAGCAGACGCTCTCCCGGCATGGACGGCATCACAGGTGCCATTTGCAAGGCATTGTGGCGTGCCATCCCTCAGCACATGACAGCGTTGTATTCCCGCTGCCTGGAGACCGGATACTTCCCCAAGGAATGGAAACACCCTAGGGTGGTTCCACTCTTGAAGGGACCCGATAAGGACAGGACGGATCCTGCTTCATATCGGGGTATCTGTCTGTTGCCAGTGCTGGGCAAAGTGCTTGAGGGAATCATGGTGAATCGTCTGAAGGACACCATACCGGATGGCTGCAGATGGCAATTTGGATTTCGCCAAGGACGCTGTGTGGAGGATGCTTGGAAGCACGTCGTGAGCACTGTTTCGGCCAGCCGGTCGAAATATGTGCTCGGAGTCTTCGTGGATTTCAAGGGAGCCTTTGACAACGTCGAGTGGGATGCTGCACTACGTCGTCTCCTCGAGCTGGGCTGCCGTGAAGCAGGCTTGTGGCGAAGCTTCTTCTCCGGCCGGAGTGCGAGCATCGTCAGCAGGCATGGAGTAGCCACTGTTCCGGTGACAAGAGGTTGCCCACAGGGGTCCATAAGTGGTCCATTCATATGGAACATCTTGATGGACGTGTTGCTCCAGCGCTTGGAGCCACTTGGAGCGCTCAGCGCATATGCCGACGACCTGCTCCTCCTCATCGAGGGAAACGCCCGTTCAGAGCTCGAGCGAAAAGGAGAGGATCTAATGTCCATCGTAGGCGCTTGGGGAGTTGAAGTCGGCGTTGCCGTTTCAACTAGCAAGACGGCGATCATGCTGCTCAAAGGCATACTTCGACGGCCGCCCTTGGTACGGTTTGCTGGAGCAAGCCTGCCATATAAGCGCGAGTATCGGTACCTTGGCATCACAGTCGGTGAGCGGTTGAGTTTTCTCCCGCACATCACGGGCTTGCGTGATAGGCTGACTGGAGTCGTAGGGGCATTGTCTCGCGTACTGCGGGTCGACTGGGGTCTCAGTCCCCGCGCAAGGCGGACAATATATGCCGGACTCATGGTGCCCTGTGCACTATTTGGTGCCTCGGTTTGGTCTGTCGTGACGACAACGCAAGTGGTTGCCAGGAGGCACCTGCTTGCGTGCCAAAGGACTATCCTGATTGGATGCCTACCGGTATGCCGAACAGTGTCCACCGTGGCACTGCAAGTACTTGCTGGAGCCCCCCCGTTTGATCTGGTCGCCAGACGCCTGGCAATCAGATTCAAACTCAAGCGTGACTACCCGCTGGAGGAGAGCGATTGGCTATACGGCGAAGATTTGGCAAATCTTAGCTGGAAGCAGAAGATGGCGCGACTAGAGGAATGCCTGCTGAGCGAGTGGCAACGCAGATGGGATGATGGTGACTCCCCAGGTCGGGTGACGCACCGCTTCATCCCGAACGCAGGCTTCGTCTACAGCGAGCCAAGGTTTGGCTTCACGCTGCGCGCTGGATTCCTGCTGACTGGCCATGGATCGCTCAATGCATTTCTGCATGAGAGAAGCCGAAGCGACACGCCTGCATGTCTATGCGGCGCAGAGCGCGAGGATTGGCAACACGTTCTATGTGTTTGTCCGCTCTATGCAGATTTGCGAGACCTCGATGGACTAGGAGTGCAGTACACGGATGGCGAATGGATCTTCTCGGAAGTGGTGGCTTCGCAGGAAAGTATGCAGTTGCTGGACAGATACGCTGGCGACGCGTTCTCCAGACGCCAACAACTGATGGACCCAATGGCGACAGACGGGCCGAGAGCCCCGGACTTGGAGAGTCCCCTACAAGGGTACCCTATCCGAGCCAGTCGGGGCTAAAAGGGGAGGGTCCACTGAGCCCTAAAGATCGGTACCACGGGTTGTTCAGCGGTCCAAGGCTGTTCATTGAGGTAGGCCCCCTAGTGGGAGCATCGTGGTGGCTGTGGTAGCCCAAATTTTACGCGGGAAGAGCCGCTAGGCTCCACGTGGAGTTGCGATCTCAACCGGGTGCCGAGACCCATAGATCGGAAGAAGTGGTAGATACACTTCGCTCCTCACCAAGGGGGAAAGTATGCCCGACTAGTATACTTTCGAATTGGTACCAGGAACGGTCGCTATGTATTTGCTATAGCTTCTTTTTCTGGGGCGTTAATTGGCGCATGTACCAGATTTACCGTGATATGTGCATTGCACTCAGCACATTAAACACCGTGGTTGAAATCCCTTCCTGTGGAACCGCCACGTTAAATAAAGCTGAGAGATCAGATTCATCTGTCCCTATCTACTATCTAGCGAAACCACAGCCAAGGGAACGGGCTTGGAATAATTAGCGGGGAAAGAAGACCCTTTTGAGCTTGACTCTAATCTGGCAGTGTAAGGAGACATAAGAGGTGTAGAATAAGTGGGAGATATTAGATTTCGGTTTGATAGCAGTTTTCATCCTACCACTTCGACCTTGCTTGGCTAAGGACTGACATTAGAATTTAGAACATATTATATAAGGGTTTCAAAACAAAGGCTTTCAGATATATTTCCATGGTTTTGTAGTGTGGTCGGAGGTCTTTTTGTTATGATCGATTTTTATTTAAATGAAGCTTATATTTATACAAAATCGTTGGGGCGAGTTGCCTCCATGCAGGTGTTCTATCGTGGGAAACAAAGCCCTGTTGCGTAAGGTTCCCACAGTCAATATGCAATATGAGGCGTCAGCTTTCGGTCAGCGGTGGTACCTGCCCAATGCCCGTTACGTAAGGTTCTTACGGTTTAGATGCAGACGCATCACTTTTGGGCAGCGACAATGACCGCCGCCGAAACCGCATCATATTGCAACTTGGCCTTGGGGTGGTGCTTAAATTGGTTAGGCCAAACACACTGCATGAATACACTACACCTCCCTTTTTATAGGAATAACGTAATATAGTAATGGAGTTATTCTAAGGTGTTACAAGGTTTTACAAAGTGTGTTTGTGTGTGTCAAAATATATTTGTGTAGGTGTAAATTGCTTTAAGTGTACATTGTATTTGTATGAAGTAATATTATTTATAATAATTATTATTTTTTTTTTTTTTTTTTTTTTTTTTTTTTTTTTTGTTAATGTACGTTTTTGTTTAATTCTGTTTAAGGGTATAAGTATATATGTATGTATAAGTAATTTTATATAATTATTTTTACTTTTTTTTTTTTCCTATGCCCATGAAATGGTGAAAAAGAACAAATTGTTTATATTATATTTTCTTTATATACTTTTAATCTATTTTTGTTTACGTTGGTGGTTTTATTTCTATCCTTTAATATGTAGTTATTCCTATCGTCTATTCCTATTACCTTATATGGGCCCCTATATTGGTTATCTAGTTTATGACCTGTGTCATTTTTAACTAATACTAAATCTCCTATATTTATTTGTATGCTATTTAGGTTCCTGTCATAATATGCTTTTTGTTTTGTTTTTGCTTTTTCTAATAATAATTTTGATCTACTCGTAGCTATCTGTAATCTATATTTTACTTCCTTATCGTATGCTTCATGGTTGTATACTGGACTAACCTTACCTTCTTCTAGAAAGTCATACGTTTGTGGTGTTTTACCAAAAACCAGTTCAAATGGGCAATACCCATGTACTGTTGATGGTGTTGTATTGTAGCAATATGTAAAGTACTTTAGCCATTCGTCCCAATCATTCTTTTCACTAGAGATGTACGAGCGAACATACTCGTTGAATGTTCGGTGTGTACGTTCTACTGCACCGAGTGTCTGATGGTGATGGGCTGTCGATGTTCTATGTTTAATTTTTAATAACTGGCATAATTCGGAAAAAATGCTGTTTTTATATTCTGTACCCATATCCGTTATGAGCGTCCTCATAGGACCATAGATAAGAATAAAGTTATTAAAGATACTACTGGCTACGACTTTAGCATGCTTGCTAGGGATCGGTATTGTAATAAGGTATTTAGTCAAATCGCATAGAATTGTAACGGCGTATTCATTATTGTTTTCTGACCTTGGTAGGGGTCCTATTGTGTCGATCTGAACCGTATCGAATGCTTTTGCTGGCGTTGCAGTTAATTGCATTTCTTCTTTGTTGTGTTTGAGAGTTTTGTTCTTCAAACATTTGTCACAATGTTTGATATACTTTTTATATCCCTTGTCATGTTTTTCCAGTTGTATTTTTCTCTAATCTTGGTAATTGTACGATTGACTCCCTGGTGGCCTCCAGTAATTGGGTCGTCGTGGAATTGTTTTAATATTTTATCGATCGATTTTTTGTCTTGCAAGTATGTTGTTTTTTGGCGTTAACGCAATTGTTATGTCTGTAAGGTTTTTATTTCCCATTTCTTTAAATTCTTCTACCCGGGTATATTTAAATATTCTGTCTTCTAAGGACAGTTGTAATTTAGTGACGCCTAGATTACCGGCTTCTAAAGTAAGCCTCTTGAAGAATTGTCCTAAGTCAATTTTCTCGTTAATAATCAGGTCATTCACTATAAATTGGCTACAAATTCGTTTTCCCCTTTTGAATAGTAAATTCGGAAGGGTCAGAATGAGCTCGACATGTCGTTTTACTTCTTTTTTATATAGCGCTTCATATATTTTTGGGACCTTAAGACTTTCTTTACCAGTCGTATTAAGACTGTTTTTTTGTTTTTACTTTTTCGGCTTCTGACCGTGTTGTTACTTTAAGTATTTGGGCTGCCTTGGCAGTTAAGTTTTTCAAATCTGATATTTCTATGCGGGATAGCGCATCCGCTACATAGTTTTCTTTTCCTGCTATGTACTCCACCACAAAATCATATTCTTCTAAATCTAATCGCATTCGTGTTAACTTAGACGACGGGTTTTTCATTGAAAATAGGTATGTTAATGGGCGATGATCTGTTTTCACCAGGAATTTTGTACCGTATAGGTATGGTCTGAAATATGTTATAGCCCAGTGAATTGCTGCTAATTCTTTTTCTATTGTTGATTTATTGGATTCGCCTTTTGTAAATGCCTTAGATGCATATGCAACTGGTAATTGCTTACCATCGTACTCTTGGCTTAGTACTGCTCCACATGCGAAACCGCTGGCATCTGTTGTTAAGCAAAATGATTTTTTTGAAATCTGGGTATTGTAAGATTTGAGGGCTTATAAGAGCATTTTTAAGAAAATTGAAAGCTGTATTGCACTCTTCCGTCCATATAAAGGGTGTATTTTTTTCTACTTAATCTTGTTAAATTACGAGCTTGTTCTGCAAAATTTGGAATAAATCTTCTATAGTAGTTACAAAATGCAACAAACCTTTTTGTTTCGTCTGCTGATGTTGGTGTTGGGTAGTTTTGAATTAATGTGAACTTAGTGTCGTCTGGCAATATTCCTTTGTCTGTGCATTTATGGCCTAAGTATGTTACTTCGTGACTAAAAAATAAACATTTGTCTGGGTGCAACTTTAGGTTGTATTTTCTGCAGATAGTGAACACATCTCTAAGGTTTTTTAGCATGTGTTCTTCCGAACAGCCTAATACGACCAAGTCGTCCATGTATAGGAATGCCTGTGCAGGTGATAATCCTGCAAATGCCATGGTCATCATTCTTTGGAATGAGTTTGGTGCTACTTTGAGGCCGTAAGGCAATCTTTTGAATCTATATGTTCCGTTATCTGCCGTAAAAGATGTGACATTTCTTGACTTTTTCTCTAGTTCAATTTGGTGGAAACCAGATGTTAAATCTAAACAGGAGAAATATTTTGATCTTCCCAACTGGTCCAAAATATCATCTATTCTGGGTAGTGGGAACTTATCTGCTATTAGTTTTTTATTTATGCCCCTATAATCAACTACCATTCTCCATCGTTTTTGAGGGTTTCCTGGTAGTGATTTTTTTGGTACTAATAGCAATGGGCTGTTGTATGCTGATACTGAGGGCTCTATTATGTCATCTTTTATAAGTTTCTTTATTTGAATATTTATTTCGTCTTTTTTGGCTATGGGGTATTCTATAGTTTTTTATGTAAACCGGCTCATCGTTTAATAGTTTTAATTCCTGTTTGTAAAAGTTGTTTACTGTTATTGGTTCAGTCTCTAATGCAAATATATCAACGTATTCAGAACAGAGGGTATTAATTTCCCTTTTTTATAAATTTCGGAAAATTCGTATTAAGTTTTTTCATAATTTCTTTATTTTTGTTTATTTTTATGTTTTTATTGTTAATTAGTTCATAATCCTCAAGGTTTTCCGTTTGAATATTTGTATCGGATACTGTGCAATTATTATCAGTTGTATTGATGATTCGGACAAAAGCTTGTTTGCTTGTGGTAATTGTATTTGCAATGAAGATGCCTTTGTGAATTTCCTGGTTCGGTATGAGAACTTCTTTGTGTTCTGAGCATATTTTCATTAAACGGACAACTTCGGACCTAGCTGGAATTGTTATTGTATTTATATTTTGTGAATTTCGCATAGGAATGGCTATGTCTTCGTGAAAGTCGAAATATTTCCACAGGACTTTAGATTGGTTTCTCAAGTTTTTGGTTTTGGTTTTTATTATATTATATATCTGGCGCTATAACGCCGCTGATATATATATAATAAATTTTAAACCTGGCAGGATCGCCATGTAGTGTGGTCGGAGGTCTTTTTGTTATGATCGATTTTTATTTAAATGAAGCTTATATTTATACAAAATCGTTGGGGCGAGTTGCCTCCATGCAGGTGTTCTATCGTGGGAAACAAAGCCCTGTTGCGTAAGGTTCCCACAGTCAATATGCAATATGAGGCGTCAGCTTTCGGTCAGCGGTGGTACCTGCCCAATGCCCGTTACGTAAGGTTCTTACGGTTTAGATGCAGACGCATCACTTTTGGGCAGCGACAATGACCGCCGCCGAAACCGCATCATATTGCAACTTGGCCTTGGGGTGGTGCTTAAATTGGTTAGGCCAAACACACTGCATGAATACACTACAGTTTCCTATTATTAATATTCAATATCTTCCAAATTTTCTTAATCTACGGATGAATTCATTTTTTTCTGGCAGTCTAGCCCACTTAAAATATTTACTTAATTTAGTTTATACCAACTTTGGAATTCAAGATTGTACGACCTTATATATATTTATGAATGTGTGGGCCGTAGCATGTAAAGAGACTAAGAATCATAGGCGGTTAATAGAATAAAGGGGGCGAGAGGTGTTAACCCATTATGGTAATGATTATACAGGTTTAAATCAAATAATTTAGTAACACGCAGGTTACATTTATACTCAGTGCATATATAGTGTCAAGTTTACAAACTCACAGTTTTCGATTGGATTTGATATTTTAAAACCCTTACTCCTTTCGTAATCGATGAGCTCATGGATGACGTAGGTGCTGGTTTCTGGGAAAAAATAGAAGGTATTAACAATATATACACACGAGCGTACATGCAAGTACGATTTAGTAATTTCATTTAATTATTTTAAGGTCTCATACCCACTCTTTTCTACCAACACTCATAATTCTCGATGCTCCCAAAAAAAAAATACATATCTATATATCTCCCAGAGAATTGGCCTTAAAATGGCATATTAACTCAAATCACGAAAATGTGTAAGTTAACACAGAGCAACTCCGGACATCTTTCTGTAGCGTCGGCGGCGGCTACTCTGTAGGCATGTCCGTCAAAATCACGCCCAATGTTCTGGTCTTCTTCACACTGGAGTTGATTAAAGTTCCGAGGCGCCCCCTTTTGCACTGGGCTTCCTAAGGGTTGCGACGCCTCAATATGGTTGCCCCAAGTCAGAGGTTTTCGGTGCTCAGCGTTTCCGTCAGTAGAGGGGGGTCGAAGGGTACCCCTTTTAGGTTGGAGGATCACTCCCGTGATACTCCTCTCGTGGAGCACCCCGTCTATGTGCTTATACGCACTCAGGCTGCAACGATGAAACTGGCTCCTGACCTCTGTCCTATAAGCTTAATTCACATATATTAAACCGATCACTTGTTGTAGCCTACGGCCCACATACCTTGGTTAATTATTATTCACGCTTGGTACTAGCACCGATCCACAGAGATTTCTCAGAATACACGGCTTTTGCATTAAAATTTCACCGCGAGGGATTGCGTAAGATATATGTATGTAGGTTATGTATATATATATATATATATATATGCCGCTTGACCCAATCACTTCTCTTTTCTTTGATCGACTCTTTGCTATTAACTCAAGCGAAACTCATCCAAGTTAAATTAGGTTGTGCAGAACATAAAGCTCATAGATCGGATGATGTTTGCGAGCTTTAACGGGACAATCGTATGATCTTTCGCTGAATTGAGTGGAATTTCGGTCAAACGTCAAGGGCAACTTCTATGCTCACGATACCTAACTCCCTTTTTTTAAGATAAGCGCACGCTCTCGCTTGCATGTGCTAACACTGCAGCGACTCTCTTTCGTAAGCTCGGCGTAAAGCTTGCGCTTACGATCCCCTTTCGTAGTTCTCTTTCGGAATGCCCTTATAAGCGCTACCGAATATGTTTATTAGTGATGCTCTATGCTATCTCCCTACTTTCGGCCCATACACCACAGTTGAAGACGAAAGTGTTCTTACAGGGAGACTTCAACTGAAGAAGGCGATCTCTTAAGATTTAAACTGAATGTCTTTTAGATGGTAGACTCCTAGGTTTTTCTTATCTGCACTAGCTAATTGGTAATACATGGTCCCAACTCGACGAATAACTTTGGCTGGTATAAACACGGGTGCCAACTTAGCGCTGAACTTTTTATAGCATTACTTTGACAAAAATTTCGGGCATACACGTCGTCTCCAATGTTGAGTTGACGGACACGGCTTCTTAAATTATATTTCTCTGCATTCTGTTCGTGAGATTCTGCTACCTTTTTCTGAGCGGCCTGCCGACACACTTGTATTACATCTGGATAATGGACTCTATTGTCATCAGCCAGGAGATGTAGACGTCTAAGCAGTTCATAATCCTTTCCGTTAAGAACCATATTTTGGCCAAACGCCAGAAAGTATGGTGAATATCCAGTGCTTCGATGGACATTGGCCCGTAGTGCCGCGCTAATTTCGGGTAACTTTCGGTCCCAATCGCTATGGTCTTTGCCGATGTACGCTCTAATGGCTGCTAACACAGATCGGTTTAACCGTTCACTAGCATTGGCTTGTGGTGAGTATATTGCCGTGCATCGGTGAGTTACCCCGAATCGGGTAAGAAACGACTTGAAATTCCCTGAGACAAATTGTGACCCATTATCGGTGAGTATAGTCTCAGGCACCCCGAAAGTACAAAACAGTATATTTTCCAGAAACTCACACACCTTACTTGAGGTAAACTTCTTGAGTGGACATAAGAAATGAAATTTGGTGTTGTGGTCCACGATTATCAACATTCCAATATTACCTTGTTTGGATCGAGGGTACGGCCCCAGTAAATCCAGATAAAGCTTTTGAAAAGGCCGTTCGGAAACCATTGGTTTCCCCATAGGAGGTCTTAATACGACATTAGCGCTTTTGGTCTGGTGACAAACGTCACATTTTGACACATATGCTCGTATTTGTGTTACCATCTTTGGCCAAAATAGATACCTTTTCACTTTTTCGATTGTCTTACCAATACCGCTATGTGAAGCGTTTGGAGGGTCATGAGCACGGGAAATAATATCGTTGGTAAGGCCGGACGGAACCCAAAGCTTCCACGATTGCGTATCTGCTAAGGCGTCACCCGAACAGGTTTCGGTTCTTTTATATACCAAATCATCTTCGATTTTCAAGTCGGGCAACTTAAGTCGGTTTAACCTTACATTTTCCATTAGATCCATGTACTCTTTTGACTTAAACTCAATAGAAGTGAGGTCTACTATGGGCCCATTAGCATTTAGTTCTTTAACCTCTGGTTCATCTTGACGTGACAATGCGTCCGCTACTACGTTTTCGGACCCTTTCCGATGTGAAATTTTGAAATTAAATCCCTGTAATTTTATAGCCCATCGAGCCAAGCGACCTGACAAATCTTTTTGCCTCATAAGCCATTGAAGCGATGCGTGGTCAGTTATGACTTGAAACTCCTGTCCTTCGACATAGGCTCTAAACTTTTTATTCCTTTAATCACAGCCAAGCACTCGAGTTCGGTAACAGAGTAGTTTCGTTGTGCCTTAGAAAGTTTTCGGACATAAACGCTATAGGTAACTCTATCCTTTCCTCATTTAATTGGGCTAATACGCAACCTAGACCAAAGGTGCTTGCATCACATACTAATAAAAATGGTTTCTCAAAATCAGGAGTGGCTAAGATTGGAGCAGATGTCAAACAGGACTTAAGTTTATTGAAAGCAACTTCCGCTGAAGCGTTCCAGTTAAGCGTATGATTCTTTTTCAGTAGTTCGGTTAACGGAAAGCTGACGGTGGCATAGTTATCGACAAAGCGTCGGTACCATCCTGCCATCCCAAGGAATCTTCGTAGCTGTTTTACAGTTTTAGGAATGGGGAACTCAATTATGGATCTAATTTTACCCGGGTCCGTTTTTAACTGACCGTAACCAATTATGAACCCCAAGTATTTTATCTCCCGTATACAAAAGTTTGACTTGGCTATATTGATTGTAAGGTTTGCCTTACGCAAATGCATCGCTACCTCAAGCAACAGCAACATGTGCGAATCGAAGTCATCGGAGAGCACAAGTAAATCGTCCAAATAGACGAATACCCGATTTTGTAGATGGGCAGGTATCACCTGGTCCATAAGTCGGCATAAGGTCTGAGCTGCGTTGGTTAATCCAAACGGCATTACCTAATACTGGTAAAGTGGTCTATTGGGGATAGTAAAGGCTGTATAATGTCGAGATTTTTCCTCTAATGGAATTTGCCAGTATGCATGTTTCATGTCAAGTTCCGTAATATATTTGGCTGGCGGTAGTCGACTAAGAATGCCATCAATATGTGGTAAAGGGTAGGCATCTTTGCGGGTGTTTTTATTAATTTCTCGTGAGTCCAAAAATAGTCGATTTTTCGTTCCTTTCTTAACTAAAACGCAATTGCTACTCCAAGAACTGTTTGATTCTTCTATAACATCTAGGGCAAGCATTTTCTCCACTTCCTCAAACATTAACCTTTCCTTTGCAGGTGATATAGGCCAATGGCGCTGTTTAACCGGTCGGTCGGGTATCATTTCAATCGTATGTTGAATAGCGCTGGTGCGACCTAATCCTTCCTTTTCGAACGATGGAAAGGAATTGATCACGGACTCTAACCTAACCTTTTGGTCTTCGCTTAGATGATGTAACGGTGGCGATTCCGATACCTTGGCTTCACTTCCTACGTCTAGTTCCTGTACTACCGATCGGTCGCTTAACAAACTCGTCAAAAGACCAAATTCTTTCCAGAAATCTATTCCTAAGTAAACATTTTATTTCAACGCAGGTATTATAAAGAATTCAATGTCTTTAGTTTGACCGCGGAAGGTTATGGGAATGGTGATTTTTGCTATGACTCTACAAGATTCATTATTGGCCGTTCGAATATTTCCGGAACATTTTTTTTGCTTTGGCGTGGTCTGCGAAAGACTTAGCAGCTTCATTTCCAATGCAACTTATTGTAGCCCCTGAATCTAACAATGCCATGAATTTTTGTGTATCTATACTTAGTTCTACAAATAACCTGCTATCGGAGCTCATAAGGATCGAGGAGACAAGTCTCTTTCGAACACTTTTTACAGAAGCCCAGAATTGTCTTAATCTAATGGTCGATCTTTTAGGTTGATACTTAAATTCTAGTTCCAGTTTATACCAACTTTGGAATTCAAGATTGTACGACCTTATATATATTTATGAATGTGTGGGCCGTAGCATGTAAAGAGACTAAGAATCATAGGCGGTTAATAGAATAAAGGGGGCGAGAGGTGTTAACCCATTATGGTAATGATTATACAGGTTTAAATCAAATAATTTAGTAACACGCAGGTTACATTTATACTCAGTGCATATATAGTGTCAAGTTTACAAACTCACAGTTTTCGATTGGATTTGATATTTTAAAACCCTTACTCCTTTCGTAATCGATGAGCTCATGGATGACGTAGGTGCTGGTTTCTGGGAAAAAATAGAAGGTATTAACAATATATACACACGAGCGTACATGCAAGTACGATTTAGTAATTTCATTTAATTATTTTAAGGTCTCATACCCACTCTTTTCTACCAACACTCATAATTCTCGATGCTCCCAAAAAAAAAAATACATATCTATATATCTCCCAGAGAATTGGCCTTAAAATGGCATATTAACTCAAATCACGAAAATGTGTAAGTTAACACAGAGCAACTCCGGACATCTTTCTGTAGCGTCGGCGGCGGCTACTCTGTAGGCATGTCCGTCAAAATCACGCCCAATGTTCTGGTCTTCTTCACACTGGAGTTGATTAAAGTTCCGAGGCGCCCCCTTTTGCACTGGGCTTCCTAAGGGTTGCGACGCCTCAATATGGTTGCCCCAAGTCAGAGGTTTTCGGTGCTCAGCGTTTCCGTCAGTAGAGGGGGGTCGAAGGGTACCTTTTAGGTTGGAGGATCACTCCCGTGATACTCCTCTCGTGGAGCACCCCGTCTATGTGCTTATACGCACTCAGGCTGCAACGATGAAACTGGCTCCCTGACCTCTGTCCTATAAGCTTAATTCACATATATTAAACCGATCACTTGTTGTAGCCTACGGCCCACATACCTTGGTTAATTATTATTCACGCTTGGTACTAGCACCGATCCACAGAGATTTCTCAGAATACACGGCTTTTGCATTAAAATTTCACCGCGAGGGATTGCGTAAGATATATGTATGTAGGTTACGTATATATATATATATATATATATGCCGCTTGACCCAATCACTTCTCTTTTCTTTGATCGACTCTTTGCTATTAACTCAAGCGAAACTCATCCAAGTTAAATTAGGCTGTGCAGAACATAAAGCTCATAGATCGGATGATGTTTTGAGCTTTAACGGGACAATCGTATGATCTTTCGCTGAATTGAGTGGAATTTCGGTCAAACGTCAAGGGCAACTTCTATGCTCACGATACCTAACTCCCTTTTTTAAGATAAGCGCACGCTCTCGCTTGCATGTGCTAACACTGCAGCGACTCTCTTTCGTAAGCTCGGCGTAAAGCATGCGCTTACGATCCACTTTCGGAGTTCTCTTTCGGAATGCCCTATAAGCGCTACCGAATATGTTTATTAGTGATGCTCTATGCTATCTCCCTACTTTC
>JAECWT010000267.1:0-127287 GCA_018150885.1 Drosophila tristis
ATCCGTTACGGTTCCTGAAATCCAAATTGATTGCAAACGATCCAGCGAATTCTTCAGGAGGCATGGAATCATCCCGGACATTCAAGAGATGGCTAGAATGATGGCATGGCCTGTTCCGATAAGAAACTGTTGAGTTATGGTGAAACAGAGAGTTTACTTGCGGTTTACGGTATAATGGCTATATCCTTTATGTCCTGAAATCCAAATTGATTGCACACGATCCGGCGAATTCTTCAGGAGGCAGGGAATCATCCCGGACATTCTAGAGATGGCTAGGAGACGTGGCATGGCCTGTTCCGATAAGAAACTGTTGAGTTATGGTGAAACAGGGAGTTTACTTGCGGTTTACGGTATAATGGCTATATCCTTTATGTCCTGAAATCCAAATTGATTGCACACGATCCGGCGAATTCTTCAGGAGGCAGGGAATCATCCCGGACATTCTAGAGATGGCTAGAATGCATGGCATGGCCTGTTCCGATAAGAAACTGTTGAGTTATGGTGAAACAGGGAGTTTACTTGCGGTTTACGTTATAATGGCTATATCCTTTATGTCCTGAAATCCAAATTGATTGCAAACGATCCAGCGAATTCTTCAGGAGGCATGAAATCATCCCGGACATTCAAGAGATGGCTAGAAGGCATGGCATGGCCTGTTCCGATAAGAAACTGTTGAGTTATGGTGAAACAGGGAGTTTACTTGCGGTTTACGTTATAATGGCTATATCCTTTATGTCCTGAAATCCAAATTGATTGCAAACGATCCAGCGAATTCTTCAGGAGGCAGGGAATCATCCCGGACATTCTAGAGATGGCTAGGAGGCGTGGCATGGCCTGTTCCGATAAGAAACTGTTGAGTTATGGTGAAACAGGGAGTTTACTTGCGGTTTACGTTATAAGGGCTTATCCGTTACGTCCTGAAATCCAAATTGATTGCAAACGATCCAGCGAATTCTTCAGGAGGCATGAAATCATCCCGGACATTCAAGAGATGGCTAGGAGACGTGGCATGGCCTGTTCCGATAAGAAACTGTTGAGTTATGGTGAAACAGGGAGTTTACTTGCGGTTTACGTTATAATGGCTATATCCTTTATGTCCTGAAATCCAAATTGATTGCAAACGATCCAGCGAATTCTTCAGGAGGCACTGACACATTCCGGACATTCTAGAGATGGCTAGAAAGCGTGGCATGGCATGTTCCGATAAGAAACTGTTGAGTTATGGTGAAACAGTGAGTTTACTTGCGGTTTACGGTATAATGGCTATATCCTTTATGTCCTGAAATCCAAATTGATTGCAAACGATCCAGCGAATTCTTCAGGAGGCATGAAATCATCCCGGACATTCAAGAATTCAGGAGCGATGGCATGGCCTGTTCCGATAAGAAACTGTTGAGTTATGGTGAAACAGGGAGTTTACTTGCGGTTTACGTTATAATGGCTATATCCTTTATGTCCTGAAATCCAAATTGATTGCAAACGATCCAGCGAATTCTTCAGGAGGCATGACATCATCCCGGACATTCTAGAGATGGCTAGGAGGCGTGGCATAGCCTGTTCCGATAAGAAACTGTTGAGTTATGGTGAAACAGAGAGTTTACTTGCGGTTTACGGTATAATGGCTATATCCTTTATGTCCTGAAATCCAAATTGATTGCAAACGATCCAGCGAATTCTTCAGGAGGCATGAAATCATCCCGGACATTCAAGAGATGGCTAGAATGCATGGCATGGCCTGTTCCGATAAGAAACTGTTGAGTTATGGTGAAACAGGGAGTTTACTTGCGGTTTACGTTATAATGGCTATATCCTTTATGTCCTGAAATCCAAATTGATTGCAAACGATCCAGCGAATTCTTCAGGAGGCACTGACACATTCCGGACATTCTAGAGATGGCTAGGAGGCGTGGCATGGCCTGTTCCGATAAGAAACTGTTGAGTTATGGTGAAACAGGGAGTTTACTTGCGGTTTACGTTATAAGGGCTTATCCGTTACGTCCTGAAATCCAAATTGATTGCAAACGATCCAGCGAATTCTTCAGGAGGCATGAAATCATCCCGGACATTCAAGAGATGGCTAGAATGCATGGCATGGCCTGTTCCGATAAGAAACTGTTGAGTTATGGTGAAACAGGGAGTTTACTTGCGGTTTACGTTATAATGGCTATATCCTTTATGTCCTGAAATCCAAATTGATTGCAAACGATCCAGCGAATTCTTCAGGAGGCACTGACACATTCGGGACATTCTAGAGATGGCTAGAAAGCGTGGCATGGCATGTTCCGATAAGAAACTGTTGAGTTATGGTGAAACAGTGAGTTTACTTGCGGTTTACGCTATAGTGGCTATATCCGTTACGTCCTGAAATCCAAATTGATTGCAAACGATCCAGCGAATTCTTCAGGAGGCATGAAATCATCCCGGACATTCAAGAGATGGCTAGAATGCATGGCATGGCCTGTTCCGATAAGAAACTGTTGAGTTATGGTGAAACAGGGAGTTTACTTGCGGTTTACGTTATAATGGCTATATCCTTTATGTCCTGAAATCCAAATTGATTGCAAACGATCCAGCGAATTCTTCAGGAGGCATGGAATCATCCCGGACATTCTAGAGATGGCTAGGAGGCGTGGCATAGCCTGTTCCGATAAGAAACTGTTGAGTTATGGTGAAACAGAGAGTTTACTTGCGGTTTACGGTATAATGGCTATATCCTTTATGTCCTGAAATCCAAATTGATTGCAAACGATCCAGCGAATTCTTCAGGAGGCAGGGAATCATCCCGGACATTCTAGAGATGGCTAGGAGACGTGGCATAGCCTGTTCCGATAAGAAACTGTTGAGTTATGGTGAAACAGAGAGTTTACTTGCGGTTTACGTTATAATGGCTATATCCTTTATGTCCTGAAATCCAAATTGATTGCAAACGATCCAGCGAATTCTTCAGGAGGCAGGGAATCATCCCGGACATTCTAGAGATGGCTAGAATGCGTGGCATGGCCTGTTCCGATAAGAAACTGTTGAGTTATGGTGAAACAGGGAGTTTACTTGCGGTTTACGTTATAATGGCTATATCCTTTATGTCCTGAAATCCAAATTGATTGCAAACGATCCAGCGAATTCTTCAGGAGGCACTGACACATTCGGGACATTCTAGAGATGGCTAGAAAGCGTGGCATGGCATGTTCCGATAAGAAACTGTTGAGTTATGGTGAAACAGTGAGTTTACTTGCGGTTTACGCTATAGTGGCTATATCCGTTATGTCCTGAAATCCAAATTGATTGCAAACGATCCAGCGAATTCTTCAGGAGGCAGGGAATCATCCCGGACATTCTAGAGATGGCTAGAAAGCGTGGCATGGCCTGTTCCGATAAGAAACTGTTGAGTTATGGTGAAACAGAGAGTTTACTTGCGGTTTACGTTATAATGGCTATATCCTTTATGTCCTGAAATCCAAATTGATTGCAAACGATCCAGCGAATTCTTCAGGAGGCACTGAAATCATCCCGGACATTCTAGAGATGGCTAGAAGGCGTGGCATGGCCTGTTCCGATAAGAAACTGTTGAGTTATGGTGAAACAGAGAGTTTACTTGCGGTTTACGTTATAATGGCTATATCCTTTATGTCCTGAAATCCAAATTGATTGCAAACGATCCAGCGAATTCTTCAGGAGGCATGAAATCATCCCGGACATTCAAGAGATGGCTAGAAGGCGTGGCATGGCCTGTTCCGATAAGAAACTGTTGAGTTATGGTGAAACAGGGAGTTTACTTGCGGTTTACGTTATAATGGCTATATCCTTTATGTCCTGAAATCCAAATTGATTGCAAACGATCCAGCGAATTCTTCAGGAGGCACTGACACATTCCGGACATTCTAGAGATGGCTAGGAGGCGTGGCATGGCCTGTTCCGATAAGAAACTGTTGAGTTATGGTGAAACAGGGAGTTTACTTGCGGTTTACGTTATAAGGGCTATATCCTTTACGTCCTGAAATCCAAATTGATTGCAAACGATCCAGCGAATTCTTCAGGAGGCATGAAATCATCCCGGACATTCAAGAGATGGCTAGAAGGCATGGCATGGCCTGTTCCGATAAGAAACTGTTGAGTTATGGTGAAACAGGGAGTTTACTTGCGGTTTACGTTATAATGGCTATATCCTTTATGTCCTGAAATCCAAATTGATTGCAAACGATCCAGCGAATTCTTCAGGAGGCACTGACACATTCCGGACATTCTAGAGATGGCTAGAAAGCGTGGCATGGCATGTTCCGATAAGAAACTGTTGAGTTATGGTGAAACAGTGAGTTTACTTGCGGTTTACGCTATAGTGGCTATATCCGTTACGTCCTGAAATCCAAATTGATTGCAAACGATCCAGCGAATTCTTCAGGAGGCATGAAATCATCCCGGACATTCAAGAGATGGCTAGAAGGCATGGCATGGCCTGTTCCGATAAGAAACTGTTGAGTTATGGTGAAACAGGGAGTTTACTTGCGGTTTACGTTATAATGGCTATATCCTTTATGTCCTGAAATCCAAATTGATTGCAAACGATCCAGCGAATTCTTCAGGAGGCAGGGAATCATCCCGGACATTCTAGAGATGGCTAGGAGACGTGGCATAGCCTGTTCCGATAAGAAACTGTTGAGTTATGGTGAAACAGAGAGTTTACTTGCGGTTTACGGTATAATGGCTATATCCTTTATGTCCTGAAATCCAAATTGATTGCAAACGATCCAGCGAATTCTTCAGGAGGCAGGGAATCATCCCGGACATTCTAGAGATGGCTAGGAGACGTGGCATAGCCTGTTCCGATAAGAAACTGTTGAGTTATGGTGAAACAGAGAGTTTACTTGCGGTTTACGTTATAATGGCTATATCCTTTATGTCCTGAAATCCAAATTGATTGCAAACGATCCAGCGAATTCTTCAGGAGGCACTGAAATCATCCCGGACATTCTAGAGATGGCTAGGAGGCGTGGCATGGCCTGTTCCGATAAGAAACTGTTGAGTTATGGTGAAACAGGGAGTTTACTTGCGGTTTACGTTATAATGGCTATATCCTTTATGTCCTGAAATCCAAATTGATTGCAAACGATCCAGCGAATTCTTCAGGAGGCACTGACACATTCCGGACATTCTAGAGATGGCTAGAAAGCGTGGCATGGCCTGTTCCGATAAGAAACTGTTGAGTTATGGTGAAACAGTGAGTTTACTTGCGGTTTACGCTATAGTGGCTATATCCGTTATGTCCTGAAATCCAAATTGATTGCAAACGATCCAGCGAATTCTTCAGGAGGCATGAAATCATCCCGGACATTCAAGAGATGGCTAGAAGGCATGGCATGGCCTGTTCCGATAAGAAACTGTTGAGTTATGGTGAAACAGGGAGTTTACTTGCGGTTTACGTTATAATGGCTATATCCTTTATGTCCTGAAATCCAAATTGATTGCAAACGATCCAGCGAATTCTTCAGGAGGCACTGACACATTCGGGACATTCTAGAGATGGCTAGAAAGCGTGGCATGGCATGTTCCGATAAGAAACTGTTGAGTTATGGTGAAACAGTGAGTTTACTTGCGGTTTACGCTATAGTGGCTATATCCGTTACGTCCTGAAATCCAAATTGATTGCAAACGATCCAGCGAATTCTTCAGGAGGCATGAAATCATCCCGGACATTCTAGAGATGGCTAGGAGACGTGGCATAGCCTGTTCCGATAAGAAACTGTTGAGTTATGGTGAAACAGAGAGTTTACTTGCGGTTTACGGTATAATGGCTATATCCTTTATGTCCTGAAATCCAAATTGATTGCACACGATCCAGCGAATTCTTCAGAAGGCAGGGAATCATCCCGGACATTCTAGAGATGGCTAGGAGGCGTGGCATAGCCTGTTCCGATAAGAAACTGTTGAGTTATGGTGAAACAGAGAGTTTACTTGCGGTTTACGGTATAATGGCTATATCCTTTATGTCCTGAAATCCAAATTGATTGCACACGATCCAGCGAATTCTTCAGGAGGCAGGGAATCATCCCGGACATTCTAGAGATGGCTAGGAGACGTGGCATAGCCTGTTCCGATAAGAAACTGTTGAGTTATGGTGAAACAGAGAGTTTACTTGCGGTTTACGGTATAATGGCTATATCCTTTATGTCCTGAAATCCAAATTGATTGCACACGATCCAGCGAATTCTTCAGGAGGCACTGACACATTCCGGACATTCTAGAGATGGCTAGAAAGCGTGGCATGGCATGTTCCGATAAGAAACTGTTGAGTTATGGTGAAACAGGGAGTTTACTTGCGGTTTACGGTATAATGGCTATATCCTTTATGTCCTGAAATCCAAATTGATTGCAAACGATCCAGCGAATTCTTCAGGAGGCAGGGAATCATCCCGGACATTCTAGAGATGGCTAGGAGGCGTGGCATAGCCTGTTCCGATAAGAAACTGTTGAGTTATGGTGAAACAGGGAGTTTACTTGCGGTTTACGTTATAATGGCTATATCCTTTATGTCCTGAAATCCAAATTGATTGCAAACGATCCAGCGAATTCTTCAGGAGGCACTGGAATCATCCCGGACATTCTAGAGATGGCTAGGAGGCGTGGCATGGCCTGTTCCGATAAGAAACTGTTGAGTTATGGTGAAACAGGGAGTTTACTTGCGGTTTACGTTATAATGGCTATATCCTTTATGTCCTGAAATCCAAATTGATTGCAAACGATCCAGCGAATTCTTCAGGAGGCATGAAATCATCCCGGACATTCAAGAGATGGCTAGAAGCGTGGCATGGCCTGTTCCGATAAGAAACTGTTGAGTTATGGTGAAACAGGGAGTTTACTTGCGGTTTACGTTATAATGGCTATATCCTTTATGTCCTGAAATCCAAATTGATTGCAAACGATCCAGCGAATTCTTCAGGAGGCACTGACACATTCGGGACATTCTAGAGATGGCTAGAAAGCGTGGCATGGCATGTTCCGATAAGAAACTGTTGAGTTATGGTGAAACAGTGAGTTTACTTGCGGTTTACGCTATAGTGGCTATATCCGTTACGTCCTGAAATCCAAATTGATTGCAAACGATCCAGCGAATTCTTCAGGAGGCATGAAATCATCCCGGACATTCTAGAGATGGCTAGAAGGCATGGCATGGCCTGTTCCGATAAGAAACTGTTGAGTTATGGTGAAACAGGGAGTTTACTTGCGGTTTACGTTATAATGGCTATATCCTTTATGTCCTGAAATCCAAATTGATTGCAAACGATCCAGCGAATTCTTCAGGAGGCAGGGAATCATCCCGGACATTCTAGAGATGGCTAGGAGACGTGGCATAGCCTGTTCCGATAAGAAACTGTTGAGTTATGGTGAAACAGAGAGTTTACTTGCGGTTTACGGTATAATGGCTATATCCTTTATGTCCTGAAATCCAAATTGATTGCAAACGATCCAGCGAATTCTTCAGAAGGCATGGAATCATCCCGGACATTCTAGAGATGGCTAGGAGACGTGGCATAGCCTGTTCCGATAAGAAACTGTTGAGTTATGGTGAAACAGGGAGTTTACTTGCGGTTTACGTTATAATGGCTATATCCTTTATGTCCTGAAATCCAAATTGATTGCAAACGATCCAGCGAATTCTTCAGGAGGCACTGGAACATTCCGGACATTCTAGAGATGGCTAGAAAGCGTGGCATGGCCTGTTCCGATAAGAAACTGTTGAGTTATGGTGAAACAGAGAGTTTACTTGCGGTTTACGTTATAATGGCTATATCCTTTATGTCCTGAAATCCAAATTGATTGCAAACGATCCAGCGAATTCTTCAGGAGGCATGGAATCATCCCGGACATTCTAGAGATGGCTAGGAGACGTGGCATAGCCTGTTCCGATAAGAAACTGTTGAGTTATGGTGAAACAGAGAGTTTACTTGCGGTTTACGTTATAATGGCTATATCCTTTATGTCCTGAAATCCAAATTGATTGCAAACGATCCAGCGAATTCTTCAGAAGGCAGGGAATCATCCCGGACATTCTAGAGATGGCTAGGAGGCGTGGCATGGCCTGTTCCGATAAGAAACTGTTGAGTTATGGTGAAACAGGGAGTTTACTTGCGGTTTACGTTATAATGGCTATATCCGTTACGTCCTGAAATCCAAATTGATTGCAAACGATCCAGCGAATTCTTCAGGAGGCATGAAATCATCCCGGACATTCAAGAGATGGCTAGAATGCATGGCATGGCCTGTTCCGATAAGAAACTGTTGAGTTATGGTGAAACAGGGAGTTTACTTGCGGTTTACGTTATAATGGCTATATCCTTTATGTCCTGAAATCCAAATTGATTGCAAACGATCCAGCGAATTCTTCAGGAGGCACTGACACATTCGGGACATTCTAGAGATGGCTAGAAAGCGTGGCATGGCATGTTCCGATAAGAAACTGTTGAGTTATGGTGAAACAGTGAGTTTACTTGCGGTTTACGCTATAGTGGCTATATCCGTTACGTCCTGAAATCCAAATTGATTGCAAACGATCCAGCGAATTCTTCAGGAGGCATGAAATCATCCCGGACATTCAAGAGATGGCTAGAAGGCGTGGCATGGCCTGTTCCGATAAGAAACTGTTGAGTTATGGTGAAACAGGGAGTTTACTTGCGGTTTACGTTATAATGGCTATATCCTTTATGTCCTGAAATCCAAATTGATTGCAAACGATCCAGCGAATTCTTCAGGAGGCAGGGAATCATCCCGGACATTCTAGAGATGGCTAGGAGACGTGGCATAGCCTGTTCCGATAAGAAACTGTTGAGTTATGGTGAAACAGAGAGTTTACTTGCGGTTTACGTTATAATGGCTATATCCTTTATGTCCTGAAATCCAAATTGATTGCAAACGATCCAGCGAATTCTTCAGAAGGCAGGGAATCATCCCGGACATTCTAGAGATGGCTAGGAGACGTGGCATAGCCTGTTCCGATAAGAAACTGTTGAGTTATGGTGAAACAGGGAGTTTACTTGCGGTTTACGTTATAATGGCTATATCCTTTATGTCCTGAAATCCAAATTGATTGCAAACGATCCAGCGAATTCTTCAGGAGGCACTGGAACATTCCGGACATTCTAGAGATGGCTAGAAAGCGTGGCATGGCCTGTTCCGATAAGAAACTGTTGAGTTATGGTGAAACAGGGAGTTTACTTGCGGTTTACGTTATAGTGGCTATATCCGTTATGTCCTGAAATCCAAATTGATTGCAAACGATCCAGCGAATTCTTCAGGAGGCAGGGAATCATCCCGGACATTCTAGAGATGGCTAGGAGGCGTGGCATGGCCTGTTCCGATAAGAAACTGTTGAGTTATGGTGAAACAGGGAGTTTACTTGCGGTTTACGTTATAATGGCTATATCCTTTATGTCCTGAAATCCAAATTGATTGCAAACGATCCAGCGAATTCTTCAGGAGGCAGGGAATCATCCCGGACATTCTAGAGATGGCTAGGAGGCGTGGCATAGCCTGTTCCGATAAGAAACTGTTGAGTTATGGTGAAACAGGGAGTTTACTTGCGGTTTACGTTATAATGGCTATATCCTTTATGTCCTGAAATCCAAATTGATTGCAAACGATCCAGCGAATTCTTCAGGAGGCATGGAATCATCCCGGACATTCTAGAGATGGCTAGGAGGCGTGGCATAGCCTGTTCCGATAAGAAACTGTTGAGTTATGGTGAAACAGGGAGTTTACTTGCGGTTTACGTTATAATGGCTATATCCTTTATGTCCTGAAATCCAAATTGATTGCAAACGATCCAGCGAATTCTTCAGGAGGCATGGGAATCATCCCGGACATTCTAGAGATGGCTAGGAGGCGTGGCATGGCCTGTTCCGATAAGAAACTGTTGAGTTATGGTGAAACAGGGAGTTTACTTGCGGTTTACGTTATAATGGCTATATCCTTTACGTCCTGAAATCCAAATTGATTGCAAACGATCCAGCGAATTCTTCAGGAGGCATGGAATCATCCCGGACATTCTAGAGATGGCTAGAAGCGTGGCATGGCCTGTTCCGATAAGAAACTGTTGAGTTATGGTGAAACAGGGAGTTTACTTGCGGTTTACGTTATAATGGCTATATCCTTTATGTCCTGAAATCCAAATTGATTGCAAACGATCCAGCGAATTCTTCAGGAGGCAGTGAAACATCCCGGACATTCTAGAGATGGCTAGGAGGCGTGGCATAGCCTGTTCCGATAAGAAACTGTTGAGTTATGGTGAAACAGTGAGTTTACTTGCGGTTTACGTTATAGTGGCTATATCCGTTACGTCCTGAAATCCAAATTGATTGCAAACGATCCAGCGAATTCTTCAGGAGGCATGAAATCATCCCGGACATTCAAGAGATGGCTAGAAGGCATGGCATGGCCTGTTCCGATAAGAAACTGTTGAGTTATGGTGAAACAGAGAGTTTACTTGCGGTTTACGTTATAATGGCTATATCCTTTATGTCCTGAAATCCAAATTGATTGCAAACGATCCAGCGAATTCTTCAGGAGGCATGGAATCATCCCGGACATTCTAGAGATGGCTAGGAGGCGTGGCATAGCCTGTTCCGATAAGAAACTGTTGAGTTATGGTGAAACAGGGAGTTTACTTGCGGTTTACGTTATAATGGCTATATCCTTTATGTCCTGAAATCCAAATTGATTGCAAACGATCCAGCGAATTCTTCAGGAGGCAGGGAATCATCCCGGACATTCTAGAGATGGCTAGGAGGCGTGGCATGGCCTGTTCCGATAAGAAACTGTTGAGTTATGGTGAAACAGGGAGTTTACTTGCGGTTTACGTTATAAGTGGCTATATCCGTTACGTCCTGAAATCCAAATTGATTGCAAACGATCCAGCGAATTCTTCAGGAGGCATGAAATCATCCCGGACATTCTAGAGATGGCTAGGAGGCGTGGCATGGCCTGTTCCGATAAGAAACTGTTGAGTTATGGTGAAACAGGGAGTTTACTTGCGGTTTACGTTATAATGGCTATATCCTTTATGTCCTGAAATCCAAATTGATTGCAAACGATCCAGCGAATTCTTCAGGAGGCATGGAATCATCCCGGACATTCTAGAGATGGCTAGGAGACGTGGCATAGCCTGTTCCGATAAGAAACTGTTGAGTTATGGTGAAACAGGGAGTTTACTTGCGGTTTACGTTATAGTGGCTATATCCTTTATGTCCTGAAATCCAAATTGATTGCAAACGATCCAGCGAATTCTTCAGGAGGCATGGAATCATCCCGGACATTCTAGAGATGGCTAGGAGACGTGGCATAGCCTGTTCCGATAAGAAACTGTTGAGTTATGGTGAAACAGGGAGTTTACTTGCGGTTTACGTTATAGTGGCTATATCCGTTACGTCCTGAAATCCAAATTGATTGCAAACGATCCAGCGAATTCTTCAGGAGGCATGAAATCATCCCGGACATTCTAGAGATGGCTAGGAGACGTGGCATAGCCTGTTCCGATAAGAAACTGTTGAGTTATGGTGAAACAGAGAGTTTACTTGCGGTTTACGTTATAATGGCTATATCCTTTATGTCCTGAAATCCAAATTGATTGCAAACGATCCAGCGAATTCTTCAGGAGGCAGGAATCATCCCGGACATTCTAGAGATGGCTAGGAGACGTGGCATAGCCTGTTCCGATAAGAAACTGTTGAGTTATGGTGAAACAGAGAGTTTACTTGCGGTTTACGTTATAATGGCTATATCCTTTATGTCCTGAAATCCAAATTGATTGCAAACGATCCAGCGAATTCTTCAGGAGGCAGGGAATCATCCCGGACATTCTAGAGATGGCTAGGAGACGTGGCATAGCCTGTTCCGATAAGAAACTGTTGAGTTATGGTGAAACAGAGAGTTTACTTGCGGTTTACGTTATAGTGGCTATATCCGTTATGTCCTGAAATCCAAATTGATTGCAAACGATCCAGCGAATTCTTCAGGAGGCATGGAATCATCCCGGACATTCTAGAGATGGCTAGGAGACGTGGCATAGCCTGTTCCGATAAGAAACTGTTGAGTTATGGTGAAACAGTAGTTTACTTGCGGTTTACGTTATAGTGGCTATATCCGTTATGTCCTGAAATCCAAATTGATTGCAAACGATCCAGCGAATTCTTCAGGAGGCATGAAATCATCCCGGACATTCTAGAGATGGCTAGGAGACGTGGCATAGCCTGTTCCGATAAGAAACTGTTGAGTTATGGTGAAACAGAGAGTTTACTTGCGGTTAACGTTATTGTGGCTATATCCGTTATGTCCTGAAATCCAAATTGATTGCAAACGATCCAGCGAATTCTTCAGGAGGCATGGAATCATCCCGGACATTCTAGAGATGGCTAGGAGGCGTGGCATAGCCTGTTCCGATAAGAAACTGTTGAGTTATGGTGAAACAGAGAGTTTACTTGCGGTTTACGTTATAATGGCTATATCCGTTACGTCCTGAAATCCAAATTGATTGCAAACGATCCAGCGAATTCTTCAGGAGGCATGGAATCATCCCGGACATTCTAGAGATGGCTAGGAGACGTGGCATAGCCTGTTCCGATAAGAAACTGTTGAGTTATGGTGAAACAGTGAGTTTACTTGCGGTTTACGTTATAGTGGCTATATCCGTTACGTCCTGAAATCCAAATTGATTGCAAACGATCCAGCGAATTCTTCAGGAGGCAGGGAATCATCCCGGACATTCTAGAGATGGCTAGGAGACGTGGCATAGCCTGTTCCGATAAGAAACTGTTGAGTTATGGTGAAACAGAGAGTTTACTTGCGGTTAACGTTATTGTGGCTATATCCGTTATGTCCTGAAATGTAAATTGATTGCAAGCGATCCAGCGAATTCTTCAGGAGGCAGGGAATCACCCCGGACATTCTAGAGATGGCTAGGGAGACGTGGCATAGCCTGTTCCGATAAGAAACTGTTGAGTTATGGTGAAACAGTAGAGTTTACTTGCGGTTTACGTTATAGTGGCTATATCCGTTATGTCCTGAAATCCAAATTGATTGCAAACGATCCAGCGAATTCTTCAGGAGGCATTGAAACATCCGGACATTCTAGAGATGGCTAGGAGGCGTGGCATAGCCTGTTCCGATAAGAAACTGTTGAGTTATGGTGAAACAGAGAGTTTACTTGCGGTTTACGGTATAATGGTATACGGTATAATGGACATTCTAGAGATGGCTAGGAGACGTGGCATAGCCTGTTCCGATAAGAAACTGTTGAGTTATGGTGAAACAGGAGGTTTACTTGCGGTTTACGTTATAGTGGCTATATCCTTTATGTCCTGAAATCCAAATTGATTGCAAACGATCCAGCGAATTCTACAGGAGGCATTGGGACATTCCGGACATTCTAGAGATGGCTAGGGAGCGTGGCATGGCCTGTTCCGATAAGAAACTGTTGAGTTATGGTGAAACAGAGAGTTTACTTGCGGTTTACGTTATAGTGGCTATATCCGTTACGTCCTGAAATCCAAATTGATTGCAAACGATCCAGCGAATTCTTCAGGAGGCATGGTATCATCCCGGACATTCAAGAGATGGCTAGGAGACGTGGCATAGCCTGTTCCGATAAGAAACTGTTGAGTTATGGTGAAACGGGTAGTTTACTTGCGGTTTACGTTATAGTGGCTATATCCGTTACGTCCTGAAATCCAAATTGATTGCAAACGATCCAGCGAATTCTTCAGGAGGCATGGTATCATCCCGGACATTCAAGAGATGGCTAGGAGACGTGGCATAGCCTGTTCCGATAAGAAACTGTTGAGTTATGGTGAAACAGAGAGTTTACTTGCGGTTTACGTTATAGTGGCTATATCCGTTATGTCCTGAAATCCAAATTGATTGCAAACGATCCAGCGAATTCTTCAGGAGGCATGGTATCATCCCGGACATTCAAGAGATGGCTAGGAGACGTGGCATAGCCTGTTCCGATAAGAAACTGTTGAGTTATGGTGAAACAGTAGGTTTACTTGCGGTTTACGTTATAGTGGCTATATCCGTTATGTCCTGAAATCCAAATTGATTGCAAACGATCCAGCGAATTCTTCAGGAGGCAGGGAATCATCCCGGACATTCTAGAGATGGCTAGGAGACGTGGCATAGCCTGTTCCGATAAGAAACTGTTGAGTTATGGTGAAACAGAGAGTTTACTTGCGGTTTACGTTATAGTGGCTATATCCGTTACGTCCTGAAATCCAAATTGATTGCAAACGATCCAGCGAATTCTTCAGGAGGCATGGAATCATCCCGGACATTCTAGAGATGGCTAGGAGACGTGGCATAGCCTGTTCCGATAAGAAACTGTTGAGTTATGGTGAAACAGTAGGTTTACTTGCGGTTTACGTTATAGTGGCTATATCCTTTACGTCCTGAAATCCAAATTGATTGCAAACGATCCAGCGAATTCTTCAGAAGGCATTGACACATGCCGGACATTCTAGAGATGGCTAGGAGACGTGGCATGGCATGTTCCGATAATAAACTGTTGAGTTATGGTGAAACAGTAGGTTTACTTGCGGTTTACGTTATAGTGGCTATATCCGTTACGTCCTGAAATCCAAATTGATTGCAAACGATCCAGCGAATTCTTCAGGAGGCATGGAATCATCCCGGACATTCTAGAGATGGCTAGGAGACGTGGCATAGCCTGTTCCGATAAGAAACTGTTGAGTTATGGTGAAACAGTAGAGTTTACTTGCGGTTTACGTTATAGTGGCTATATCCGTTATGTCCTGAAATCCAAATTGATTGAAACGATCCAGCGAATTCTTCAGAAGGCAGGGAATCATTCCGGACATTCTAGAGATGGCTAGGAGGCGTGGCATAGCCTGTTCCGATAAGAAACTGTTGAGTTATGGTGAAACAGTAGAGTTTACTTGCGGTTTACGTTATAGTGGCTATATCCGTTATGTCCTGAAATCCAAATTGATTGCAAACGATCCAGCGAATTCTTCAGGAGGCAGGGAATCATCCCGGACATTCTAGAGATGGCTAGGAGACGTGGCATAGCCTGTTCCGATAAGAAACTGTTGAGTTATGGTGAAACAGTAGGTTTACTTGCGGTTTACGTTATAGTGGCTATATCCGTTACGTCCTGAAATCCAAATTGATTGCAAACGATCCAGCGAATTCTTCAGGAGGCATGGAATGATCCCGGACATTCTAGAGATGGCTAGGAGACGTGGCATAGCCTGTTCCGATAAGAAACTGTTGAGTTATGGTGAAACAGTAGGTTTACTTGCGGTTTACGTTATAGTGGCTATCTCCGTTACGTCCTGAAATCCAAATTGATTGCAAACGATCCAGCGAATTCTTCAGGAGGCAGGGAATCATCCCGGACATTCTAGAGATGGCTAGGAGACGTGGCATAGCCTGTTCCGATAAGAAACTGTTGAGTTATGGTGAAACAGTAGGTTTACTTGCGGTTTACGTTGTAGTGGCTATATCCGTTATGTCCTGAAATCCAAATTGATTGCAAACGATCCAGCGAATTCTTCAGGAGGCATGGAATGATCCCGGACATTCTAGAGATGGCTAGGAGACGTGGCATAGCCTGTTCCGATAAGAAACTGTTGAGTTATGGTGAAACAGTAGGTTTACTTGCGGTTTACGTTATAGTGGCTATATCCGTTACGTCCTGAAATCCAAATTGATTGCAAACGATCCAGCGAATTCTTCAGGAGGCAGGGAATCATCCCGGACATTCTAGAGATGGCTAGGAGACGTGGCATAGCCTGTTCCGATAAGAAACTGTTGAGTTATGGTGAAACAGTAGGTTTACTTGCGGTTTACGTTATAGTGGCTATATCCGTTATGTCCTGAAATCCAAATTGATTGCAAACGATCCAGCGAATTCTTCAGGAGGCAGGGAATCATCCCGGACATTCTAGAGATGGCTAGGAGACGTGGCATAGCCTGTTCCGATAAGAAACTGTTGAGTTATGGTGAAACAGAGAGTTTACTTGCGGTTTACGTTATAGTGGCTATATCCGTTACGTCCTGAAATCCAAATTGATTGCAAACGATCCAGCGAATTCTTCAGGAGGCATGGAATGATCCCGGACATTCTAGAGATGGCTAGGAGACGTGGCATAGCCTGTTCCGATAAGAAACTGTTGAGTTATGGTGAAACAGTAGGTTTACTTGCGGTTTACGTTATAGTGGCTATCTCCGTTACGTCCTGAAATCCAAATTGATTGCAAACGATCCAGCGAATTCTTCAGGAGGCAGGGAATCATCCCGGACATTCTAGAGATGGCTAGGAGACGTGGCATAGCCTGTTCCGATAAGAAACTGTTGAGTTATGGTGAAACAGTAGGTTTACTTGCGGTTTACGTTATAGTGGCTATCTCCGTTACGTCCTGAAATGCAAATTGATTGCAAACGATCCAGCGAATTCTTCAGGAGGCAGGGAATCATCCCGGACATTCTAGAGATGGCTAGGAGACGTGGCATAGCCTGTTCCGATAAGAAACTGTTGAGTTATGGTGAAACAGTAGGTTTACTTGCGGTTTACGTTATAGTGGCTATCTCCGTTACGTCCTGAAATGCAAATTGATTGCAAACGATCCAGCGAATTCTTCAGGAGGCATGGAATGATCCCGGACATTCTAGAGATGGCTAGGAGACGTGGCATAGCCTGTTCCGATAAGAAACTGTTGAGTTATGGTGAAACAGTAGGTTTACTTGCGGTTTACGTTATAGTGGCTATATCCGTTACGTCCTGAAATCCAAATTGATTGCAAACGATCCAGCGAATTCTTCAGGAGGCAGGGAATCATCCCGGACATTCTAGAGATGGCTAGGAGACGTGGCATAGCCTGTTCCGATAAGAAACTGTTGAGTTATGGTGAAACAGTAGGTTTACTTGCGGTTTACGTTATAGTGGCTATCTCCGTTACGTCCTGAAATCCAAATTGATTGCAAACGATCCAGCGAATTCTTCAGGAGGCATGGAATCATCCCGGACATTCTAGAGATGGCTAGGAGACGTGGCATAGCCTGTTCCGATAAGAAACTGTTGAGTTATGGTGAAACAGTAGGTTTACTTGCGGTTTACGTTATAGTGGCTATCTCCGTTACGTCCTGAAATCCAAATTGATTGCAAACGATCCAGCGAATTCTTCAGGAGGCATGGAATGATCCCGGACATTCTAGAGATGGCTAGGAGACGTGGCATAGCCTGTTCCGATAAGAAACTGTTGAGTTATGGTGAAACAGTAGGTTTACTTGCGGTTTACGTTATAGTGGCTATATCCGTTATGTCCTGAAATCCAAATTGATTGCAAACGATCCAGCGAATTCTTCAGGAGGCAGGGAATCATCCCGGACATTCTAGAGATGGCTAGGAGACGTGGCATAGCCTGTTCCGATAAGAAACTGTTGAGTTATGGTGAAACAGTAGGTTTACTTGCGGTTTACGTTATAGTGGCTATATCCGTTACGTCCTGAAATCCAAATTGATTGCAAACGATCCAGCGAATTCTTCAGGAGGCATGGAATCATCCCGGACATTCTAGAGATGGCTAGGAGACGTGGCATAGCCTGTTCCGATAAGAAACTGTTGAGTTATGGTGAAACAGAGAGTTTACTTGCGGTTTACGTTATAGTGGCTATATCCGTTACGTCCTGAAATCCAAATTGATTGCAAACGATCCAGCGAATTCTTCAGAAGGCAGGGAATCATCCCGGACATTCTAGAGATGGCTAGGAGACGTGGCATAGCCTGTTCCGATAAGAAACTGTTGAGTTATGGTGAAACAGTAGGTTTACTTGCGGTTTACGTTATAGTGGCTATCTCCGTTACGTCCTGAAATCCAAATTGATTGCAAACGATCCAGCGAATTCTTCAGGAGGCAGGGAATCATCCCGGACATTCTAGAGATGGCTAGGAGACGTGGCATAGCCTGTTCCGATAAGAAACTGTTGAGTTATGGTGAAACAGTAGGTTTACTTGCGGTTTACGTTATAGTGGCTATATCCGTTACGTCCTGAAATCCAAATTGATTGCAAACGATCCAGCGAATTCTTCAGGAGGCAGGGAATCATCCCGGACATTCTAGAGATGGCTAGGAGACGTGGCATAGCCTGTTCCGATAAGAAACTGTTGAGTTATGGTGAAACAGTAGGTTTACTTGCGGTTTACGTTATAGTGGCTATATCCGTTACGTCCTGAAATCCAAATTGATTGCAAACGATCCAGCGAATTCTTCAGGAGGCATGGAATGATCCCGGACATTCTAGAGATGGCTAGGAGACGTGGCATAGCCTGTTCCGATAAGAAACTGTTGAGTTATGGTGAAACAGTAGGTTTACTTGCGGTTTACGTTATAGTGGCTATATCCGTTACGTCCTGAAATCCAAATTGATTGCAAACGATCCAGCGAATTCTTCAGGAGGCAGGAATCATCCCGGACATTCTAGAGATGGCTAGGAGACGTGGCATAGCCTGTTCCGATAAGAAACTGTTGAGTTATGGTGAAACAGTAGGTTTACTTGCGGTTTACGTTATAGTGGCTATCTCCGTTACGTCCTGAAATCCAAATTGATTGCAAACGATCCAGCGAATTCTTCAGGAGGCAGGGAATCATCCCGGACATTCTAGAGATGGCTAGGAGACGTGGCATAGCCTGTTCCGATAAGAAACTGTTGAGTTATGGTGAAACAGTAGGTTTACTTGCGGTTTACGTTATAGTGGCTATATCCGTTATGTCCTGAAATCCAAATTGATTGCAAACGATCCAGCGAATTCTTCAGGAGGCAGGGAATCATCCCGGACATTCTAGAGATGGCTAGGAGACGTGGCATAGCCTGTTCCGATAAGAAACTGTTGAGTTATGGTGAAACAGTAGGTTTACTTGCGGTTTACGTTATAGTGGCTATCTCCGTTACGTCCTGAAATCCAAATTGATTGCAAACGATCCAGCGAATTCTTCAGGAGGCATGGAATCATCCCGGACATTCTAGAGATGGCTAGGAGACGTGGCATAGCCTGTTCCGATAAGAAACTGTTGAGTTATGGTGAAACAGTAGGTTTACTTGCGGTTTACGTTATAGTGGCTATATCCGTTACGTCCTGAAATCCAAATTGATTGCAAACGATCCAGCGAATTCTTCAGGAGGCATGGAATGATCCCGGACATTCTAGAGATGGCTAGGAGACGTGGCATAGCCTGTTCCGATAAGAAACTGTTGAGTTATGGTGAAACAGTAGGTTTACTTGCGGTTTACGTTATAGTGGCTATATCCGTTACGTCCTGAAATCCAAATTGATTGCAAACGATCCAGCGAATTCTTCAGGAGGCATGGAATGATCCCGGACATTCTAGAGATGGCTAGGAGACGTGGCATAGCCTGTTCCGATAAGAAACTGTTGAGTTATGGTGAAACAGTAGGTTTACTTGCGGTTTACGTTATAGTGGCTATATCCGTTACGTCCTGAAATCCAAATTGATTGCAAACGATCCAGCGAATTCTTCAGGAGGCATGGGAATCATCCCGGACATTCTAGAGATGGCTAGGAGACGTGGCATAGCCTGTTCCGATAAGAAACTGTTGAGTTATGGTGAAACAGTAGGTTTACTTGCGGTTTACGTTATAGTGGCTATATCCGTTACGTCCTGAAATCCAAATTGATTGCAAACGATCCAGCGAATTCTTCAGGAGGCATGGAATGATCCCGGACATTCTAGAGATGGCTAGGAGACGTGGCATAGCCTGTTCCGATAAGAAACTGTTGAGTTATGGTGAAACAGTAGGTTTACTTGCGGTTTACGTTATAGTGGCTATATCCGTTACGTCCTGAAATCCAAATTGATTGCAAACGATCCAGCGAATTCTTCAGGAGGCAGGAATCATCCCGGACATTCTAGAGATGGCTAGGAGACGTGGCATAGCCTGTTCCGATAAGAAACTGTTGAGTTATGGTGAAACAGTAGGTTTACTTGCGGTTTACGTTATAGTGGCTATCTCCGTTACGTCCTGAAATCCAAATTGATTGCAAACGATCCAGCGAATTCTTCAGGAGGCAGGGAATCATCCCGGACATTCTAGAGATGGCTAGGAGACGTGGCATAGCCTGTTCCGATAAGAAACTGTTGAGTTATGGTGAAACAGTAGGTTTACTTGCGGTTTACGTTATAGTGGCTATCTCCGTTACGTCCTGAAATCCAAATTGATTGCAAACGATCCAGCGAATTCTTCAGGAGGCATGGAATGATCCCGGACATTCTAGAGATGGCTAGGAGACGTGGCATAGCCTGTTCCGATAAGAAACTGTTGAGTTATGGTGAAACAGTAGGTTTACTTGCGGTTTACGTTATAGTGGCTATCTCCGTTACGTCCTGAAATCCAAATTGATTGCAAACGATCCAGCGAATTCTTCAGGAGGCAGGGAATCATCCCGGACATTCTAGAGATGGCTAGGAGACGTGGCATAGCCTGTTCCGATAAGAAACTGTTGAGTTATGGTGAAACAGTAGGTTTACTTGCGGTTTACGTTATAGTGGCTATCTCCGTTACGTCCTGAAATCCAAATTGATTGCAAACGATCCAGCGAATTCTTCAGGAGGCATGGAATGATCCCGGACATTCTAGAGATGGCTAGGAGACGTGGCATAGCCTGTTCCGATAAGAAACTGTTGAGTTATGGTGAAACAGTAGGTTTACTTGCGGTTTACGTTATAGTGTCTATATCCGTTACGTCCTGAAATCCAAATTGATTGCAAACGATCCAGCGAATTCTTCAGGAGGCATGGAATGATCCCGGACATTCTAGAGATGGCTAGGAGACGTGGCATAGCCTGTTCCGATAAGAAACTGTTGAGTTATGGTGAAACAGTAGGTTTACTTGCGGTTTACGTTATAGTGTCTATATCCGTTACGTCCTGAAATCCAAATTGATTGCAAACGATCCAGCGAATTCTTCAGGAGGCATGGAATGATCCCGGACATTCTAGAGATGGCTAGGAGACGTGGCATAGCCTGTTCCGATAAGAAACTGTTGAGTTATGGTGAAACAGTAGGTTTACTTGCGGTTTACGTTATAGTGGCTATCTCCGTTACGTCCTGAAATCCAAATTGATTGCAAACGATCCAGCGAATTCTTCAGGAGGCAGGGAATCATCCCGGACATTCTAGAGATGGCTAGGAGACGTGGCATAGCCTGTTCCGATAAGAAACTGTTGAGTTATGGTGAAACAGTAGGTTTACTTGCGGTTTACGTTATAGTGGCTATCTCCGTTTATGTCCTGAAATCCAAATTGATTGCAAACGATCCAGCGAATTCTTCAGGAGGCATGGAATCATCCCGGACATTCTAGAGATGGCTAGGAGACGTGGCATAGCCTGTTCCGATAAGAAACTGTTGAGTTATGGTGAAACAGTAGGTTTACTTGCGGTTTACGTTATAGTGGCTATCTCCGTTACGTCCTGAAATCCAAATTGATTGCAAACGATCCAGCGAATTCTTCAGGAGGCATGGAATCATCCCGGACATTCTAGAGATGGCTAGGGAGACGTGGCATAGCCTGTTCCGATAAGAAACTGTTGAGTTATGGTGAAACAGTAGGTTTACTTGCGGTTTACGTTATAGTGGCTATATCCGTTACGTCCTGAAATCCAAATTGATTGCAAACGATCCAGCGAATTCTTCAGGAGGCAGGGAATCATCCCGGACATTCTAGAGATGGCTAGGAGACGTGGCATAGCCTGTTCCGATAAGAAACTGTTGAGTTATGGTGAAACAGTAGGTTTACTTGCGGTTTACGTTATAGTGGCTATATCCGTTACGTCCTGAAATGCAAATTGATTGCAAACGATCCAGCGAATTCTTCAGGAGGCAGGGAATCATCCCGGACATTCTAGAGATGGCTAGGAGACGTGGCATAGCCTGTTCCGATAAGAAACTGTTGAGTTATGGTGAAACAGTAGGTTTACTTGCGGTTTACGTTATAGTGGCTATCTCCGTTACGTCCTGAAATCCAAATTGATTGCAAACGATCCAGCGAATTCTTCAGGAGGCATGGGAATCATCCCGGACATTCTAGAGATGGCTAGGAGACGTGGCATAGCCTGTTCCGATAAGAAACTGTTGAGTTATGGTGAAACAGTAGGTTTACTTGCGGTTTACGTTATAGTGGCTATCTCCCGTTACGTCCTGAAATCCAAATTGATTGCAAACGATCCAGCGAATTCTTCAGGAGGCAGGGAATCATCCCGGACATTCTAGAGATGGCTAGGAGACGTGGCATAGCCTGTTCCGATAAGAAACTGTTGAGTTATGGTGAAACAGTAGGTTTACTTGCGGTTTACGTTATAATGGCTATATCCTTTATGTCCTGAAATCCAAATTGATTGCAAACGATCTAGCGAATTCTACAGAATGCATTTAGACATTCGGGACATTCTATGGCTAGGAAGCGTGGCATGGCATGTTCCGATAAGAAACTGTTGAGTTATGGTGAAACAGTAGGTTTACTTGCGGTTTACGTTATAGTGGCTATCTCCGTTACGTCCTGAAATCCAAATTGATTGCAAACGATCCAGCGAATTCTTCAGGAGGCAGGGAATCATCCCGGACATTCTAGAGATGGCTAGGAGACGTGGCATAGCCTGTTCCGATAAGAAACTGTTGAGTTATGGTGAAACAGTAGGTTTACTTGCGGTTTACGTTATAGTGGCTATCTCCGTTACGTCCTGAAATCCAAATTGATTGCAAACGATCCAGCGAATTCTTCAGGAGGCAGGGAATCATCCCGGACATTCTAGAGATGGCTAGGAGACGTGGCATAGCCTGTTCCGATAAGAAACTGTTGAGTTATGGTGAAACAGTAGGTTTACTTGCGGTTTACGTTATAGTGGCTATCTCCGTTACGTCCTGAAATCCAAATTGATTGCAAACGATCCAGCGAATTCTTCAGGAGGCAGGGAATCATCCCGGACATTCTAGAGATGGCTAGGAGACGTGGCATAGCCTGTTCCGATAAGAAACTGTTGAGTTATGGTGAAACAGAGGGTTTACTTGCGGTTTACGTTATAGTGGCTATATCCGTTACGTCCTGAAATCCAAATTGATTGCAAACGATCCAGCGAATTCTTCAGGAGGCAGGAATCATCCCGGACATTCTAGAGATGGCTAGGAGACGTGGCATAGCCTGTTCCGATAAGAAACTGTTGAGTTATGGTGAAACAGTAGGTTTACTTGCGGTTTACGTTATAGTGGCTATCTCCGTTACGTCCTGAAATCCAAATTGATTGCAAACGATCCAGCGAATTCTTCAGGAGGCAGGGAATCATCCCGGACATTCTAGAGATGGCTAGGAGACGTGGCATAGCCTGTTCCGATAAGAAACTGTTGAGTTATGGTGAAACAGTAGGTTTACTTGCGGTTTACGTTATAGTGGCTATCTCCCGTTACGTCCTGAAATCCAAATTGATTGCAAACGATCCAGCGAATTCTTCAGGAGGCATGGAATGATCCCGGACATTCTAGAGATGGCTAGGAGACGTGGCATAGCCTGTTCCGATAAGAAACTGTTGAGTTATGGTGAAACAGTAGGTTTACTTGCGGTTTACGTTATAGTGGCTATATCCGTTACGTCCTGAAATCCAAATTGATTGCAAACGATCCAGCGAATTCTTCAGGAGGCATGGGAATCATCCCGGACATTCTAGAGATGGCTAGGAGACGTGGCATAGCCTGTTCCGATAAGAAACTGTTGAGTTATGGTGAAACAGTAGGTTTACTTGCGGTTTACGTTATAGTGGCTATATCCGTTACGTCCTGAAATCCAAATTGATTGCAAACGATCCAGCGAATTCTTCAGGAGGCATGGAATGATCCCGGACATTCTAGAGATGGCTAGGAGACGTGGCATAGCCTGTTCCGATAAGAAACTGTTGAGTTATGGTGAAACAGTAGGTTTACTTGCGGTTTACGTTATAGTGGCTATCTCCGTTACGTCCTGAAATCCAAATTGATTGCAAACGATCCAGCGAATTCTTCAGGAGGCATGGAATGATCCCGGACATTCTAGAGATGGCTAGGAGACGTGGCATAGCCTGTTCCGATAAGAAACTGTTGAGTTATGGTGAAACAGTAGGTTTACTTGCGGTTTACGTTATAGTGGCTATCTCCGTTACGTCCTGAAATCCAAATTGATTGCAAACGATCCAGCGAATTCTTCAGGAGGCAGGGGAATCATCCCGGACATTCTAGAGATGGCTAGGAGACGTGGCATAGCCTGTTCCGATAAGAAACTGTTGAGTTATGGTGAAACAGTAGGTTTACTTGCGGTTTACGTTATAGTGGCTATCTCCGTTACGTCCTGAAATCCAAATTGATTGCAAACGATCCAGCGAATTCTTCAGGAGGCATGGAATGATCCCGGACATTCTAGAGATGGCTAGGAGACGTGGCATAGCCTGTTCCGATAAGAAACTGTTGAGTTATGGTGAAACAGTAGGTTTACTTGCGGTTTACGTTATAGTGGCTATATCCGTTACGTCCTGAAATCCAAATTGATTGCAAACGATCCAGCGAATTCTTCAGGAGGCAGGGAATCATCCCGGACATTCTAGAGATGGCTAGGAGACGTGGCATAGCCTGTTCCGATAAGAAACTGTTGAGTTATGGTGAAACAGTAGGTTTACTTGCGGTTTACGTTATAGTGGCTATATCCGTTACGTCCTGAAATCCAAATTGATTGCAAACGATCCAGCGAATTCTTCAGGAGGCAGGGAATCATCCCGGACATTCTAGAGATGGCTAGGAGACGTGGCATAGCCTGTTCCGATAAGAAACTGTTGAGTTATGGTGAAACAGTAGGTTTACTTGCGGTTTACGTTATAGTGGCTATCTCCGTTACGTCCTGAAATCCAAATTGATTGCAAACGATCCAGCGAATTCTTCAGGAGGCAGGGAATCATCCCGGACATTCTAGAGATGGCTAGGAGACGTGGCATAGCCTGTTCCGATAAGAAACTGTTGAGTTATGGTGAAACAGTAGGTTTACTTGCGGTTTACGTTATAGTGGCTATATCCGTTACGTCCTGAAATCCAAATTGATTGCAAACGATCCAGCGAATTCTTCAGGAGGCATGGAATCATCCCGGACATTCTAGAGATGGCTAGAAGCGTGGCATGGCCTGTTCCGATAAGAAACTGTTGAGTTATGGTGAAACAGTAGGTTTACTTGCGGTTTACGTTATAGTGGCTATATCCTTTATGTCCTGAAATCCAAATTGATTGCAAACGATCCAGCGAATTCTTCAGGAGGCATGGAATCATCCCGGACATTCTAGAGATGGCTAGGAAAACGTGGCATAGCCTGTTCCGATAAGAAACTGTTGAGTTATGGTGAAACAGTAGGTTTACTTGCGGTTTACGTTATAGTGGCTATATCCGTTACGTCCTGAAATCCAAATTGATTGCAAACGATCCAGCGAATTCTTCAGGAGGCATGGAATCATCCCGGACATTCAAGAGATGGCTAGGAGACGTGGCATAGCCTGTTCCGATAAGAAACTGTTGAGTTATGGTGAAACAGAGGTTTACTTGCGGTTTACGTTATAGTGGCTATCTCCGTTACGTCCTGAAATCCAAATTGATTGCAAACGATCCAGCGAATTCTTCAGGAGGCAGGGAATCATCCCGGACATTCTAGAGATGGCTAGGAGACGTGGCATAGCCTGTTCCGATAAGAAACTGTTGAGTTATGGTGAAACAGTAGGTTTACTTGCGGTTAACGTTATTGTGGCTATATTCGTTATGTCCTGAAATGTAAATTGATTGCAAGCGATCCAGCGAATTCTTCAGGAGGCAGGGAATCATCCCGGACATTCTAGAGATGGCTAGGAGACGTGGCATAGCCTGTTCCGATAAGAAACTGTTGAGTTATGGTGAAACAGTAGGTTTACTTGCGGTTAACGTTATTGTGGCTATATCCGTTATGTCCTGAAATCCAAATTGATTGCAAACGATCCAGCGAATTCTTCAGGAGGCAGGGAATCATCCCGGACATTCTAGAGATGGCTAGGAGACGTGGCATAGCCTGTTCCGATAAGAAACTGTTGAGTTATGGTGAAACAGTAGGTTTACTTGCGGTTTACGTTATAGTGGCTATATCCGTTATGTCCTGAAATCCAAATTGATTGCAAACGATCCAGCGAATTCTTCAGGAGGCAAGGAATCATCCCGGACATTCTAGAGATGGCTAGGAGACGTGGCATAGCCTGTTCCGATAAGAAACTGTTGAGTTATGGTGAAACAGTAGGTTTACTTGCGGTTTACGTTGTAGTGGCTATATCCGTTATGTCCTGAAATCCAAATTGATTGCAAACGATCCAGCGAATTCTTCAGGAGGCATGGAATGATCCCGGACATTCTAGAGATGGCTAGGAGACGTGGCATAGCCTGTTCCGATAAGAAACTGTTGAGTTATGGTGAAACAGTAGGTTTACTTGCGGTTTACGTTATAGTGGCTATATCCGTTACGTCCTGAAATCCAAATTGATTGCAAACGATCCAGCGAATTCTTCAGGAGGCAGGGAATCATCCCGGACATTCTAGAGATGGCTAGGAGACGTGGCATAGCCTGTTCCGATAAGAAACTGTTGAGTTATGGTGAAACGGGTAGTTTACTTGCGGTTTACGTTATAGTGGCTATATCCGTTATGTCCTGAAATCCAAACTGATTGAAAACGATCTAGCGAATTCTACAGAATGCATTTAGACATTCGGGACATTCTATGGCTAGGAAGCGTGGCATGGCATGTTCCGATAAGAAACTGTTGAGTTATGGTGAAACAGTAGGTTTACTTGCGGTTTACGTTATAGTGGCTATATCCGTTACGTCCTGAAATCCAAATTGATTGCAAACGATCCAGCGAATTCTTCAGGAGGCAGGGAATCATCCCGGACATTCTAGAGATGGCTAGGAGACGTGGCATAGCCTGTTCCGATAAGAAACTGTTGAGTTATGGTGAAACAGTAGGTTTACTTGCGGTTTACGTTATAGTGGCTATATCCGTTACGTCCTGAAATCCAAATTGATTGCAAACGATCCAGCGAATTCTTCAGGAGGCAGGGAATCATCCCGGACATTCTAGAGATGGCTAGGAGACGTGGCATAGCCTGTTCCGATAAGAAACTGTTGAGTTATGGTGAAACAGTAGGTTTACTTGCGGTTTACGTTATAGTGGCTATATCCGTTACGTCCTGAAATCCAAATTGATTGCAAACGATCCAGCGAATTCTTCAGGAGGCAGGGAATCATCCCGGACATTCTAGAGATGGCTAGGAGACGTGGCATAGCCTGTTCCGATAAGAAACTGTTGAGTTATGGTGAAACAGTAGGTTTACTTGCGGTTTACGTTATAGTGGCTATATCCGTTACGTCCTGAAATCCAAATTGATTGCAAACGATCCAGCGAATTCTTCAGGAGGCATGGAATCATCCCGGACATTCTAGAGATGGCTAGGAGACGTGGCATAGCCTGTTCCGATAAGAAACTGTTGAGTTATGGTGAAACAGAGAGTTTACTTGTGGTTTACGTTATAGTGGCTATATCCTTTATGTCCTGAAATCCAAATTGATTGCAAACGATCTAGCGAATTCTACAGAATGCATTTAGACATTCGGGACATTCTATGGCTAGGAAGCGTGGCATGGCATGTTCCGATAATAAACTGTTGAGTTATGGTGAAACAGTAGGTTTACTTGCGGTTTACGTTATAGTGGCTATATCCGTTACGTCCTGAAATCCAAATTGATTGCAAACGATCCAGCGAATTCTTCAGGAGGCATGGAATCATCCCGGACATTCTAGAGATGGCTAGGAGACGTGGCATAGCCTGTTCCGATAAGAAACTGTTGAGTTATGGTGAAACAGTAGGTTTACTTGCGGTTTACGTTATAGTGGCTATATCCGTTACGTCCTGAAATCCAAATTGATTGCAAACGATCCAGCGAATTCTTCAGGAGGCAAGGAATCATCCCGGACATTCTAGAGATGGCTAGGAGACGTGGCATAGCCTGTTCCGATAAGAAACTGTTGAGTTATGGTGAAACAGTAGGTTTACTTGCGGTTTACGTTATAGTGGCTATCTCCGTTACGTCCTGAAATCCAAATTGATTGCAAACGATCCAGCGAATTCTTCAGGAGGCAGGGAATCATCCCGGACATTCTAGAGATGGCTAGGAGACGTGGCATAGCCTGTTCCGATAAGAAACTGTTGAGTTATGGTGAAACAGTAGGTTTACTTGCGGTTTACGTTATAGTGGCTATATCCGTTATGTCCTGAAATCCAAATTGATTGCAAACGATCCAGCGAATTCTTCAGGAGGCATGGAGATCATCCGGGACATTCTATGGCTAGGAAGCGTGGCATGGCCTGTTCCGATAAGAAACTGTTGAGTTATGGTGAAACAGTAGGTTTACTTGCGGTTTACGTTATAGTGGCTATATCCGTTACGTCCTGAAATCCAAATTGATTGCAAACGATCCAGCGAATTCTTCAGGAGGCATGGAATGATCCCGGACATTCTAGAGATGGCTAGGAGACGTGGCATAGCCTGTTCCGATAAGAAACTGTTGAGTTATGGTGAAACAGTAGGTTTACTTGCGGTTTACGTTATAGTGGCTATATCCGTTATGTCCTGAAATCCAAATTGATTGCAAACGATCCAGCGAATTCTTCAGGAGGCAGGGAATCATCCCGGACATTCTAGAGATGGCTAGGAGACGTGGCATAGCCTGTTCCGATAAGAAACTGTTGAGTTATGGTGAAACAGTAGGTTTACTTGCGGTTTACGTTATAGTGGCTATATCCGTTTACGTCCTGAAATCCAAATTGATTGCAAACGATCCAGCGAATTCTTCAGGAGGCAGGGAATCATCCCGGACATTCTAGAGATGGCTAGGAGACGTGGCATAGCCTGTTCCGATAAGAAACTGTTGAGTTATGGTGAAACAGAGAGTTTACTTGCGGTTTACGTTATAGTGGCTATATCCGTTACGTCCTGAAATCCAAATTGATTGCAAACGATCCAGCGAATTCTTCAGGAGGCATGGAATGATCCCGGACATTCTAGAGATGGCTAGGAGACGTGGCATAGCCTGTTCCGATAAGAAACTGTTGAGTTATGGTGAAACAGTAGAGTTTACTTGCGGTTTACGTTATAGTGGCTATATCCGTTATGTCCTGAAATCCAAATTGATTGCAAACGATCCAGCGAATTCTTCAGGAGGCATGGAATCATCCCGGACATTCTAGAGATGGCTAGGAGACGTGGCATAGCCTGTTCCGATAAGAAACTGTTGAGTTATGGTGAAACAGTAGGTTTACTTGCGGTTTACGTTATAGTGGCTATATCCGTTATGTCCTGAAATCCAAATTGATTGCAAACGATCCAGCGAATTCTACAGGAGGCATTGAGACATCCCGGACATTCAAGAGATGGCTAGGAGGCGTGGCATAGCCTGTTCCGATAAGAAACTGTTGAGTTATGGTGAAACGGGTAGTTTACTTGCGGTTAACGTTATTGTGGCTATATTCGTTATGTCCTGAAATGTAAATTGATTGCAAGCGATCCAGCGAATTCTTCAGGAGGCAGGGAATCATCCCGGACATTCTAGAGATGGCTAGGAGACGTGGCATAGCCTGTTCCGATAAGAAACTGTTGAGTTATGGTGAAACAGAGAGTTTACTTGCGGTTTACGTTATAGTGGCTATATCCGTTACGTCCTGAAATCCAAATTGATTGCAAACGATCCAGCGAATTCTTCAGGAGGCAGGGAATCATCCCGGACATTCTAGAGATGGCTAGGAGACGTGGCATAGCCTGTTCCGATAAGAAACTGTTGAGTTATGGTGAAACAGAGAGTTTACTTGCGGTTTACGTTATAGTGGCTATCTCCGTTACGTCCTGAAATCCAAATTGATTGCAAACGATCCAGCGAATTCTTCAGGAGGCATGGAATGATCCCGGACATTCTAGAGATGGCTAGGAGACGTGGCATAGCCTGTTCCGATAAGAAACTGTTGAGTTATGGTGAAACAGTAGGTTTACTTGCGGTTTACGTTATAGTGGCTATATCCGTTACGTCCTGAAATCCAAATTGATTGCAAACGATCCAGCGAATTCTTCAGGAGGCATGGAATCATCCCGGACATTCTAGAGATGGCTAGGAGACGTGGCATAGCCTGTTCCGATAAGAAACTGTTGAGTTATGGTGAAACAGTAGGTTTACTTGCGGTTTACGTTATAGTGGCTATCTCCGTTACGTCCTGAAATCCAAATTGATTGCAAACGATCCAGCGAATTCTTCAGGAGGCAGGGAATCATCCCGGACATTCTAGAGATGGCTAGGAGACGTGGCATAGCCTGTTCCGATAAGAAACTGTTGAGTTATGGTGAAACGGGTAGTTTACTTGCGGTTTACGTTGTAGTGGCTATATCCGTTATGTCCTGAAATCCAAACTGATTGCAAACGATCCAGCGAATTCTTCAGGAGGCAGGGAATCATCCCGGACATTCTAGAGATGGCTAGGAGACGTGGCATAGCCTGTTCCGATAAGAAACTGTTGAGTTATGGTGAAACAGTAGGTTTACTTGCGGTTTACGTTATAGTGGCTATATCCGTTATGTCCTGAAATCCAAACTGATTGAAAACGATCTAGCGAATTCTACAGAATGCATTTAGACATTCGGGACATTCTATGGCTAGGAAGCGTGGCATGGCATGTTCCGATAAGAAACTGTTGAGTTATGGTGAAACAGTAGGTTTACTTGCGGTTTACGTTATAGTGGCTATATCCGTTACGTCCTGAAATCCAAATTGATTGCAAACGATCCAGCGAATTCTTCAGGAGGCAGGGAATCATCCCGGACATTCTAGAGATGGCTAGGAGACGTGGCATAGCCTGTTCCGATAAGAAACTGTTGAGTTATGGTGAAACAGTAGAGTTTACTTGCGGTTTACGTTATAGTGGCTATCTCCGTTACGTCCTGAAATCCAAATTGATTGCAAACGATCCAGCGAATTCTTCAGGAGGCATGGAATCATCCCGGACATTCTAGAGATGGCTAGGAGACGTGGCATAGCCTGTTCCGATAAGAAACTGTTGAGTTATGGTGAAACGGGTAGTTTACTTGCGTTTTACGTTATAGTGGCTATATCCGTTATGTCCTGAAATCCAAATTGATTGCAAACGATCCAGCGAATTCTTCAGGAGGCAGGGAATCATCCCGGACATTCTAGAGATGGCTAGGAGACGTGGCATAGCCTGTTCCGATAAGAAACTGTTGAGTTATGGTGAAACAGTAGGTTTACTTGCGGTTTACGTTATAGTGGCTATATCCGTTATGTCCTGAAATCCAAATTGATTGCAAACGATCCAGCGAATTCTTCAGGAGGCAGGGAATCATCCCGGACATTCTAGAGATGGCTAGGAGACGTGGCATAGCCTGTTCCGATAAGAAACTGTTGAGTTATGGTGAAACAGTAGGTTTACTTGCGGTTTACGTTATAGTGGCTATCTCCGTTACGTCCTGAAATCCAAATTGATTGCAAACGATCCAGCGAATTCTTCAGGAGGCAGGGAATCATTCCGGACATTCTAGAGATGGCTAGGAGACGTGGCATAGCCTGTTCCGATAAGAAACTGTTGAGTTATGGTGAAACAGTAGGTTTACTTGCGGTTTACGTTATAGTGGCTATCTCCGTTACGTCCTGAAATCCAAATTGATTGCAAACGATCCAGCGAATTCTTCAGGAGGCATTGACACATTCCGGACATTCTAGAGATGGCTAGGAGGCGTGGCATAGCCTGTTCCGATAAGAAACTGTTGAGTTATGGTGAAACAGTAGAGTTTACTTGCGGTTTACGTTATAGTGGCTATCTCCGTTACGTCCTGAAATCCAAATTGATTGCAAACGATCCAGCGAATTCTTCAGGAGGCAGGGAATCATCCCGGACATTCTAGAGATGGCTAGGAGACGTGGCATAGCCTGTTCCGATAAGAAACTGTTGAGTTATGGTGAAACAGTAGAGTTTACTTGCGGTTTACGTTATAGTGGCTATATCCGTTATGTCCTGAAATCCAAATTGATTGCAAACGATCCAGCGAATTCTTCAGGAGGCATGGAATCATTCCGGACATTCTAGAGATGGCTAGGAGACGTGGCATAGCCTGTTCCGATAAGAAACTGTTGAGTTATGGTGAAACAGAGGTTTACTTGCGGTTTACGTTATAGTGGCTATCTCCGTTACGTCCTGAAAATCCAAATTGATTGCAAACGATCCAGCGAATTCTTCAGGAGGCATGGAATCATCCCGGACATTCTAGAGATGGCTAGGAGACGTGGCATAGCCTGTTCCGATAAGAAACTGTTGAGTTATGGTGAAACAGTAGGTTTACTTGCGGTTTACGTTATAGTGGCTATCTCCGTTACGTCCTGAAATCCAAATTGATTGCAAACGATCCAGCGAATTCTTCAGGAGGCAGGGAATCATCCCGGACATTCTAGAGATGGCTAGGAGACGTGGCATAGCCTGTTCCGATAAGAAACTGTTGAGTTATGGTGAAACAGTAGGTTTACTTGCGGTTTACGTTATAGTGGCTATCTCCGTTACGTCCTGAAATCCAAATTGATTGCAAACGATCCAGCGAATTCTTCAGGAGGCATGGAATCATCCCGGACATTCTAGAGATGGCTAGGAGACGTGGCATAGCCTGTTCCGATAAGAAACTGTTGAGTTATGGTGAAACAGTGAGTTTACTTGCGGTTTACGCTATAGTGGCTATATCCGTTACGTCCTGAAATCCAAATTGATTGCAAACGATCCAGCGAATTCTTCAGAAGGCATTGAGACATTCAGGACATTCTAGAGATGGCTAGGAGACGTGGCATAGCCTGTTCCGATAAGAAACTGTTGAGTTATGGTGAAACAGTAGGTTTACTTGCGGTTTACGTTATAGTGGCTATATCCGTTACGTCCTGAAATCCAAATTGATTGCAAACGATCCAGCGAATTCTTCAGGAGGCAGGGAATCATCCCGGACATTCTAGAGATGGCTAGGAGACGTGGCATAGCCTGTTCCGATAAGAAACTGTTGAGTTATGGTGAAACAGTAGAGTTTACTTGCGGTTTACGTTATAGTGGCTATCTCCGTTACGTCCTGAAATCCAAATTGATTGCAAACGATCCAGCGAATTCTTCAGGAGGCAGGGAATCATCCCGGACATTCTAGAGATGGCTAGGAGACGTGGCATAGCCTGTTCCGATAAGAAACTGTTGAGTTATGGTGAAACAGTAGGTTTACTTGCGGTTTACGTTATAGTGGCTATATCCGTTACGTCCTGAAATGCAAATTGATTGCAAACGATCCAGCGAATTCTTCAGGAGGCATGGAATGATCCCGGACATTCTAGAGATGGCTAGGAGACGTGGCATAGCCTGTTCCGATAAGAAACTGTTGAGTTATGGTGAAACAGTAGGTTTACTTGCGGTTTACGTTATAGTGGCTATCTCCGTTACGTCCTGAAATCCAAATTGATTGCAAACGATCCAGCGAATTCTTCAGGAGGCAGGGAATCATCCCGGACATTCTAGAGATGGCTAGGAGACGTGGCATAGCCTGTTCCGATAAGAAACTGTTGAGTTATGGTGAAACAGTAGGTTTACTTGCGGTTTACGTTATAGTGGCTATCTCCGTTACGTCCTGAAATCCAAATTGATTGCAAACGATCCAGCGAATTCTTCAGGAGGCAGGGAATCATCCCGGACATTCTAGAGATGGCTAGGAAGCGTGGCATGGCATGTTCCGATAATAAACTGTTGAGTTATGGTGAAACAGTAGGTTTACTTGCGGTTTACGTTATAGTGGCTATATCCGTTACGTCCTGAAATCCAAATTGATTGCAAACGATCCAGCGAATTCTTCAGGAGGCATGGAATGATCCCGGACATTCTAGAGATGGCTAGGAGACGTGGCATAGCCTGTTCCGATAAGAAACTGTTGAGTTATGGTGAAACAGTAGGTTTACTTGCGGTTTACGTTATAGTGGCTATATCCGTTACGTCCTGAAATCCAAATTGATTGCAAACGATCCAGCGAATTCTTCAGGAGGCAGGGAATCATCCCGGACATTCTAGAGATGGCTAGGAGACGTGGCATAGCCTGTTCCGATAAGAAACTGTTGAGTTATGGTGAAACAGTAGGTTTACTTGCGGTTTACGTTATAGTGGCTATCTCCGTTACGTCCTGAAATCCAAATTGATTGCAAACGATCCAGCGAATTCTTCAGGAGGCATGGAATGAATACCCGGACATTCTAGAGATGGCTAGGAGACGTGGCATAGCCTGTTCCGATAAGAAACTGTTGAGTTATGGTGAAACAGTAGGTTTACTTGCGGTTTACGTTATAGTGGCTATATCCGTTACGTCCTGAAATCCAAATTGATTGCAAACGATCCAGCGAATTCTTCAGGAGGCATGGGAATCATCCCGGACATTCTAGAGATGGCTAGGAGACGTGGCATAGCCTGTTCCGATAAGAAACTGTTGAGTTATGGTGAAACAGTAGGTTTACTTGCGGTTTACGTTATAGTGGCTATATCCGTTACGTCCTGAAATCCAAATTGATTGCAAACGATCCAGCGAATTCTTCAGGAGGCAGGGAATCATCCCGGACATTCTAGAGATGGCTAGGAGACGTGGCATAGCCTGTTCCGATAAGAAACTGTTGAGTTATGGTGAAACAGTAGGTTTACTTGCGGTTTACGTTATAGTGGCTATATCCGTTACGTCCTGAAATCCAAATTGATTGCAAACGATCCAGCGAATTCTTCAGGAGGCATGGAATGATCCCGGACATTCTAGAGATGGCTAGGAGACGTGGCATAGCCTGTTCCGATAAGAAACTGTTGAGTTATGGTGAAACAGTAGGTTTACTTGCGGTTTACGTTATAGTGGCTATATCCGTTACGTCCTGAAATCCAAATTGATTGCAAACGATCCAGCGAATTCTTCAGGAGGCAGGGAATCATCCCGGACATTCTAGAGATGGCTAGGAGACGTGGCATAGCCTGTTCCGATAAGAAACTGTTGAGTTATGGTGAAACAGTAGGTTTACTTGCGGTTTACGTTATAGTGGCTATATCCGTTACGTCCTGAAATCCAAATTGATTGCAAACGATCCAGCGAATTCTTCAGGAGGCATGGAATGATCCCGGACATTCTAGAGATGGCTAGGAGACGTGGCATAGCCTGTTCCGATAAGAAACTGTTGAGTTATGGTGAAACAGTAGGTTTACTTGCGGTTTACGTTATAGTGGCTATCTCCGTTACGTCCTGAAATCCAAATTGATTGCAAACGATCCAGCGAATTCTTCAGGAGGCATGTGAATCATCCCGGACATTCTAGAGATGGCTAGGAGACGTGGCATAGCCTGTTCCGATAAGAAACTGTTGAGTTATGGTGAAACAGTAGGTTTACTTGCGGTTTACGTTATAGTGGCTATCTCCGTTACGTCCTGAAATCCAAATTGATTGCAAACGATCCAGCGAATTCTTCAGGAGGCAGGGAATCATCCCGGACATTCTAGAGATGGCTAGGAGACGTGGCATAGCCTGTTCCGATAAGAAACTGTTGAGTTATGGTGAAACAGTAGGTTTACTTGCGGTTTACGTTATAGTGGCTATCTCCGTTACGTCCTGAAATCCAAATTGATTGCAAACGATCCAGCGAATTCTTCAGGAGGCAGGGAATCATCCCGGACATTCTAGAGATGGCTAGGAGACGTGGCATAGCCTGTTCCGATAAGAAACTGTTGAGTTATGGTGAAACAGTAGGTTTACTTGCGGTTTACGTTATAGTGGCTATCTCCGTTACGTCCTGAAATCCAAATTGATTGCAAACGATCCAGCGAATTCTTCAGGAGGCAGGGAATCATCCCGGACATTCTAGAGATGGCTAGGAGACGTGGCATAGCCTGTTCCGATAAGAAACTGTTGAGTTATGGTGAAACAGTAGGTTTACTTGCGGTTTACGTTATAGTGTCTATATCCGTTACGTCCTGAAATCCAAATTGATTGCAAACGATCCAGCGAATTCTTCAGGAGGCATGGAATGATCCCGGACATTCTAGAGATGGCTAGGAGACGTGGCATAGCCTGTTCCGATAAGAAACTGTTGAGTTATGGTGAAACAGTAGGTTTACTTGCGGTTTACGTTATAGTGGCTATCTCCGTTACGTCCTGAAATCCAAATTGATTGCAAACGATCCAGCGAATTCTTCAGGAGGCATGGAATGATCCCGGACATTCTAGAGATGGCTAGGAGACGTGGCATAGCCTGTTCCGATAAGAAACTGTTGAGTTATGGTGAAACAGTAGGTTTACTTGCGGTTTACGTTATAGTGGCTATCTCCGTTACGTCCTGAAATCCAAATTGATTGCAAACGATCCAGCGAATTCTTCAGGAGGCAGGGAATCATCCCGGACATTCTAGAGATGGCTAGGAGACGTGGCATAGCCTGTTCCGATAAGAAACTGTTGAGTTATGGTGAAACAGTAGGTTTACTTGCGGTTTACGTTATAGTGGCTATATCCGTTACGTCCTGAAATCCAAATTGATTGCAAACGATCCAGCGAATTCTTCAGGAGGCATGGAATGATCCCGGACATTCTAGAGATGGCTAGGAGACGTGGCATAGCCTGTTCCGATAAGAAACTGTTGAGTTATGGTGAAACAGTAGGTTTACTTGCGGTTTACGTTATAGTGGCTATATCCGTTACGTCCTGAAATCCAAATTGATTGCAAACGATCCAGCGAATTCTTCAGGAGGCATGGAATGATCCCGGACATTCTAGAGATGGCTAGGAGACGTGGCATAGCCTGTTCCGATAAGAAACTGTTGAGTTATGGTGAAACAGTAGGTTTACTTGCGGTTTACGTTATAGTGGCTATATCCGTTACGTCCTGAAATCCAAATTGATTGCAAACGATCCAGCGAATTCTTCAGGAGGCAGGGAATCATCCCGGACATTCTAGAGATGGCTAGGAGACGTGGCATAGCCTGTTCCGATAAGAAACTGTTGAGTTATGGTGAAACAGTAGGTTTACTTGCGGTTTACGTTATAGTGGCTATATCCGTTACGTCCTGAAATCCAAATTGATTGCAAACGATCCAGCGAATTCTTCAGGAGGCATGGAATGATCCCGGACATTCTAGAGATGGCTAGGAGACGTGGCATAGCCTGTTCCGATAAGAAACTGTTGAGTTATGGTGAAACAGTAGGTTTACTTGCGGTTTACGTTATAGTGGCTATCTCCGTTACGTCCTGAAATCCAAATTGATTGCAAACGATCCAGCGAATTCTTCAGGAGGCAGGGAATCATCCCGGACATTCTAGAGATGGCTAGGAGACGTGGCATAGCCTGTTCCGATAAGAAACTGTTGAGTTATGGTGAAACAGTAGGTTTACTTGCGGTTTACGTTATAGTGGCTATCTCCGTTACGTCCTGAAATCCAAATTGATTGCAAACGATCCAGCGAATTCTTCAGGAGGCAGGGAATCATCCCGGACATTCTAGAGATGGCTAGGAGACGTGGCATAGCCTGTTCCGATAAGAAACTGTTGAGTTATGGTGAAACAGTAGGTTTACTTGCGGTTTACGTTATAGTGGCTATCTCCGTTACGTCCTGAAATCCAAATTGATTGCAAACGATCCAGCGAATTCTTCAGGAGGCAGGGAATCATCCCGGACATTCTAGAGATGGCTAGGAGACGTGGCATAGCCTGTTCCGATAAGAAACTGTTGAGTTATGGTGAAACAGTAGGTTTACTTGCGGTTTACGTTATAGTGGCTATATCCGTTACGTCCTGAAATCCAAATTGATTGCAAACGATCCAGCGAATTCTTCAGGAGGCAGGGAATCATCCCGGACATTCTAGAGATGGCTAGGAGACGTGGCATAGCCTGTTCCGATAAGAAACTGTTGAGTTATGGTGAAACAGTAGGTTTACTTGCGGTTTACGTTATAGTGGCTATCTCCGTTACGTCCTGAAATCCAAATTGATTGCAAACGATCCAGCGAATTCTTCAGGAGGCAGGGAATCATCCCGGACATTCTAGAGATGGCTAGGAGACGTGGCATAGCCTGTTCCGATAAGAAACTGTTGAGTTATGGTGAAACAGTAGGTTTACTTGCGGTTTACGTTATAGTGGCTATCTCCGTTACGTCCTGAAATCCAAATTGATTGCAAACGATCCAGCGAATTCTTCAGGAGGCAGGGAATCATCCCGGACATTCTAGAGATGGCTAGGAGACGTGGCATAGCCTGTTCCGATAAGAAACTGTTGAGTTATGGTGAAACAGTAGGTTTACTTGCGGTTTACGTTATAGTGGCTATCTCCGTTACGTCCTGAAATCCAAATTGATTGCAAACGATCCAGCGAATTCTTCAGGAGGCATGGAATGATCCCGGACATTCTAGAGATGGCTAGGAGACGTGGCATAGCCTGTTCCGATAAGAAACTGTTGAGTTATGGTGAAACAGTAGGTTTACTTGCGGTTTACGTTATAGTGGCTATCTCCGTTACGTCCTGAAATCCAAATTGATTGCAAACGATCCAGCGAATTCTTCAGGAGGCATGGAATCATCCCGGACATTCTAGAGATGGCTAGGAGACGTGGCATAGCCTGTTCCGATAAGAAACTGTTGAGTTATGGTGAAACAGTAGGTTTACTTGCGGTTTACGTTATAGTGGCTATCTCCGTTACGTCCTGAAATCCAAATTGATTGCAAACGATCCAGCGAATTCTTCAGGAGGCAGGGAATCATCCCGGACATTCTAGAGATGGCTAGGAGACGTGGCATAGCCTGTTCCGATAAGAAACTGTTGAGTTATGGTGAAACAGTAGGTTTACTTGCGGTTTACGTTATAGTGGCTATCTCCGTTACGTCCTGAAATCCAAATTGATTGCAAACGATCCAGCGAATTCTTCAGGAGGCATGGAATGATCCCGGACATTCTAGAGATGGCTAGGAGACGTGGCATAGCCTGTTCCGATAAGAAACTGTTGAGTTATGGTGAAACAGTAGGTTTACTTGCGGTTTACGTTATAGTGGCTATCTCCGTTACGTCCTGAAATCCAAATTGATTGCAAACGATCCAGCGAATTCTTCAGGAGGCAGGGAATCATCCCGGACATTCTAGAGATGGCTAGGAGACGTGGCATAGCCTGTTCCGATAAGAAACTGTTGAGTTATGGTGAAACAGTAGGTTTACTTGCGGTTTACGTTATAGTGGCTATCTCCGTTACGTCCTGAAATCCAAATTGATTGCAAACGATCCAGCGAATTCTTCAGGAGGCAGGGAATCATCCCGGACATTCTAGAGATGGCTAGGAGACGTGGCATAGCCTGTTCCGATAAGAAACTGTTGAGTTATGGTGAAACAGTAGGTTTACTTGCGGTTTACGTTATAGTGGCTATCTCCGTTACGTCCTGAAATCCAAATTGATTGCAAACGATCCAGCGAATTCTTCAGGAGGCAGGGAATCATCCCGGACATTCTAGAGATGGCTAGGAGACGTGGCATAGCCTGTTCCGATAAGAAACTGTTGAGTTATGGTGAAACAGTAGGTTTACTTGCGGTTTACGTTATAGTGGCTATATCCGTTACGTCCTGAAATCCAAATTGATTGCAAACGATCCAGCGAATTCTTCAGGAGGCAGGGAATCATCCCGGACATTCTAGAGATGGCTAGGAGACGTGGCATAGCCTGTTCCGATAAGAAACTGTTGAGTTATGGTGAAACAGTAGGTTTACTTGCGGTTTACGTTATAGTGGCTATCTCCGTTACGTCCTGAAATCCAAATTGATTGCAAACGATCCAGCGAATTCTTCAGGAGGCATGGAATGATCCCGGACATTCTAGAGATGGCTAGGAGACGTGGCATAGCCTGTTCCGATAAGAAACTGTTGAGTTATGGTGAAACAGTAGGTTTACTTGCGGTTTACGTTATAGTGGCTATCTCCGTTACGTCCTGAAATCCAAATTGATTGCAAACGATCCAGCGAATTCTTCAGGAGGCAGGGAATCATCCCGGACATTCTAGAGATGGCTAGGAGACGTGGCATAGCCTGTTCCGATAAGAAACTGTTGAGTTATGGTGAAACAGTAGGTTTACTTGCGGTTTACGTTATAGTGTCTATATCCGTTACGTCCTGAAATCCAAATTGATTGCAAACGATCCAGCGAATTCTTCAGGAGGCATGGAATGATCCCGGACATTCTAGAGATGGCTAGGAGACGTGGCATAGCCTGTTCCGATAAGAAACTGTTGAGTTATGGTGAAACAGTAGGTTTACTTGCGGTTTACGTTATAGTGGCTATCTCCGTTACGTCCTGAAATCCAAATTGATTGCAAACGATCCAGCGAATTCTTCAGGAGGCATGGAATGATCCCGGACATTCTAGAGATGGCTAGGAGACGTGGCATAGCCTGTTCCGATAAGAAACTGTTGAGTTATGGTGAAACAGTAGGTTTACTTGCGGTTTACGTTATAGTGGCTATCTCCGTTACGTCCTGAAATCCAAATTGATTGCAAACGATCCAGCGAATTCTTCAGGAGGCAGGGAATCATCCCGGACATTCTAGAGATGGCTAGGAGACGTGGCATAGCCTGTTCCGATAAGAAACTGTTGAGTTATGGTGAAACAGTAGGTTTACTTGCGGTTTACGTTATAGTGGCTATCTCCGTTACGTCCTGAAATCCAAATTGATTGCAAACGATCCAGCGAATTCTTCAGGAGGCAGGGAATCATCCCGGACATTCTAGAGATGGCTAGGAGACGTGGCATAGCCTGTTCCGATAAGAAACTGTTGAGTTATGGTGAAACAGTAGGTTTACTTGCGGTTTACGTTATAGTGGCTATCTCCGTTACGTCCTGAAATCCAAATTGATTGCAAACGATCCAGCGAATTCTTCAGGAGGCATGGAATGATCCCGGACATTCTAGAGATGGCTAGGAGACGTGGCATAGCCTGTTCCGATAAGAAACTGTTGAGTTATGGTGAAACAGTAGGTTTACTTGCGGTTTACGTTATAGTGGCTATCTCCGTTACGTCCTGAAATCCAAATTGATTGCAAACGATCCAGCGAATTCTTCAGGAGGCAGGGAATCATCCCGGACATTCTAGAGATGGCTAGGAGACGTGGCATAGCCTGTTCCGATAAGAAACTGTTGAGTTATGGTGAAACAGTAGGTTTACTTGCGGTTTACGTTATAGTGGCTATCTCCGTTACGTCCTGAAATCCAAATTGATTGCAAACGATCCAGCGAATTCTTCAGGAGGCAGGGAATCATCCCGGACATTCTAGAGATGGCTAGGAGACGTGGCATAGCCTGTTCCGATAAGAAACTGTTGAGTTATGGTGAAACAGTAGGTTTACTTGCGGTTTACGTTATAGTGGCTATCTCCGTTACGTCCTGAAATCCAAATTGATTGCAAACGATCCAGCGAATTCTTCAGGAGGCAGGGAATCATCCCGGACATTCTAGAGATGGCTAGGAGACGTGGCATAGCCTGTTCCGATAAGAAACTGTTGAGTTATGGTGAAACAGTAGGTTTACTTGCGGTTTACGTTATAGTGGCTATCTCCGTTACGTCCTGAAATCCAAATTGATTGCAAACGATCCAGCGAATTCTTCAGGAGGCATGGAATGATCCCGGACATTCTAGAGATGGCTAGGAGACGTGGCATAGCCTGTTCCGATAAGAAACTGTTGAGTTATGGTGAAACAGTAGGTTTACTTGCGGTTTACGTTATAGTGGCTATCTCCGTTACGTCCTGAAATCCAAATTGATTGCAAACGATCCAGCGAATTCTTCAGGAGGCAGGGAATCATCCCGGACATTCTAGAGATGGCTAGGAGACGTGGCATAGCCTGTTCCGATAAGAAACTGTTGAGTTATGGTGAAACAGTAGGTTTACTTGCGGTTTACGTTATAGTGGCTATCTCCGTTACGTCCTGAAATCCAAATTGATTGCAAACGATCCAGCGAATTCTTCAGGAGGCATGGAATGATCCCGGACATTCTAGAGATGGCTAGGAGACGTGGCATAGCCTGTTCCGATAAGAAACTGTTGAGTTATGGTGAAACAGTAGGTTTACTTGCGGTTTACGTTATAGTGGCTATCTCCGTTACGTCCTGAAATCCAAATTGATTGCAAACGATCCAGCGAATTCTTCAGGAGGCAGGGAATCATCCCGGACATTCTAGAGATGGCTAGGAGACGTGGCATAGCCTGTTCCGATAAGAAACTGTTGAGTTATGGTGAAACAGTAGGTTTACTTGCGGTTTACGTTATAGTGGCTATCTCCGTTACGTCCTGAAATCCAAATTGATTGCAAACGATCCAGCGAATTCTTCAGGAGGCAGGGAATCATCCCGGACATTCTAGAGATGGCTAGGAGACGTGGCATAGCCTGTTCCGATAAGAAACTGTTGAGTTATGGTGAAACAGTAGGTTTACTTGCGGTTTACGTTATAGTGGCTATCTCCGTTACGTCCTGAAATCCAAATTGATTGCAAACGATCCAGCGAATTCTTCAGGAGGCAGGGAATCATCCCGGACATTCTAGAGATGGCTAGGAGACGTGGCATAGCCTGTTCCGATAAGAAACTGTTGAGTTATGGTGAAACAGTAGGTTTACTTGCGGTTTACGTTATAGTGGCTATATCCGTTACGTCCTGAAATGCAAATTGATTGCAAACGATCCAGCGAATTCTTCAGGAGGCATGGAATGATCCCGGACATTCTAGAGATGGCTAGGAGACGTGGCATAGCCTGTTCCGATAAGAAACTGTTGAGTTATGGTGAAACAGTAGGTTTACTTGCGGTTTACGTTATAGTGGCTATCTCCGTTACGTCCTGAAATCCAAATTGATTGCAAACGATCCAGCGAATTCTTCAGGAGGCAGGGAATCATCCCGGACATTCTAGAGATGGCTAGGAGACGTGGCATAGCCTGTTCCGATAAGAAACTGTTGAGTTATGGTGAAACAGTAGGTTTACTTGCGGTTTACGTTATAGTGGCTATCTCCGTTACGTCCTGAAATCCAAATTGATTGCAAACGATCCAGCGAATTCTTCAGGAGGCAGGGAATCATCCCGGACATTCTAGAGATGGCTAGGAGACGTGGCATAGCCTGTTCCGATAAGAAACTGTTGAGTTATGGTGAAACAGTAGGTTTACTTGCGGTTTACGTTATAGTGGCTATCTCCGTTACGTCCTGAAATCCAAATTGATTGCAAACGATCCAGCGAATTCTTCAGGAGGCATGGAATGATCCCGGACATTCTAGAGATGGCTAGGAGACGTGGCATAGCCTGTTCCGATAAGAAACTGTTGAGTTATGGTGAAACAGTAGGTTTACTTGCGGTTTACGTTATAGTGGCTATCTCCGTTACGTCCTGAAATCCAAATTGATTGCAAACGATCCAGCGAATTCTTCAGGAGGCAGGGAATCATCCCGGACATTCTAGAGATGGCTAGGAGACGTGGCATAGCCTGTTCCGATAAGAAACTGTTGAGTTATGGTGAAACAGTAGGTTTACTTGCGGTTTACGTTATAGTGGCTATCTCCGTTACGTCCTGAAATCCAAATTGATTGCAAACGATCCAGCGAATTCTTCAGGAGGCAGGGAATCATCCCGGACATTCTAGAGATGGCTAGGAGACGTGGCATAGCCTGTTCCGATAAGAAACTGTTGAGTTATGGTGAAACAGTAGGTTTACTTGCGGTTTACGTTATAGTGGCTATCTCCGTTACGTCCTGAAATCCAAATTGATTGCAAACGATCCAGCGAATTCTTCAGGAGGCATGGAATGATCCCGGACATTCTAGAGATGGCTAGGAGACGTGGCATAGCCTGTTCCGATAAGAAACTGTTGAGTTATGGTGAAACAGTAGGTTTACTTGCGGTTTACGTTATAGTGTCTATATCCGTTACGTCCTGAAATGCAAATTGATTGCAAACGATCCAGCGAATTCTTCAGGAGGCATGGAATGATCCCGGACATTCTAGAGATGGCTAGGAGACGTGGCATAGCCTGTTCCGATAAGAAACTGTTGAGTTATGGTGAAACAGTAGGTTTACTTGCGGTTTACGTTATAGTGGCTATCTCCGTTACGTCCTGAAATCCAAATTGATTGCAAACGATCCAGCGAATTCTTCAGGAGGCAGGGAATCATCCCGGACATTCTAGAGATGGCTAGGAGACGTGGCATAGCCTGTTCCGATAAGAAACTGTTGAGTTATGGTGAAACAGTAGGTTTACTTGCGGTTTACGTTATAGTGGCTATCTCCGTTACGTCCTGAAATCCAAATTGATTGCAAACGATCCAGCGAATTCTTCAGGAGGCAGGGAATCATCCCGGACATTCTAGAGATGGCTAGGAGACGTGGCATAGCCTGTTCCGATAAGAAACTGTTGAGTTATGGTGAAACAGTAGGTTTACTTGCGGTTTACGTTATAGTGGCTATCTCCGTTACGTCCTGAAATCCAAATTGATTGCAAACGATCCAGCGAATTCTTCAGGAGGCATGGAATGATCCCGGACATTCTAGAGATGGCTAGGAGACGTGGCATAGCCTGTTCCGATAAGAAACTGTTGAGTTATGGTGAAACAGTAGGTTTACTTGCGGTTTACGTTATAGTGGCTATATCCGTTACGTCCTGAAATCCAAATTGATTGCAAACGATCCAGCGAATTCTTCAGGAGGCAGGGAATCATCCCGGACATTCTAGAGATGGCTAGGAGACGTGGCATAGCCTGTTCCGATAAGAAACTGTTGAGTTATGGTGAAACAGTAGGTTTACTTGCGGTTTACGTTATAGTGGCTATCTCCGTTACGTCCTGAAATCCAAATTGATTGCAAACGATCCAGCGAATTCTTCAGGAGGCAGGGAATCATCCCGGACATTCTAGAGATGGCTAGGAGACGTGGCATAGCCTGTTCCGATAAGAAACTGTTGAGTTATGGTGAAACAGTAGGTTTACTTGCGGTTTACGTTATAGTGGCTATATCCGTTACGTCCTGAAATCCAAATTGATTGCAAACGATCCAGCGAATTCTTCAGGAGGCAGGGAATCATCCCGGACATTCTAGAGATGGCTAGGAGACGTGGCATAGCCTGTTCCGATAAGAAACTGTTGAGTTATGGTGAAACAGTAGGTTTACTTGCGGTTTACGTTATAGTGGCTATATCCGTTACGTCCTGAAATCCAAATTGATTGCAAACGATCCAGCGAATTCTTCAGGAGGCAGGGAATCATCCCGGACATTCTAGAGATGGCTAGGAGACGTGGCATAGCCTGTTCCGATAAGAAACTGTTGAGTTATGGTGAAACAGTAGGTTTACTTGCGGTTTACGTTATAGTGGCTATCTCCGTTACGTCCTGAAATCCAAATTGATTGCAAACGATCCAGCGAATTCTTCAGGAGGCATGGAATGATCCCGGACATTCTAGAGATGGCTAGGAGACGTGGCATAGCCTGTTCCGATAAGAAACTGTTGAGTTATGGTGAAACAGTAGGTTTACTTGCGGTTTACGTTATAGTGGCTATATCCGTTACGTCCTGAAATCCAAATTGATTGCAAACGATCCAGCGAATTCTTCAGGAGGCATGGAATGATCCCGGACATTCTAGAGATGGCTAGGAGACGTGGCATAGCCTGTTCCGATAAGAAACTGTTGAGTTATGGTGAAACAGTAGGTTTACTTGCGGTTTACGTTATAGTGGCTATATCCGTTACGTCCTGAAATCCAAATTGATTGCAAACGATCCAGCGAATTCTTCAGGAGGCATGGAATGATCCCGGACATTCTAGAGATGGCTAGGAGACGTGGCATAGCCTGTTCCGATAAGAAACTGTTGAGTTATGGTGAAACAGTAGGTTTACTTGCGGTTTACGTTATAGTGGCTATATCCGTTACGTCCTGAAATCCAAATTGATTGCAAACGATCCAGCGAATTCTTCAGGAGGCAGGGAATCATCCCGGACATTCTAGAGATGGCTAGGAGACGTGGCATAGCCTGTTCCGATAAGAAACTGTTGAGTTATGGTGAAACAGTAGGTTTACTTGCGGTTTACGTTATAGTGGCTATATCCGTTACGTCCTGAAATCCAAATTGATTGCAAACGATCCAGCGAATTCTTCAGGAGGCAGGGAATCATCCCGGACATTCTAGAGATGGCTAGGAGACGTGGCATAGCCTGTTCCGATAAGAAACTGTTGAGTTATGGTGAAACAGTAGGTTTACTTGCGGTTTACGTTATAGTGGCTATATCCGTTACGTCCTGAAATCCAAATTGATTGCAAACGATCCAGCGAATTCTTCAGGAGGCAGGGAATCATCCCGGACATTCTAGAGATGGCTAGGAGACGTGGCATAGCCTGTTCCGATAAGAAACTGTTGAGTTATGGTGAAACAGTAGGTTTACTTGCGGTTTACGTTATAGTGGCTATATCCGTTACGTCCTGAAATCCAAATTGATTGCAAACGATCCAGCGAATTCTTCAGGAGGCAGTGGAATCATCCCGGACATTCTAGAGATGGCTAGGAGACGTGGCATAGCCTGTTCCGATAAGAAACTGTTGAGTTATGGTGAAACAGTAGGTTTACTTGCGGTTTACGTTATAGTGGCTATATCCGTTACGTCCTGAAATCCAAATTGATTGCAAACGATCCAGCGAATTCTTCAGGAGGCATGGAATGATCCCGGACATTCTAGAGATGGCTAGGAGACGTGGCATAGCCTGTTCCGATAAGAAACTGTTGAGTTATGGTGAAACAGTAGGTTTACTTGCGGTTTACGTTATAGTGGCTATATCCGTTACGTCCTGAAATCCAAATTGATTGCAAACGATCCAGCGAATTCTTCAGGAGGCAGGGAATCATCCCGGACATTCTAGAGATGGCTAGGAGACGTGGCATAGCCTGTTCCGATAAGAAACTGTTGAGTTATGGTGAAACAGAGAGTTTACTTGCGGTTTACGTTATAGTGGCTATATCCGTTACGTCCTGAAATCCAAATTGATTGCAAACGATCCAGCGAATTCTTCAGGAGGCAGGGAATCATCCCGGACATTCTAGAGATGGCTAGGAGACGTGGCATAGCCTGTTCCGATAAGAAACTGTTGAGTTATGGTGAAACAGAGAGTTTACTTGCGGTTTACGTTATAGTGGCTATATCCGTTACGTCCTGAAATCCAAATTGATTGCAAACGATCCAGCGAATTCTTCAGGAGGCATGGAATGATCCCGGACATTCTAGAGATGGCTAGGAGACGTGGCATAGCCTGTTCCGATAAGAAACTGTTGAGTTATGGTGAAACAGTAGGTTTACTTGCGGTTTACGTTATAGTGGCTATATCCGTTACGTCCTGAAATCCAAATTGATTGCAAACGATCCAGCGAATTCTTCAGGAGGCAGGGAATCATCCCGGACATTCTAGAGATGGCTAGGAGACGTGGCATAGCCTGTTCCGATAAGAAACTGTTGAGTTATGGTGAAACAGTAGAGTTTACTTGCGGTTTACGTTATAGTGGCTATATCCTTTATGTCCTGAAATCCAAATTGATTGCAAACGATCCAGCGAATTCTTCAGGAGGCAGGGAATCATCCCGGACATTCTAGAGATGGCTAGGAGACGTGGCATAGCCTGTTCCGATAAGAAACTGTTGAGTTATGGTGAAACAGTAGGTTTACTTGCGGTTTACGTTATAGTGGCTATATCCGTTACGTCCTGAAATCCAAATTGATTGCAAACGATCCAGCGAATTCTTCAGGAGGCATGGAATGATCCCGGACATTCTAGAGATGGCTAGGAGACGTGGCATAGCCTGTTCCGATAAGAAACTGTTGAGTTATGGTGAAACAGAGAGTTTACTTGCGGTTTACGTTATAGTGGCTATATCCTTTATGTCCTGAAATCCAAATTGATTGCAAACGATCCAGCGAATTCTTCAGGAGGCAGGGAATCATCCCGGACATTCTAGAGATGGCTAGGAGACGTGGCATAGCCTGTTCCGATAAGAAACTGTTGAGTTATGGTGAAACAGAGAGTTTACTTGCGGTTTACGTTATAGTGGCTATATCCGTTACGTCCTGAAATCCAAATTGATTGCAAACGATCCAGCGAATTCTTCAGGAGGCAGGGAATCATCCCGGACATTCTAGAGATGGCTAGGAGACGTGGCATAGCCTGTTCCGATAAGAAACTGTTGAGTTATGGTGAAACAGAGAGTTTACTTGCGGTTTACGTTATAGTGGCTATATCCGTTACGTCCTGAAATCCAAATTGATTGCAAACGATCCAGCGAATTCTTCAGGAGGCATGGAATGATCCCGGACATTCTAGAGATGGCTAGGAGACGTGGCATAGCCTGTTCCGATAAGAAACTGTTGAGTTATGGTGAAACGGGTAGTTTACTTGCGGTTAACGTTATAGTGGCTATATCCGTTATGTCCTGAAATCCAAACTGATTGCAAACGATCCAGCGAATTCTTCAGGAGGCAGGGAATCATCCCGGACATTCTAGAGATGGCTAGGAGACGTGGCATAGCCTGTTCCGATAAGAAACTGTTGAGTTATGGTGAAACAGAGAGTTTACTTGCGGTTTACGTTATAGTGGCTATATCCTTTATGTCCTGAAATCCAAATTGATTGCAAACGATCCAGCGAATTCTTCAGGAGGCAGGGAATCATCCCGGACATTCTAGAGATGGCTAGGAGACGTGGCATAGCCTGTTCCGATAAGAAACTGTTGAGTTATGGTGAAACAGTAGAGTTTACTTGCGGTTTACGTTATAGTGGCTATATCCTTTATGTCCTGAAATCCAAATTGATTGCAAACGATCCAGCGAATTCTTCAGGAGGCAGGGAATCATCCCGGACATTCTAGAGATGGCTAGGAGACGTGGCATAGCCTGTTCCGATAAGAAACTGTTGAGTTATGGTGAAACAGTAGAGTTTACTTGCGGTTTACGTTATAATGGCTATATCCTTTATGTCCTGAAATCCAAATTGATTGCAAACGATCCAGCGAATTCTTCAGGAGGCAGGGAATCATCCCGGACATTCTAGAGATGGCTAGGAGAGCGTGGCATAGCCTGTTCCGATAAGAAACTGTTGAGTTATGGTGAAACAGTAGAGTTTACTTGCGGTTTACGTTATAGTGGCTATATCCGTTACGTCCTGAAATCCAAATTGATTGCAAACGATCCAGCGAATTCTTCAGGAGGCATGGGAATCATCCCGGACATTCTAGAGATGGCTAGGAGGCGTGGCATAGCCTGTTCCGATAAGAAACTGTTGAGTTATGGTGAAACAGAGAGTTTACTTGCGGTTTACGTTATAATGGCTATATCCTTTATGTCCTGAAATCCAAATTGATTGCAAACGATCCAGCGAATTCTTCAGGAGGCATGGAATCATCCCGGACATTCTAGAGATGGCTAGGAGACGTGGCATAGCCTGTTCCGATAAGAAACTGTTGAGTTATGGTGAAACAGTAGAGTTTACTTGCGGTTTACGTTATAGTGGCTATATCCTTTATGTCCTGAAATCCAAATTGATTGCAAACGATCCAGCGAATTCTTCAGGAGGCAGGGAATCATCCCGGACATTCTAGAGATGGCTAGGAGACGTGGCATAGCCTGTTCCGATAAGAAACTGTTGAGTTATGGTGAAACAGAGAGTTTACTTGCGGTTTACGTTATAATGGCTATATCCTTTATGTCCTGAAATCCAAATTGATTGCAAACGATCCAGCGAATTCTTCAGGAGGCATGGAATCATCCCGGACATTCTAGAGATGGCTAGGAGGCGTGGCATAGCCTGTTCCGATAAGAAACTGTTGAGTTATGGTGAAACAGAGAGTTTACTTGCGGTTTACGTTATAATGGCTATATCCTTTATGTCCTGAAATCCAAATTGATTGCAAACGATCCAGCGAATTCTTCAGGAGGCAGGGAATCATCCCGGACATTCTAGAGATGGCTAGGAAGCGTGGCATAGCCTGTTCCGATAAGAAACTGTTGAGTTATGGTGAAACAGTAGAGTTTACTTGCGGTTTACGTTATAGTGGCTATATCCGTTTATGTCCTGAAATCCAAATTGATTGCAAACGATCCAGCGAATTCTTCAGGAGGCAGGGAATCATCCCGGACATTCTAGAGATGGCTAGGAGACGTGGCATAGCCTGTTCCGATAAGAAACTGTTGAGTTATGGTGAAACAGAGAGTTTACTTGCGGTTTACGTTATAGTGGCTATATCCTTTATGTCCTGAAATCCAAATTGATTGCAAACGATCCAGCGAATTCTTCAGGAGGCAATGAATCATCCAGGACATTCTAGAGATGGCTAGGAGACGTGGCATAGCCTGTTCCGATAAGAAACTGTTGAGTTATGGTGAAACAGTAGAGTTTACTTGCGGTTTACGTTATAGTGGCTATATCCGTTTATGTCCTGAAATCCAAATTGATTGCAAACGATCCAGCGAATTCTTCAGGAGGCAGTGGAATCATCCCGGACATTCTAGAGATGGCTAGGAGGCGTGGCATAGCCTGTTCCGATAAGAAACTGTTGAGTTATGGTGAAACAGAGAGTTTACTTGCGGTTTACGTTATAGTGGCTATATCCTTTATGTCCTGAAATCCAAATTGATTGCAAACGATCCAGCGAATTCTTCAGGAGGCAGGGAATCATCCCGGACATTCTAGAGATGGCTAGGAGACGTGGCATAGCCTGTTCCGATAAGAAACTGTTGAGTTATGGTGAAACAGAGAGTTTACTTGCGGTTTACGTTATAATGGCTATATCCTTTATGTCCTGAAATCCAAATTGATTGCAAACGATCCAGCGAATTCTTCAGGAGGCAGGGAATCATCCCGGACATTCTAGAGATGGCTAGGAGACGTGGCATAGCCTGTTCCGATAAGAAACTGTTGAGTTATGGTGAAACGAGTAGTTTACTTGCGGTTTACGTTATAGTGGCTATATCCTTTATGTCCTGAAATCCAAATTGATTGCAAACGATCCAGCGAATTCTTCAGGAGGCATGGAATCATCCCGGACATTCTAGAGATGGCTAGGAGACGTGGCATAGCCTGTTCCGATAAGAAACTGTTGAGTTATGGTGAAACAGTAGAGTTTACTTGCGGTTTACGTTATAATGGCTATATCCTTTATGTCCTGAAATCCAAATTGATTGCAAACGATCCAGCGAATTCTTCAGGAGGCATGGAATCATCCCGGACATTCTAGAGATGGCTAGGAGGCGTGGCATAGCCTGTTCCGATAAGAAACTGTTGAGTTATGGTGAAACAGAGAGTTTACTTGCGGTTTACGGTATAATGGCTATATCCTTTATGTCCTGAAATCCAAATTGATTGCAAACGATCCAGCGAATTCTTCAGGAGGCAATGAGAATCATCCCGGACATTCTAGAGATGGCTAGGAGGCGTGGCATAGCCTGTTCCGATAAGAAACTGTTGAGTTATGGTGAAACAGAGAGTTTACTTGCGGTTTACGTTATAATGGCTATATCCTTTATGTCCTGAAATCCAAATTGATTGCAAACGATCCAGCGAATTCTTCAGGAGGCAGGGAATCATCCCGGACATTCTAGAGATGGCTAGGAGGCGTGGCATAACCTGTTCCGATAAGAAACTGTTGAGTTATGGTGAAACAGAGAGTTTACTTGCGGTTTACGTTATAATGGCTATATCCTTTATGTCCTGAAATCCAAATTGATTGCAAACGATCCAGCGAATTCTTCAGAAGGCAATGAGATCATCCCGGACATTCTAGAGATGGCTAGGAGGCGTGGCATAGCCTGTTCCGATAAGAAACTGTTGAGTTATGGTGAAACAGAGAGTTTACTTGCGGTTTACGTTATAATGGCTATATCCTTTATGTCCTGAAATCCAAATTGATTGCAAACGATCCAGCGAATTCTTCAGGAGGCATGGAATCATCCCGGACATTCTAGAGATGGCTAGGAGACGTGGCATAGCCTGTTCCGATAAGAAACTGTTGAGTTATGGTGAAACAGAGAGTTTACTTGCGGTTTACGGTATAATGGCTATATCCTTTATGTCCTGAAATCCAAATTGATTGCAAACGATCCAGCGAATTCTTCAGGAGGCAGTGAATCATCCCGGACATTCTAGAGATGGCTAGGAGACGTGGCATAGCCTGTTCCGATAAGAAACTGTTGAGTTATGGTGAAACAGAGAGTTTACTTGCGGTTTACGTTAAAGAGGCTATATCCTTTCTGTCCTGACATCCAAATTGATTGCAAACGATCCAGAAAATTCTTCGGAAGGCATTGACACGTTCCGGACATTCTAGAGATGGCTAGGAGGCGTGGCATGGCCTGTTCCGATAAGAAACTATTGAGTTATGGTGAAACAGAGAGTTTACTTGCGGTTTACGTTATAGTGGCTATATCCTTTATGTCCTGAAATCCAAATTGATTGCAAACGATCCAGCGAATTCTTCAGGAGGCATGGAATCATCCCGGACATTCTAGAGATGGCTAGGAGACGTGGCATAGCCTGTTCCGATAAGAAACTGTTGAGTTATGGTGAAACAGAGAGTTTACTTGCGGTTTACGGTATAATGGCTATATCCTTTATGTCCTGAAATCCAAATTGATTGCAAACGATCCAGCGAATTCTACAGAAGGCAATGAGACATTCCGGACATTCTAGAGATGGCTAGGAGGCGTGGCATAGCCTGTTCCGATAAGAAACTGTTGAGTTATGGTGAAACAGAGAGTTTACTTGCGGTTTACGGTATAATGGCTATATCCTTTATGTCCTGAAATCCAAATTGATTGCAAACGATCCAGCGAATTCTTCAGGAGGCAGTGAATCATCCCGGACATTCTAGAGATGGCTAGGAGGCGTGGCATAACCTGTTCCGATAAGAAACTGTTGAGTTATGGTGAAACAGAGAGTTTACTTGCGGTTTACGTTATAATGGCTATATCCTTTATGTCCTGAAATCCAAATTGATTGCAAACGATCCAGCGAATTCTTCAGGAGGCAGGGAATCATCCCGGACATTCTAGAGATGGCTAGGAGGCGTGGCATAGCCTGTTCCGATAAGAAACTGTTGAGTTATGGTGAAACAGAGAGTTTACTTGCGGTTTACGTTATAATGGCTATATCCTTTATGTCCTGAAATCCAAATTGATTGCAAACGATCCAGCAAATTCTTCAGAAGGCAATGAGATCATCCCGGACATTCTAGAGATGGCTAGGAGGCGTGGCATAGCCTGTTCCGATAAGAAACTGTTGAGTTATGGTGAAACAGAGAGTTTACTTGCGGTTTACGGTATAATGGCTATATCCTTTATGTCCTGAAATCCAAATTGATTGCAAACGATCCAGCGAATTCTTCAGGAGGCAATGAATCATCCCGGACATTCTAGAGATGGCTAGGAGGCGTGGCATAGCCTGTTCCGATAAGAAACTGTTGAGTTATGGTGAAACAGAGAGTTTACTTGCGGTTTACGGTATAATGGCTATATCCTTTATGTCCTGAAATCCAAATTGATTGCAAACGATCCAGCGAATTCTTCAGGAGGCAGGGAATCATCCCGGACATTCTAGAGATGGCTAGGAGACGTGGCATAGCCTGTTCCGATAAGAAACTGTTGAGTTATGGTGAAACAGAGAGTTTACTTGCGGTTTACGGTATAATGGCTATATCCTTTATGTCCTGAAATCCAAATTGATTGCAAACGATCCAGCGAATTCTTCAGAAGGCAATGAGACATTCCGGACATTCTAGAGATGGCTAGGAGGCGTGGCATAGCCTGTTCCGATAAGAAACTGTTGAGTTATGGTGAAACAGAGAGTTTACTTGCGGTTTACGGTATAATGGCTATATCCTTTATGTCCTGAAATCCAAATTGATTGCAAACGATCCAGCGAATTCTTCAGGAGGCAGGGAATCATCCCGGACATTCTAGAGATGGCTAGGAGACGTGGCATAGCCTGTTCCGATAAGAAACTGTTGAGTTATGGTGAAACAGAGAGTTTACTTGCGGTTTACGGTATAATGGCTATATCCTTTATGTCCTGAAATCCAAATTGATTGCAAACGATCCAGCAAATTCTTCAGAAGGCATTGAGACATTCAGGACATTCTAGAGATGGCTAGGAGGCGTGGCATAGCCTGTTCCGATAAGAAACTGTTGAGTTATGGTGAAACAGAGAGTTTACTTGCGGTTTACGGTATAATGGCTATATCCTTTATGTCCTGAAATCCAAATTGATTGCAAACGATCCAGCGAATTCTTCAGGAGGCAATGGAATCATCCCGGACATTCTAGAGATGGCTAGGAGGCGTGGCATAGCCTGTTCCGATAAGAAACTGTTGAGTTATGGTGAAACAGAGAGTTTACTTGCGGTTTACGTTATAATGGCTATATCCTTTATGTCCTGAAATCCAAATTGATTGCAAACGATCCAGCAAATTCTTCAGAAGGCATTGAGACATTCAGGACATTCTAGAGATGGCTAGGAGGCGTGGCATGGACTGTTCCGATAAGAAACTGTTGAGTTATGGTGAAACAGAGAGTTTACTTGCGGTTTACGGTATAATGGCTATATCCTTTATGTCCTGAAATCCAAATTGATTGCAAACGATCCAGCGAATTCTTCAGGAGGCATGGAATCATCCCGGACATTCTAGAGATGGCTAGGAGACGTGGCATAGCCTGTTCCGATAAGAAACTGTTGAGTTATGGTGAAACAGAGAGTTTACTTGCGGTTTACGGTATAATGGCTATATCGTTTATGTCCTGAAATCCAAATTGATTGCAAACGATCCAGCAAACTCTACAGAAGGCATTGAGACATTCAGGACATTCTAGAGATGGCTAGGAGGCGTGTCATAGCCTGTTCCGATAAGAAACTGTTGAGTTATGGTGAAACAGAGAGTTTACTTGCGGTTTACGGTATAATGGCTATATCCTTTATGTCCTGAAATCCAAATTGATTGCAAACGATCCAGCAAATTCTTCAGAAGGCAATGAGAATCATCCCGGACATTCTAGAGATGGCTAGGAGGCGTGGCATAGCCTGTTCCGATAAGAAACTGTTGAGTTATGGTGAAACAGAGAGTTTACTTGCGGTTTACGGTATAATGGCTATATCCTTTATGTCCTGAAATCCAAATTGATTGCAAACGATCCAGCGAATTCTTCAGGAGGCATGAGATCATCCCGGACATTCTAGAGATGGCTAGGAGGCGTGGCATAGCCTGTTCCGATAAGAAACTGTTGAGTTATGGTGAAACAGAGAGTTTACTTGCGGTTTACGGTATAATGGCTATATCCTTTATGTCCTGAAATCCAAATTGATTGCAAACGATCCAGCGAATTCTTCAGGAGGCAATGAAATCATCCCGGACATTCTAGAGATGGCTAGGAGGCGTGGCATAGCCTGTTCCGATAAGAAACTGTTGAGTTATGGTGAAACAGAGAGTTTACTTGCGGTTTACGGTATAATGGCTATATCCTTTATGTCCTGAAATCCAAATTGATTGCAAACGATCCAGCGAATTCTTCAGGAGGCAGGGAATCATCCCGGACATTCTAGAGATGGCTAGGAGACGTGGCATAGCCTGTTCCGATAAGAAACTGTTGAGTTATGGTGAAACAGAGAGTTTACTTGCGGTTTACGGTATAATGGCTATATCGTTTATGTCCTGATATCCAAATTGATTGCAAACGATCCAGCAAACTCTACAGAAGGCATTGAGACATTCAGGACATTCTAGAGATGGCTAGGAGGCGTGTCATAGCCTGTTCCGATAAGAAACTGTTGAGTTATGGTGAAACAGAGAGTTTACTTGCGGTTTACGGTATAATGGCTATATCCTTTATGTCCTGAAATCCAAATTGATTGCAAACGATCCAGCGAATTCTTCAGGAGGCAATGAATCATCCCGGACATTCTAGAGATGGCTAGGAGGCGTGGCATAGCCTGTTCCGATAAGAAACTGTTGAGTTATGGTGAAACAGAGAGTTTACTTGCGGTTTACGTTATAATGGCTATATCCTTTATGTCCTGAAATCCAAATTGATTGCAAACGATCCAGCGAATTCTTCAGGAGGCACTGACACATTCGGGACATTCTAGAGATGGCTAGAAAGCGTGGCATAGCCTGTTCCGATAAGAAACTGTTGAGTTATGGTGAAACAGAGAGTTTACTTGCGGTTTACGTTATAATGGCTATATCCTTTATGTCCTGAAATCCAAATTGATTGCAAACGATCCAGCGAATTCTTCAGGAGGCATGAATCATTCCGGACATTCTAGAGATGGCTAGGAGGCGTGGCATAGCCTGTTCCGATAAGAAACTGTTGAGTTATGGTGAAACAGGGAGTTTACTTGCGGTTTACGTTATAATGGCTATATCCTTTATGTCCTGAAATCCAAATTGATTGCAAACGATCCAGCGAATTCTTCAGGAGGCAGGGAATCATCCCGGACATTCTAGAGATGGCTAGGAGGCGTGGCATAGCCTGTTCCGATAAGAAACTGTTGAGTTATGGTGAAACAGAGAGTTTACTTGCGGTTTACGGTATAATGGCTATATCCTTTATGTCCTGAAATCCAAATTGATTGCAAACGATCCAGCGAATTCTTCAGAAGGCAGGGAATCATCCCGGACATTCTAGAGATGGCTAGGAGACGTGGCATAGCCTGTTCCGATAAGAAACGGTTGAGTTATGGTGAAACAGAGAGTTTACTTGCGGTTTACGGTATAATGGCTATATCGTTTATGTCCTGATATCCAAATTGATTGCAAACGATCCAGCAAACTCTACAGAAGGCAATGAGACATTCAGGACATTCAAGAGATGGCTAGGAGGCGTGTCATAGCCTGTTCCGATAAGAAACTGTTGAGTTATGGTGAAACAGAGAGTTTACTTGCGGTTTACGGTATAATGGCTATATCCTTTATGTCCTGAAATCCAAATTGATTGCAAACGATCCAGCGAATTCTTCAGAAGGCAGGGAATCATCCCGGACATTCTAGAGATGGCTAGGAGACGTGGCATAGCCTGTTCCGATAAGAAACTGTTGAGTTATGGTGAAACAGAGAGTTTACTTGCGGTTTACGGTATAATGGCTATATCGTTTATGTCCTGATATCCAAATTGATTGCAAACGATCCAGCAAACTCTACAGAAGGCATTGAGACATTCAGGACATTCAAGAGATGGCTAGGAGGCGTGTCATAGCCTGTTCCGATAAGAAACTGTTGAGTTATGGTGAAACAGAGAGTTTACTTGCGGTTTACGGTATAATGGCTATATCCTTTATGTCCTGAAATCCAAATTGATTGCAAACGATCCAGCAAACTCTACAGAAGGCAATGAGACATTCAGGACATTCTAGAGATGGCTAGGAGGCGTGTCATAGCCTGTTCCGATAAGAAACTGTTGAGTTATGGTGAAACAGAGAGTTTACTTGCGGTTTACGGTATAATGGCTATATCCTTTATGTCCTGAAATCCAAATTGATTGCAAACGATCCAGCGAATTCTTCAGGAGGCAGTGAATCATCCCGGACATTCTAGAGATGGCTAGGAGGCGTGGCATAGCCTGTTCCGATAAGAAACTGTTGAGTTATGGTGAAACAGAGAGTTTACTTGCGGTTTACGGTATAATGGCTATATCCTTTATGTCCTGAAATCCAAATTGATTGCAAACGATCCAGCGAATTCTTCAGGAGGCATGGAATCATCCCGGACATTCTAGAGATGGCTAGGAGACGTGGCATAGCCTGTTCCGATAAGAAACTGTTGAGTTATGGTGAAACAGAGAGTTTACTTGCGGTTTACGGTATAATGGCTATATCGTTTATGTCCTGATATCCAAATTGATTGCAAACGATCCAGCAAACTCTACAGAAGGCAATGAGACATTCAGGACATTCTAGAGATGGCTAGGAGGCGTGTCATAGCCTGTTCCGATAAGAAACTGTTGAGTTATGGTGAAACAGAGAGTTTACTTGCGGTTTACGGTATAATGGCTATATCCTTTATGTCCTGAAATCCAAATTGATTGCAAACGATCCAGCGAATTCTTCAGGAGGCACTGACACATTCCGGACATTCTAGAGATGGCTAGGAGGCGTGGCATGGCCTGTTCCGATAAGAAACTGTTGAGTTATGGTGAAACAGGGAGTTTACTTGCGGTTTACGTTATAATGGCTATATCCTTTATGTCCTGAAATCCAAATTGATTGCAAACGATCCAGCGAATTCTTCAGGAGGCAGGGAATCATCCCGGACATTCTAGAGATGGCTAGGAGACGTGGCATAGCCTGTTCCGATAAGAAACTGTTGAGTTATGGTGAAACAGAGAGTTTACTTGCGGTTTACGGTATAATGGCTATATCCTTTATGTCCTGATATCCAAATTGATTGCAAACGATCCAGCAAACTCTACAGAAGGCATTGAGACATTCAGGACATTCTAGAGATGGCTAGGAGGCGTGTCATAGCCTGTTCCGATAAGAAACTGTTGAGTTATGGTGAAACAGAGAGTTTACTTGCGGTTTACGGTATAATGGCTATATCCTTTATGTCCTGAAATCCAAATTGATTGCAAACGATCCAGCAAACTCTTCAGAAGGCAATGAGACATTCAGGACATTCTAGAGATGGCTAGGAGGCGTGTCATAGCCTGTTCCGATAAGAAACTGTTGAGTTATGGTGAAACAGAGAGTTTACTTGCGGTTTACGGTATAATGGCTATATCCTTTATGTCCTGAAATCCAAATTGATTGCAAACGATCCAGCGAATTCTTCAGGAGGCAGGGAATCATCCCGGACATTCTAGAGATGGCTAGGAGGCGTGGCATAGCCTGTTCCGATAAGAAACTGTTGAGTTATGGTGAAACAGAGAGTTTACTTGCGGTTTACGGTATAATGGCTATATCCTTTATGTCCTGAAATCCAAATTGATTGCAAACGATCCAGCGAATTCTTCAGGAGGCATGGAATCATCCCGGACATTCTAGAGATGGCTAGGAGGCGTGGCATAGCCTGTTCCGATAAGAAACTGTTGAGTTATGGTGAAACAGAGAGTTTACTTGCGGTTTACGTTATAATGGCTATATCCTTTATGTCCTGAAATCCAAATTGATTGCAAACGATCCAGCGAATTCTTCAGGAGGCACTGAATCATTCCGGACATTCTAGAGATGGCTAGGAGGCGTGGCATAGCCTGTTCCGATAAGAAACTGTTGAGTTATGGTGAAACAGAGAGTTTACTTGCGGTTTACGGTATAATGGCTATATCCTTTATGTCCTGAAATCCAAATTGATTGCAAACGATCCAGCGAATTCTTCAGGAGGCATGGGAATCATCCCGGACATTCTAGAGATGGCTAGGAGGCGTGGCATAGCCTGTTCCGATAAGAAACTGTTGAGTTATGGTGAAACAGAGAGTTTACTTGCGGTTTACGTTATAATGGCTATATCCTTTATGTCCTGATATCCAAATTGATTGCAAACGATCCAGCAAACTCTACAGAAGGCAATGAGACATTCAGGACATTCTAGAGATGGCTAGGAGGCGTGTCATAGCCTGTTCCGATAAGAAACTGTTGAGTTATGGTGAAACAGAGAGTTTACTTGCGGTTTACGGTATAATGGCTATATCCTTTATGTCCTGAAATCCAAATTGATTGCACACGATCCAGCGAATTCTTCAGGAGGCAGGGAATCATCCCGGACATTCTAGAGATGGCTAGGAGACGTGGCATAGCCTGTTCCGATAAGAAACTGTTGAGTTATGGTGAAACAGAGAGTTTACTTGCGGTTTACGGTATAATGGCTATATCGTTTATGTCCTGATATCCAAATTGATTGCAAACGATCCAGCAAACTCTACAGAAGGCATTGAGACATTCAGGACATTCAAGAGATGGCTAGGAGGCGTGTCATAGCCTGTTCCGATAAGAAACTGTTGAGTTATGGTGAAACAGAGAGTTTACTTGCGGTTTACGGTATAATGGCTATATCCTTTATGTCCTGAAATCCAAATTGATTGCAAACGATCCAGCAAATTCTTCAGAAGGCATTGAGACATTCAGGACATTCTAGAGATGGCTAGGAGGCGTGTCATAGCCTGTTCCGATAAGAAACTGTTGAGTTATGGTGAAACAGAGAGTTTACTTGCGGTTTACGGTATAATGGCTATATCCTTTATGTCCTGAAATCCAAATTGATTGCACACGATCCAGCGAATTCTTCAGGAGGCACTGACACATTCCGGACATTCTAGAGATGGCTAGGAGGCGTGGCATAGCCTGTTCCGATAAGAAACTGTTGAGTTATGGTGAAACAGAGAGTTTACTTGCGGTTTACGGTATAATGGCTATATCCTTTATGTCCTGAAATCCAAATTGATTGCAAACGATCCAGCGAATTCTTCAGGAGGCATGGAATCATCCCGGACATTCTAGAGATGGCTAGGAGGCGTGGCATAGCCTGTTCCGATAAGAAACTGTTGAGTTATGGTGAAACAGAGAGTTTACTTGCGGTTTACGGTATAATGGCTATATCCTTTATGTCCTGAAATCCAAATTGATTGCAAACGATCCAGCGAATTCTTCAGGAGGCAATGAGATCATTCAGGACATTCTAGAGATGGCTAGGAGGCGTGGCATAGCCTGTTCCGATAAGAAACTGTTGAGTTATGGTGAAACAGAGAGTTTACTTGCGGTTTACGTTATAATGGCTATATCCTTTATGTCCTGAAATCCAAATTGATTGCAAACGATCCAGCGAATTCTTCAGGAGGCAGGGAATCATCCCGGACATTCTAGAGATGGCTAGGAGGCGTGGCATAGCCTGTTCCGATAAGAAACTGTTGAGTTATGGTGAAACAGAGAGTTTACTTGCGGTTTACGGTATAATGGCTATATCCTTTATGTCCTGAAATCCAAATTGATTGCAAACGATCCAGCGAATTCTTCAGGAGGCAGGGAATCATCCCGGACATTCTAGAGATGGCTAGGAGACGTGGCATAGCCTGTTCCGATAAGAAACTGTTGAGTTATGGTGAAACAGAGAGTTTACTTGCGGTTTACGGTATAATGGCTATATCCTTTATGTCCTGATATCCAAATTGATTGCAAACGATCCAGCAAACTCTACAGAAGGCAATGAGACATTCAGGACATTCAAGAGATGGCTAGGAGGCGTGTCATAGCCTGTTCCGATAAGAAACTGTTGAGTTATGGTGAAACAGAGAGTTTACTTGCGGTTTACGGTATAATGGCTATATCCTTTATGTCCTGAAATCCAAATTGATTGCAAACGATCCAGCGAATTCTTCAGAAGGCAATGAGACATTCCGGACATTCTAGAGATGGCTAGGAGGCGTGGCATAGCCTGTTCCGATAAGAAACTGTTGAGTTATGGTGAAACAGAGAGTTTACTTGCGGTTTACGGTATAATGGCTATATCCTTTATGTCCTGAAATCCAAATTGATTGCAAACGATCCAGCGAATTCTTCAGGAGGCAGGGAATCATCCCGGACATTCTAGAGATGGCTAGGAGACGTGGCATAGCCTGTTCCGATAAGAAACTGTTGAGTTATGGTGAAACAGAGAGTTTACTTGCGGTTTACGGTATAATGGCTATATCCTTTATGTCCTGAAATCCAAATTGATTGCAAACGATCCAGCGAATTCTTCAGGAGGCATGAAATCATCCCGGACATTCAAGAGATGGCTAGAAGGCATGGCATAGCCTGTTCCGATAAGAAACTGTTGAGTTATGGTGAAACAGAGAGTTTACTTGCGGTTTACGGTATAATGGCTATATCCTTTATGTCCTGAAATCCAAATTGATTGCAAACGATCCAGCAAATTCTTCAGAAGGCAATGAGACATTCCCGGACATTCTAGAGATGGCTAGGAGGCGTGGCATAGCCTGTTCCGATAAGAAACTGTTGAGTTATGGTGAAACAGAGAGTTTACTTGCGGTTTACGGTATAATGGCTATATCCTTTATGTCCTGAAATTTTCCAAATTTTAGATCATTCAGGACATTCTAGAGAGATGGCTGATAAGAAATTCTTCAGGAGGCGTTATGGCATTATGCCTGAATAATCATATCCAGGATCATTCGTAGAGATCGGCTAGAGGAGGCGTGGCATAGCCTGTTCCGATAAGAAACTGTTGAGTTATGGTGAAACAGAGAGTTTACTTGCGGTTTACGGTATAATGGCTATATCCTTTATGTCCTGAAATCCAAATTGATTGCAAACGATCCAGCGAATTCTTCAGGAGGCATGGAATCATCCCGGACATTCTAGAGATGGCTAGGAGGCGTGGCATAGCCTGTTCCGATAAGAAACTGTTGAGTTATGGTGAAACAGAGAGTTTACTTGCGGTTTACGGTATAATGGCTATATCCTTTATGTCCTGAAATCCAAATTGATTGCAAACGATCCAGCGAATTCTTCAGGAGGCAGGGAATCATCCCGGACATTCTAGAGATGGCTAGGAGACGTGGCATAGCCTGTTCCGATAAGAAACTGTTGAGTTATGGTGAAACAGAGAGTTTACTTGCGGTTTACGGTATAATGGCTATATCCTTTATGTCCTGAAATCCAAATTGATTGCAAACGATCCAGCGAATTCTTCAGGAGGCATTGAGACATCCCGGACATTCTAGAGATGGCTAGGAGGCGTGGCATAGCCTGTTCCGATAAGAAACTGTTGAGTTATGGTGAAAGAGTTTACTTGCGGTTTAGTATAATGGCTATATCCTTTATGTCCTGAAATCCAAATTGATTGCAAACGATCCAGCGAATTCTACAGGAGGCATAGACATTCCCGGACATTCTAGAGATGGCTAGATGTTAGCCTGTTCCGATAAGAAACTGTTGAGTTATGGTGAAACAGAGAGTTTACTTGCGGTTTACGGTATAATGGCTATATCCTTTATGTCCTGAAATCCAAATTGATTGCAAACGATCCAGCGAATTCTTCAGAAGGCATGGGAATCATTCCCGGACATTCTAGAGATGGCTAGGAGGCGTGGCATAGCCTGTTCCGATAAGAAACTGTTGAGTTATGGTGAAACAGAGAGTTTACTTGCGGTTTACGGTATAATGGCTATATCCTTTATGTCCTGAAATCCAAATTGATTGCAAACGATCCAGCGAATTCTTCAGGAGGCAGGGAATCATCCCGGACATTCTAGAGATGGCTAGGAGGCGTGGCATAGCCTGTTCCGATAAGAAACTGTTGAGTTATGGTGAAACAGAGAGTTTACTTGCGGTTTACGGTATAATGGCTATATCCTTTATGTCCTGAAATCCAAATTGATTGCAAACGATCCAGCAAATTCTTCAGGAGGCATGGAAACATCCCGGACATTCTAGAGATGGCTAGGAGAGCGTGGCATAGCCTGTTCCGATAAGAAACTGTTGAGTTATGGTGAAACAGAGAGTTTACTTGCGGTTTACGGTATAATGGCTATATCCTTTATGTCCTGAAATCCAAATTGATTGCAAACGATCCAGCGAATTCTTCAGGAGGCATGGAATCATCCCGGACATTCTAGAGATGGCTAGGAGGCGTGGCATAGCCTGTTCCGATAAGAAACTGTTGAGTTATGGTGAAACAGAGAGTTTACTTGCGGTTTACGGTATAATGGCTATATCCTTTATGTCCTGAAATCCAAATTGATTGCAAACGATCCAGCGAATTCTTCAGGAGGCAGGGAATCATTCCCGGACATTCTAGAGATGGCTAGGAGGCGTGGCATAGCCTGTTCCGATAAGAAACTGTTGAGTTATGGTGAAACAGAGGAGTTTACTTGCGGTTTACGGTATAATGGCTATATCCTTTATGTCCTGAAATCCAAATTGATTGCAAACGATCCAGCGAATTCTTCAGGAGGCATGGGACATTCCGGACATTCTAGAGATGGCTAGGAGACGTGGCATAGCCTGTTCCGATAAGAAACTGTTGAGTTATGGTGAAACAGAGAGTTTACTTGCGGTTTACGGTATAATGGCTATATCCTTTATGTCCTGAAATCCAAATTGATTGCAAACGATCCAGCAAATTCTTCAGAAGGCAATGAATCATCCAGGACATTCTAGAGATGGCTAGGAGGCGTGGCATAGCCTGTTCCGATAAGAAACTGTTGAGTTATGGTGAAACAGAGAGTTTACTTGCGGTTTACGGTATAATGGCTATATCCTTTATGTCCTGAAATCCAAATTGATTGCAAACGATCCAGCGAATTCTTCAGGAAGGCAAGGAGAATCATTCCGGACATTCTAGAGATGGCTAGGAGGCGTGGCATAACCTGATCCGATAAGAAACTGTTGAGTTATGGTGAACAGTTAGAAACTGTTGAGTTATGGTGAAACAGAGAGTTTACTTGCGGTTTACGGTATAATGGCTATATCCTTTATGTCCTGAAATCCAAATTGATTGCAAACGATCCAGCGAATTCTTCAGGAGGCAATGAATCATCCCGGACATTCTAGAGATGGCTAGGAGGCGTGGCATAGCCTGTTCCGATAAGAAACTGTTGAGTTATGGTGAAACAGAGAGTTTACTTGCGGTTTACGGTATAATGGCTATATCCTTTATGTCCTGAAATCCAAATTGATTGCAAACGATCCAGCGAATTCTTCAGGAGGCATGGAATCATCCCGGACATTCTAGAGATGGCTAGGAGGCGTGGCATAGCCTGTTCCGATAAGAAACTGTTGAGTTATGGTGAAACAGAGAGTTTACTTGCGGTTTACGTTATAATGGCTATATCCTTTATGTCCTGAAATCCAAATTGATTGCAAACGATCCAGCAAATTTTTCAGGAGGCAGTGCATGTGATTAGGTGCTAGGATCTCCCGGACATTCTAGAGATGGCTAGTGACGTTCCGTTCCGATAAGAAACTGTTGAGTTATGGTGAAACAGAGAGTTTACTTGCTGGTTTACGGTATAATGGCTATATCCGTTTATGTCCTGAAATCCAAATTGATTGCAAACGATCCAGCGAATTCTTCAGGAGGCATGGAATCATCCCGGACATTCTAGAGATGGCTAGGAGGCGTGGCATAGCCTGTTCCGATAAGAAACTGTTGAGTTATGGTGAAACAGAGAGTTTACTTGCGGTTTACGGTATAATGGCTATATCCTTTATGTCCTGAAATCCAAATTGATTGCAAACGATCCAGCGAATTCTTCAGGAGGCAGGGAATCATCCCGGACATTCTAGAGATGGCTAGGAGACGTGGCATAGCCTGTTCCGATAAGAAACTGTTGAGTTATGGTGAAACAGAGAGTTTACTTGCGGTTTACGGTATAATGGCTATATCCTTTATGTCCTGAAATCCAAATTGATTGACGCAGGAGATTGGGGGGGGTGGGATAGCCTTTCCGATAAATGGTAAGGTCGTCCTGAAATCCAAATTGATTGCAAACGATCCAGCGAATTCTTCAGGAGGCAGGGAATCATCCCGGACATTCTAGAGATGGCTAGGAGGCGTGGCATAGCCTGTTCCGATAAGAAACTGTTGAGTTATGGTGAAACAGAGAGTTTACTTGCGGTTTACGGTATAATGGCTATATCCTTTATGTCCTGAAATCCAAATTGATTGCAAACGATCCAGCGAATTCTTCAGGAGGCAATGAATCATCCCGGACATTCTAGAGATGGCTAGGAGGCGTGGCATAACCTGATCCGATAAGAAACTGTTGAGTTATGGTGAAACAGAGAGTTTACTTGCGGTTTACGTTATAATGGCTATATCCTTTATGTCCTGAAATCCAAATTGATTGCAAACGATCCAGCGAATTCTTCAGGAGGCAGGGAATCATCCCGGACATTCTAGAGATGGCTAGGAGACGTGGCATTCTAAGAGTGGCTAGGAGTTGCCTGTTCCGATAAGAAACTGTTGAGTTTTGAAACGTTGAGTTATGGTGAAACAGAGAGTTTACTTGCGGTTTACGGTATAATGGCTATATCCTTTATGTCCTGAAATCCAAATTGATTGCAAACGATCCAGCGAATTCTTCAGAAGGCAGTGAATCATCCCGGACATTCTAGAGATGGCTAGGAGGCGTGGCATAACCTGATCCGATAAGAAACGTTGAGTTATGGTGAAACAGAGAGTTTACTTGCGGTTTACGGTATAATGGCTATATCCTTTATGTCCTGAAATCCAAATTGATTGCAAACGATCCAGCGAATTCTTCAGAAGGCATTGACACATTCCGGACATTCTAGAGATGGCTAGGAGGCGTGTCATAGCCTGTTCCGATAAGAAACTGTTGAGTTATGGTGAAACAGAGAGTTTACTTGCGGTTTACGGTATAATGGCTATATCCTTTATGTCCTGAAATCCAAATTGATTGCAAACGATCCAGCGAATTCTTCAGGAGGCAGGGAATCATCCCGGACATTCTAGAGATGGCTAGGAGACGTGGCATAGCCTGTTCCGATAAGAAACTGTTGAGTTATGGTGAAACAGAGAGTTTACTTGCGGTTTACGGTATAATGGCTATATCCTTTATGTCCTGAAATCCAAATTGATTGCAAACGATCCAGCGAATTCTTCAGAAGGCACTGACACATTCCGGACATTCTAGAGATGGCTAGGAGGCGTGTCATAGCCTGTTCCGATAAGAAACTGTTGAGTTATGGTGAAACAGAGAGTTTACTTGCGGTTTACGGTATAATGGCTATATCGTTTATGTCCTGATATCCAAATTGATTGCAAACGATCCAGCAAACTCTACAGAAGGCAATGAGACATTCAGGACATTCTAGAGATGGCTAGGAGGCGTGTCATAGCCTGTTCCGATAAGAAACTGTTGAGTTATGGTGAAACAGAGAGTTTACTTGCGGTTTACGGTATAATGGCTATATCCTTTATGTCCTGAAATCCAAATTGATTGCAAACGATCCAGCGAATTCTTCAGGAGGCAAGGAATCATCCCGGACATTCTAGAGATGGCTAGGAGGCGTGGCATAGCCTGTTCCGATAAGAAACTGTTGAGTTATGGTGAAACAGAGAGTTTACTTGCGGTTTACGGTATAATGGCTATATCCTTTATGTCCTGAAATCCAAATTGATTGCAAACGATCCAGCGAATTCTTCAGGAGGCATGGGAATCATCCCGGACATTCTAGAGATGGCTAGGAGACGTGGCATAGCCTGTTCCGATAAGAAACTGTTGAGTTATGGTGAAACAGAGAGTTTACTTGCGGTTTACGGTATAATGGCTATATCCTTTATGTCCTGAAATCCAAATTGATTGCAAACGATCCAGCGAATTCTTCAGGAGGCAGGGAATCATCCCGGACATTCTAGAGATGGCTAGGAGGCGTGGCATAGCCTGTTCCGATAAGAAACTGTTGAGTTATGGTGAAACAGAGAGTTTACTTGCGGTTTACGGTATAATGGCTATATCCTTTATGTCCTGAAATCCAAATTGATTGCAAACGATCCAGCGAATTCTTCAGGAGGCAGGGAATCATCCCGGACATTCTAGAGATGGCTAGGAGACGTGGCATAGCCTGTTCCGATAAGAAACTGTTGAGTTATGGTGAAACAGAGAGTTTACTTGCGGTTTACGGTATAATGGCTATATCGTTTATGTCCTGATATCCAAATTGATTGCAAACGATCCAGCAAACTCTACAGAAGGCAATGAGACATTCAGGACATTCTAGAGATGGCTAGGAGGCGTGTCATAGCCTGTTCCGATAAGAAACTGTTGAGTTATGGTGAAACAGAGAGTTTACTTGCGGTTTACGGTATAATGGCTATATCCTTTATGTCCTGAAATCCAAATTGATTGCACACGATCCAGCGAATTCTTCAGGAGGCAGGGAATCATCCCGGACATTCTAGAGATGGCTAGGAGACGTGGCATAGCCTGTTCCGATAAGAAACTGTTGAGTTATGGTGAAACAGAGAGTTTACTTGCGGTTTACGGTATAATGGCTATATCCTTTATGTCCTGAAATCCAAATTGATTGCAAACGATCCAGCAAATTCTACAGAAGGCATTGAAACATTCAGGACATTCTAGAGATGGCTAGGAGGCGTGGCATAGCCTGTTCCGATAAGAAACTGTTGAGTTATGGTGAAACAGAGAGTTTACTTGCGGTTTACGGTATAATGGCTATATCCTTTATGTCCTGAAATCCAAATTGATTGCAAACGATCCAGCAAACTCTACAGAAGGCAATGAGACATTCAGGACATTCAAGAGATGGCTAGGAGGCGTGTCATAGCCTGTTCCGATAAGAAACTGTTGAGTTATGGTGAAACAGAGAGTTTACTTGCGGTTTACGGTATAATGGCTATATCCTTTATGTCCTGAAATCCAAATTGATTGCAAACGATCCAGCGAATTCTTCAGGAGGCAGGGAATCATCCCGGACATTCTAGAGATGGCTAGGAGACGTGGCATAGCCTGTTCCGATAAGAAACTGTTGAGTTATGGTGAAACAGAGAGTTTACTTGCGGTTTACGGTATAATGGCTATATCGTTTATGTCCTGATATCCAAATTGATTGCAAACGATCCAGCAAACTCTACAGAAGGCATTGAGACATTCAGGACATTCTAGAGATGGCTAGGAGGCGTGTCATAGCCTGTTCCGATAAGAAACTGTTGAGTTATGGTGAAACAGAGAGTTTACTTGCGGTTTACGGTATAATGGCTATATCCTTTATGTCCTGAAATCCAAATTGATTGCAAACGATCCAGCGAATTCTTCAGGAGGCAGGGAATCATCCCGGACATTCTAGAGATGGCTAGGAGACGTGGCATAGCCTGTTCCGATAAGAAACTGTTGAGTTATGGTGAAACAGAGAGTTTACTTGCGGTTTACGGTATAGTGGCTATATCCTTTATGCCATGAAATCCAAATTGATTGCAAGCGATCCAGCAAACTCTTCAGAAGGTATTGCGACATTCCGGACATTCTAGAGATGGCTAGGAGGCGTGGCATGGACTGTTCCGATAAGAAACTGTTGAGTTATGGTGAAACAGAGAGTTTACTTGCGGTTTACGGTATAATGGCTATATCCTTTATGTCCTGAAATCCAAATTGATTGCAAACGATCCAGCAAACTCTACAGAAGGCAATGAGACATTCAGGACATTCTAGAGATGGCTAGGAGGCGTGTCATAGCCTGTTCCGATAAGAAACTGTTGAGTTATGGTGAAACAGAGAGTTTACTTGCGGTTTACGGTATAATGGCTATATCCTTTATGTCCTGAAATCCAAATTGATTGCAAACGATCCAGCGAATTCTTCAGGAGGCAGGGAATCATCCCGGACATTCTAGAGATGGCTAGGAGACGTGGCATAGCCTGTTCCGATAAGAAACTGTTGAGTTATGGTGAAACAGAGAGTTTACTTGCGGTTTACGGTATAATGGCTATATCGTTTATGTCCTGATATCCAAATTGATTGCAAACGATCCAGCAAACTCTACAGAAGGCATTGAGACATTCAGGACATTCTAGAGATGGCTAGGAGGCGTGTCATAGCCTGTTCCGATAAGAAACTGTTGAGTTATGGTGAAACAGAGAGTTTACTTGCGGTTTACGGTATAATGGCTATATCCTTTATGTCCTGAAATCCAAATTGATTGCAAACGATCCAGCAAACTCTACAGAAGGCAATGAGACATTCAGGACATTCAAGAGATGGCTAGGAGGCGTGTCATAGCCTGTTCCGATAAGAAACTGTTGAGTTATGGTGAAACAGAGAGTTTACTTGCGGTTTACGGTATAATGGCTATATCCTTTATGTCCTGAAATCCAAATTGATTGCAAACGATCCAGCGAATTCTTCAGGAGGCAAGGAATCATCCCGGACATTCTAGAGATGGCTAGGAGGCGTGGCATAGCCTGTTCCGATAAGAAACTGTTGAGTTATGGTGAAACAGAGAGTTTACTTGCGGTTTACGGTATAATGGCTATATCCTTTATGTCCTGAAATCCAAATTGATTGCAAACGATCCAGCGAATTCTTCAGGAGGCAGGGAATCATCCCGGACATTCTAGAGATGGCTAGGAGACGTGGCATAGCCTGTTCCGATAAGAAACTGTTGAGTTATGGTGAAACAGAGAGTTTACTTGCGGTTTACGGTATAATGGCTATATCGTTTATGTCCTGATATCCAAATTGATTGCAAACGATCCAGCAAACTCTACAGAAGGCAATGAGACATTCAGGACATTCTAGAGATGGCTAGGAGGCGTGTCATAGCCTGTTCCGATAAGAAACTGTTGAGTTATGGTGAAACAGAGAGTTTACTTGCGGTTTACGGTATAATGGCTATATCCTTTATGTCCTGAAATCCAAATTGATTGCACACGATCCAGCGAATTCTTCAGGAGGCAGGGAATCATCCCGGACATTCTAGAGATGGCTAGGAGACGTGGCATAGCCTGTTCCGATAAGAAACTGTTGAGTTATGGTGAAACAGAGAGTTTACTTGCGGTTTACGGTATAATGGCTATATCGTTTATGTCCTGATATCCAAATTGATTGCAAACGATCCAGCAAACTCTACAGAAGGCAATGAGACATTCAGGATATTCTAGAGATGGCTAGGAGGCGTGTCATAGCCTGTTCCGATAAGAAACTGTTGAGTTATGGTGAAACAGAGAGTTTACTTGCGGTTTACGGTATAATGGCTATATCCTTTATGTCCTGAAATCCAAATTGATTGCAAACGATCCAGCAAACTCTACAGAAGGCAATGAGACATTCAGGATATTCTAGAGATGGCTAGGAGGCGTGTCATAGCCTGTTCCGATAAGAAACTGTTGAGTTATGGTGAAACAGAGAGTTTACTTGCGGTTTACGGTATAATGGCTATATCCTTTATGTCCTGAAATCCAAATTGATTGCAAACGATCCAGCGAATTCTTCAGGAGGCATGGGAATCATCCCGGACATTCTAGAGATGGCTAGGAGGCGTGGCATAGCCTGTTCCGATAAGAAACTGTTGAGTTATGGTGAAACAGAGAGTTTACTTGCGGTTTACGGTATAATGGCTATATCCTTTATGTCCTGAAATCCAAATTGATTGCAAACGATCCAGCAAATTCTTCAGGAGGCAATGAATCATCCCGGACATTCTAGAGATGGCTAGGAGGCGTGGCATAGCCTGTTCCGATAAGAAACTGTTGAGTTATGGTGAAACAGAGAGTTTACTTGCGGTTTACGGTATAATGGCTATATCCTTTATGTCCTGAAATCCAAATTGATTGCAAACGATCCAGCAAACTCTACAGAAGGCAATGAGACATTCAGGATATTCTAGAGATGGCTAGGAGGCGTGTCATAGCCTGTTCCGATAAGAAACTGTTGAGTTATGGTGAAACAGAGAGTTTACTTGCGGTTTACGGTATAATGGCTATATCCTTTATGTCCTGAAATCCAAATTGATTGCAAACGATCCAGCGAATTCTTCAGGAGGCAGGGAATCATCCCGGACATTCTAGAGATGGCTAGGAGACGTGGCATAGCCTGTTCCGATAAGAAACTGTTGAGTTATGGTGAAACAGAGAGTTTACTTGCGGTTTACGGTATAATGGCTATATCGTTTATGTCCTGATATCCAAATTGATTGCAAACGATCCAGCAAACTCTACAGAAGGCAATGAGACATTCAGGATATTCTAGAGATGGCTAGGAGGCGTGTCATAGCCTGTTCCGATTAGAAACTGTTGAGTTATGGTGAAACAGAGAGTTTACTTGCGGTTTACGGTATAATGGCTATATCCTTTATGTCCTGAAATCCAAATTGATTGCACACGATCCAGCGAATTCTTCAGGAGGCAGGGAATCATCCCGGACATTCTAGAGATGGCTAGGAGACGTGGCATAGCCTGTTCCGATAAGAAACGGTTGAGTTATGGTGAAACAGAGAGTTTACTTGCGGTTTACGGTATAATGGCTATATCGTTTATGTCCTGATATCCAAATTGATTGCAAACGATCCAGCAAACTCTACAGAAGGCATTGAGACATTCAGGACATTCAAGAGATGGCTAGGAGGCGTGTCATAGCCTGTTCCGATAAGAAACTGTTGAGTTATGGTGAAACAGAGAGTTTACTTGCGGTTTACGGTATAATGGCTATATCCTTTATGTCCTGAAATCCAAATTGATTGCAAACGATCCAGCAAACTCTACAGAAGGCAATGAGACATTCAGGATATTCTAGAGATGGCTAGGAGGCGTGTCATAGCCTGTTCCGATAAGAAACTGTTGAGTTATGGTGAAACAGAGAGTTTACTTGCGGTTTACGGTATAATGGCTATATCCTTTATGTCCTGAAATCCAAATTGATTGCAAACGATCCAGCGAATTCTTCAGGAGGCAGGGAATCATCCCGGACATTCTAGAGATGGCTAGGAGACGTGGCATAGCCTGTTCCGATAAGAAACTGTTGAGTTATGGTGAAACAGAGAGTTTACTTGCGGTTTACGGTATAATGGCTATATCCGTTTATGTCCTGAAATCCAAATTGATTGCAAACGATCCAGCAAATTCTTCAGGAGGCAAGGAATCATCCCGGACATTCTAGAGATGGCTAGGAGGCGTGTCATAGCCTGTTCCGATAAGAAACTGTTGAGTTATGGTGAAACAGAGAGTTTACTTGCGGTTTACGGTATAATGGCTATATCGTTTATGTCCTGATATCCAAATTGATTGCAAACGATCCAGCAAACTCTACAGAAGGCAATGAGACATTCAGGACATTCTAGAGATGGCTAGGAGGCGTGTCATAGCCTGTTCCGATAAGAAACTGTTGAGTTATGGTGAAACAGAGAGTTTACTTGCGGTTTACGGTATAATGGCTATATCCTTTATGTCCTGAAATCCAAATTGATTGCAAACGATCCAGCAAATTCTTCAGGAGGCAGTGAATCATCCCGGACATTCTAGAGATGGCTAGGAGGCGTGGCATAGCCTGTTCCGATAAGAAACTGTTGAGTTATGGTGAAACAGAGAGTTTACTTGCGGTTTACGGTATAATGGCTATATCCTTTATGTCCTGAAATCCAAATTGATTGCAAACGATCCAGCGAATTCTTCAGGAGGCAGGGAATCATCCCGGACATTCTAGAGATGGCTAGGAGACGTGGCATAGCCTGTTCCGATAAGAAACTGTTGAGTTATGGTGAAACAGAGAGTTTACTTGCGGTTTACGGTATAATGGCTATATCGTTTATGTCCTGATATCCAAATTGATTGCAAACGATCCAGCAAACTCTACAGAAGGCAATGAGACATTCAGGACATTCTAGAGATGGCTAGGAGGCGTGTCATAGCCTGTTCCGATAAGAAACTGTTGAGTTATGGTGAAACAGAGAGTTTACTTGCGGTTTACGGTATAATGGCTATATCCTTTATGTCCTGAAATCCAAATTGATTGCAAACGATCCAGCAAACTCTACAGAAGGCAATGAGACATTCAGGACATTCTAGAGATGGCTAGGAGGCGTGTCATAGCCTGTTCCGATAAGAAACTGTTGAGTTATGGTGAAACAGAGAGTTTACTTGCGGTTTACGGTATAATGGCTATATCCTTTATGTCCTGAAATCCAAATTGATTGCAAACGATCCAGCGAATTCTTCAGGAGGCAGGGAATCATCCCGGACATTCTAGAGATGGCTAGGAGACGTGGCATAGCCTGTTCCGATAAGAAACTGTTGAGTTATGGTGAAACAGAGAGTTTACTTGCGGTTTACGGTATAATGGCTATATCGTTTATGTCCTGATATCCAAATTGATTGCAAACGATCCAGCAAACTCTACAGAAGGCATTGAGACATTCAGGACATTCTAGAGATGGCTAGGAGGCGTGTCATAGCCTGTTCCGATAAGAAACTGTTGAGTTATGGTGAAACAGAGAGTTTACTTGCGGTTTACGGTATAATGGCTATATCCTTTATGTCCTGAAATCCAAATTGATTGCAAACGATCCAGCAAACTCTACAGAAGGCAATGAGACATTCAGGACATTCTAGAGATGGCTAGGAGACGTGGCATAGCCTGTTCCGATAAGAAACTGTTGAGTTATGGTGAAACAGAGAGTTTACTTGCGGTTTACGGTATAATGGCTATATCCTTTATGTCCTGAAATCCAAATTGATTGCAAACGATCCAGCGAATTCTTCAGGAGGCAATGAATCATCCCGGACATTCTAGAGATGGCTAGGAGACGTGGCATAGCCTGTTCCGATAAGAAACTGTTGAGTTATGGTGAAACAGAGAGTTTACTTGCGGTTTACGGTATAATGGCTATATCCTTTATGTCCTGAAATCCAAATTGATTGCAAACGATCCAGCGAATTCTTCAGGAGGCAGGGAATCATCCCGGACATTCTAGAGATGGCTAGGAGACGTGGCATAGCCTGTTCCGATAAGAAACTGTTGAGTTATGGTGAAACAGAGAGTTTACTTGCGGTTTACGGTATAATGGCTATATCGTTTATGTCCTGATATCCAAATTGATTGCAAACGATCCAGCAAACTCTACAGAAGGCATTGAGACATTCAGGACATTCTAGAGATGGCTAGGAGGCGTGTCATAGCCTGTTCCGATAAGAAACTGTTGAGTTATGGTGAAACAGAGAGTTTACTTGCGGTTTACGGTATAATGGCTATATCCTTTATGTCCTGAATATCCAAATTGATTGCAAACGATCCAGCAAATTCTTCAGAAGGCAATGAGACATTCCGGACATTCTAGAGATGGCTAGGAGGCGTGTCATAGCCTGTTCCGATAAGAAACTGTTGAGTTATGGTGAAACAGAGAGTTTACTTGCGGTTTACGGTATAATGGCTATATCCTTTATGTCCTGAAATCCAAATTGATTGCAAACGATCCAGCGAATTCTTCAGGAGGCAGGGAATCATCCCGGACATTCTAGAGATGGCTAGGAGACGTGGCATAGCCTGTTCCGATAAGAAACTGTTGAGTTATGGTGAAACAGAGAGTTTACTTGCGGTTTACGGTATAATGGCTATATCGTTTATGTCCTGATATCCAAATTGATTGCAAACGATCCAGCAAACTCTACAGAAGGCATTGAGACATTCAGGACATTCAAGAGATGGCTAGGAGGCGTGTCATAGCCTGTTCCGATAAGAAACTGTTGAGTTATGGTGAAACAGAGAGTTTACTTGCGGTTTACGGTATAATGGCTATATCCTTTATGTCCTGAAATCCAAATTGATTGCACACGATCCAGCGAATTCTTCAGGAGGCAGGGAATCATCCCGGACATTCTAGAGATGGCTAGGAGGCGTGTCATAGCCTGTTCCGATAAGAAACTGTTGAGTTATGGTGAAACAGAGAGTTTACTTGCGGTTTACGGTATAATGGCTATATCGTTTATGTCCTGATATCCAAATTGATTGCAAACGATCCAGCAAACTCTACAGAAGGCAATGAGACATTCAGGATATTCTAGAGATGGCTAGGAGGCGTGTCATAGCCTGTTCCGATAAGAAACTGTTGAGTTATGGTGAAACAGAGAGTTTACTTGCGGTTTACGGTATAATGGCTATATCCTTTATGTCCTGAAATCCAAATTGATTGCACACGATCCAGCGAATTCTTCAGGAGGCAGGGAATCATCCCGGACATTCTAGAGATGGCTAGGAGACGTGGCATAGCCTGTTCCGATAAGAAACTGTTGAGTTATGGTGAAACAGAGAGTTTACTTGCGGTTTACGGTATAATGGCTATATCGTTTATGTCCTGATATCCAAATTGATTGCAAACGATCCAGCAAACTCTACAGAAGGCATTGAGACATTCAGGACATTCTAGAGATGGCTAGGAGGCGTGTCATAGCCTGTTCCGATAAGAAACTGTTGAGTTATGGTGAAACAGAGAGTTTACTTGCGGTTTACGGTATAATGGCTATATCCTTTATGTCCTGAAATCCAAATTGATTGCAAACGATCCAGCGAATTCTTCAGGAGGCAGGGAATCATCCCGGACATTCTAGAGATGGCTAGGAGACGTGGCATAGCCTGTTCCGATAAGAAACTGTTGAGTTATGGTGAAACAGAGAGTTTACTTGCGGTTTACGGTATAATGGCTATATCGTTTATGTCCTGATATCCAAATTGATTGCAAACGATCCAGCAAACTCTACAGAAGGCAATGAGACATTCAGGACATTCTAGAGATGGCTAGGAGGCGTGTCATAGCCTGTTCCGATAAGAAACTGTTGAGTTATGGTGAAACAGAGAGTTTACTTGCGGTTTACGGTATAATGGCTATATCCTTTATGTCCTGAAATCCAAATTGATTGCAAACGATCCAGCGAATTCTTCAGGAGGCAATGAATCATTCCCGGACATTCTAGAGATGGCTAGGAGGCGTGGCATAGCCTGTTCCGATAAGAAACTGTTGAGTTATGGTGAAACAGAGAGTTTACTTGCGGTTTACGGTATAATGGCTATATCCTTTATGTCCTGAAATCCAAATTGATTGCAAACGATCCAGCGAATTCTTCAGGAGGCAATGAGATCATCCCGGACATTCTAGAGATGGCTAGGAGGCGTGGCATAGCCTGTTCCGATAAGAAACTGTTGAGTTATGGTGAAACAGAGAGTTTACTTGCGGTTTACGGTATAATGGCTATATCCTTTATGTCCTGAAATCCAAATTGATTGCAAACGATCCAGCGAATTCTTCAGGAGGCAATGAAGTCATCCCGGACATTCTAGAGATGGCTAGGAGGCGTGGCATAGCCTGTTCCGATAAGAAACTGTTGAGTTATGGTGAAACAGAGAGTTTACTTGCGGTTTACGGTATAATGGCTATATCCTTTATGTCCTGAAATCCAAATTGATTGCAAACGATCCAGCGAATTCTTCAGGAGGCAGGGAATCATCCCGGACATTCTAGAGATGGCTAGGAGGCGTGGCATAGCCTGTTCCGATAAGAAACTGTTGAGTTATGGTGAAACAGAGAGTTTACTTGCGGTTTACGGTATAATGGCTATATCCTTTATGTCCTGAAATCCAAATTGATTGCAAACGATCCAGCGAATTCTTCAGGAGGCAGTGAGATCATCCCGGACATTCTAGAGATGGCTAGGAGGCGTGGCATAGCCTGTTCCGATAAGAAACTGTTGAGTTATGGTGAAACAGAGAGTTTACTTGCGGTTTACGGTTATAATGGCTATATCCTTTATGTCCTGAAATCCAAATTGATTGCAAACGATCCAGCAAATTCTTCAGGAGGCAATGAAACATCCCGGACATTCTAGAGATGGCTAGGAGGCGTGGCATAGCCTGTTCCGATAAGAAACTGTTGAGTTATGGTGAAACAGAGAGTTTACTTGCGGTTTACGGTATAATGGCTATATCCTTTATGTCCTGAAATCCAAATTGATTGCAAACGATCCAGCGAATTCTTCAGGAGGCAGGGAGATCATCCCGGACATTCTAGAGATGGCTAGGAGGACGTGGCATAGCCTGTTCCGATAAGAAACTGTTGAGTTATGGTGAAACAGAGAGTTTACTTGCGGTTTACGGTATAATGGCTATATCCTTTATGTCCTGAAATCCAAATTGATTGCAAACGATCCAGCAAATTCTTCAGAAGGCATTGAGACATTCAGGACATTCTAGAGATGGCTAGGAGGCGTGGCATAGCCTGTTCCGATAAGAAACTGTTGAGTTATGGTGAAACAGAGAGTTTACTTGCGGTTTACGGTATAATGGCTATATCCTTTATGTCCTGAAATCCAAATTGATTGCAAACGATCCAGCGAATTCTTCAGGAGGCAGGGAATCATCCCGGACATTCTAGAGATGGCTAGGAGACGTGGCATAGCCTGTTCCGATAAGAAACTGTTGAGTTATGGTGAAACAGAGAGTTTACTTGCGGTTTACGGTATAATGGCTATATCCTTTATGTCCTGAAATCCAAATTGATTGCAAACGATCCAGCAAATTCTTCAGAAGGCAATGAGATCATTCCGGACATTCTAGAGATGGCTAGGAGGCGTGGCATAGCCTGTTCCGATAAGAAACTGTTGAGTTATGGTGAAACAGAGAGTTTACTTGCGGTTTACGGTATAATGGCTATATCCTTTATGTCCTGAAATCCAAATTGATTGCAAACGATCCAGCAAATTCTTCAGAAGGCATTGACACATTCCGGACATTCTAGAGATGGCTAGGAGGCGTGGCATAGCCTGTTCCGATAAGAAACTGTTGAGTTATGGTGAAACAGAGAGTTTACTTGCGGTTTACGTTATAATGGCTATATCCGTTTATGTCCTGAAATCCAAATTGATTGCAAACGATCCAGCGAATTCTTCAGGAGGCATTGAGATCATTCCGGACATTCTAGAGATGGCTAGGAGGCGTGGCATAGCCTGTTCCGATAAGAAACGTTGAGTTATGGTGAAACAGAGAGTTTACTTGCGGTTTACGGTATAATGGCTATATCCTTTATGTCCTGAAATCCAAATTGATTGCAAACGATCCAGCGAATTCTTCAGGAGGCATGAGAATCATCCCGGACATTCTAGAGATGGCTAGGAGGCGTGGCATAGCCTGTTCCGATAAGAAACTGTTGAGTTATGGTGAAACAGAGAGTTTACTTGCGGTTTACGTTATAATGGCTATATCCTTTATGTCCTGAAATCCAAATTGATTGCAAACGATCCAGCGAATTCTTCAGGAGGCAATGAATCATCCCGGACATTCTAGAGATGGCTAGGAGGCGTGGCATAGCCTGTTCCGATAAGAAACTGTTGAGTTATGGTGAAACAGAGAGTTTACTTGCGGTTTACGGTATAATGGCTATATCCTTTATGTCCTGAAATCCAAATTGATTGCAAACGATCCAGCGAATTCTTCAGGAGGCAGGGAATCATCCCGGACATTCTAGAGATGGCTAGGAGACGTGGCATAGCCTGTTCCGATAAGAAACTGTTGAGTTATGGTGAAACAGAGAGTTTACTTGCGGTTTACGGTATAATGGCTATATCCTTTATGTCCTGAAATCCAAATTGATTGCAAACGATCCAGCAAACTCTACAGAAGGCAATGAGACATTCAGGACATTCTAGAGATGGCTAGGAGGCGTGTCATAGCCTGTTCCGATAAGAAACTGTTGAGTTATGGTGAAACAGAGAGTTTACTTGCGGTTTACGGTATAATGGCTATATCCTTTATGTCCTGAAATCCAAATTGATTGCAAACGATCCAGCGAATTCTTCAGGAGGCAGGGAATCATCCCGGACATTCTAGAGATGGCTAGGAGACGTGGCATAGCCTGTTCCGATAAGAAACTGTTGAGTTATGGTGAAACAGAGAGTTTACTTGCGGTTTACGGTATAATGGCTATATCGTTTATGTCCTGAAATCCAAATTGATTGCAAACGATCCAGCAAACTCTACAGAAGGCAATGAGACATTCAGGATATTCTAGAGATGGCTAGGAGGCGTGTCATAGCCTGTTCCGATTAGAAACTGTTGAGTTATGGTGAAACAGAGAGTTTACTTGCGGTTTACGGTATAATGGCTATATCCTTTATGTCCTGAAATCCAAATTGATTGCAAACGATCCAGCGAATTCTTCAGGAGGCAGGGAATCATCCCGGACATTCTAGAGATGGCTAGGAGGCGTGGCATAGCCTGTTCCGATAAGAAACTGTTGAGTTATGGTGAAACAGAGAGTTTACTTGCGGTTTACGGTATAATGGCTATATCCGTTTATGTCCTGAAATCCAAATTGATTGCAAACGATCCAGCAAATTCTTCAGGAGGCATTGAGACATTCCGGACATTCTAGAGATGGCTAGGAGGCGTGTCATAGCCTGTTCCGATAAGAAACTGTTGAGTTATGGTGAAACAGAGAGTTTACTTGCGGTTTACGGTATAATGGCTATATCCTTTATGTCCTGAAATCCAAATTGATTGCAAACGATCCAGCGAATTCTTCAGGAGGCAGGGAATCATCCCGGACATTCTAGAGATGGCTAGAAGGCATGGCATGGCCTGTTCCGATAAGAAACTGTTGAGTTATGGTGAAACAGGGAGTTTACTTGCGGTTTACGTTATAATGGCTATATCCTTTATGTCCTGAAATCCAAATTGATTGCAAACGATCCAGCGAATTCTTCAGGAGGCAGGGAATCATCCCGGACATTCTAGATATGGCTAGGAGACGTGACATAGCCTGTTCCGATAAGAAACTGTTGAGTTATGGTGAAACAGAGAGTTTACTTGCGGTTTACGGTATAATGGCTATATCGTTTATGTCCTGATATCCAAATTGATTGCAAACGATCCAGCAAACTCTACAGAAGGCAATGAGACATTCAGGACATTCTAGAGATGGCTAGGAGGCGTGTCATAGCCTGTTCCGATAAGAAACTGTTGAGTTATGGTGAAACAGAGAGTTTACTTGCGGTTTACGGTATAATGGCTATATCCTTTATGTCCTGAAATCCAAATTGATTGCAAACGATCCAGCGAATTCTTCAGGAGGCAGGGAATCATCCCGGACATTCTAGAGATGGCTAGGAGACGTGGCATAGCCTGTTCCGATAAGAAACTGTTGAGTTATGGTGAAACAGAGAGTTTACTTGCGGTTTACGGTATAATGGCTATATCCTTTATGTCCTGAAATCCAAATTGATTGCAAACGATCCAGCGAATTCTTCAGAAGGCAGGGAATCATCCCGGACATTCTAGAGATGGCTAGGAGGCGTGTCATAGCCTGTTCCGATAAGAAACTGTTGAGTTATGGTGAAACAGAGAGTTTACTTGCGGTTTACGGTATAATGGCTATATCCTTTATGTCCTGAAATCCAAATTGATTGCAAACGATCCAGCGAATTCTTCAGGAGGCAGGGAATCATCCCGGACATTCTAGAGATGGCTAGGAGACGTGGCATAGCCTGTTCCGATAAGAAACTGTTGAGTTATGGTGAAACAGAGAGTTTACTTGCGGTTTACGGTATAATGGCTATATCGTTTATGTCCTGATATCCAAATTGATTGCAAACGATCCAGCAAACTCTACAGAAGGCATTGAGACATTCAGGACATTCTAGAGATGGCTAGGAGGCGTGTCATAGCCTGTTCCGATAAGAAACTGTTGAGTTATGGTGAAACAGAGAGTTTACTTGCGGTTTACGGTATAATGGCTATATCCTTTATGTCCTGAAATCCAAATTGATTGCAAACGATCCAGCAAATTCTTCAGGAGGCATGAGAATCATCCCGGACATTCTAGAGATGGCTAGGAGGCGTGGCATAGCCTGTTCCGATAAGAAACTGTTGAGTTATGGTGAAACAGAGAGTTTACTTGCGGTTTACGGTATAATGGCTATATCCTTTATGTCCTGAAATCCAAATTGATTGCAAACGATCCAGCGAATTCTTCAGGAGGCAGTGAATCATCCCGGACATTCTAGAGATGGCTAGGAGACGTGGCATAGCCTGTTCCGATAAGAAACTGTTGAGTTATGGTGAAACAGAGAGTTTACTTGCGGTTTACGGTATAATGGCTATATCCTTTATGTCCTGAAATCCAAATTGATTGCAAACGATCCAGCGAATTCTTCAGGAGGCACTGACACATTCCGGACATTCTAGAGATGGCTAGGAGGCGTGGCATAGCCTGTTCCGATAAGAAACTGTTGAGTTATGGTGAAACAGAGAGTTTACTTGCGGTTTACGGTATAATGGCTATATCCTTTATGTCCTGAAATCCAAATTGATTGCAAACGATCCAGCGAATTCTTCAGGAGGCAATGAAACATCCCGGACATTCTAGAGATGGCTAGGAGGCGTGGCATAGCCTGTTCCGATAAGAAACTGTTGAGTTATGGTGAAACAGAGAGTTTACTTGCGGTTTACGGTATAATGGCTATATCCTTTATGTCCTGAAATCCAAATTGATTGCAAACGATCCAGCGAATTCTTCAGAAGGCATTGACACATTCCGGACATTCTAGAGATGGCTAGGAGGCGTGGCATAACCTGTTCCGATAAGAAACGTTGAGTTATGGTGAAACAGAGAGTTTACTTGCGGTTTACGTTATAATGGCTATATCCTTTATGTCCTGAAATCCAAATTGATTGCAAACGATCCAGCGAATTCTTCAGGAGGCAGGGAATCATCCCGGACATTCTAGAGATGGCTAGGAGGCGTGGCATAGCCTGTTCCGATAAGAAACTGTTGAGTTATGGTGAAACAGAGAGTTTACTTGCGGTTTACGTTATAATGGCTATATCCTTTATGTCCTGAAATCCAAATTGATTGCAAACGATCCAGCGAATTCTTCAGGAGGCAGGGAATCATCCCGGACATTCTAGAGATGGCTAGGAGGCGTGGCATAGCCTGTTCCGATAAGAAACTGTTGAGTTATGGTGAAACAGAGAGTTTACTTGCGGTTTACGTTATAATGGCTATATCCTTTATGTCCTGAAATCCAAATTGATTGCAAACGATCCAGCGAATTCTTCAGAAGGCATTGACACATTCCGGACATTCTAGAGATGGCTAGGAGGCGTGGCATAGCCTGTTCCGATAAGAAACTGTTGAGTTATGGTGAAACAGAGAGTTTACTTGCGGTTTACGTTATAATGGCTATATCCTTTATGTCCTGAAATCCAAATTGATTGCAAACGATCCAGCGAATTCTTCAGGAGGCAATGAAACATCCCGGACATTCTAGAGATGGCTAGGAGGCGTGGCATAGCCTGTTCCGATAAGAAACTGTTGAGTTATGGTGAAACAGAGAGTTTACTTGCGGTTTACGTTATAATGGCTATATCCTTTATGTCCTGAAATCCAAATTGATTGCAAACGATCCAGCGAATTCTTCAGGAGGCAGGGAATCATCCCGGACATTCTAGAGATGGCTAGGAGGCGTGGCATAGCCTGTTCCGATAAGAAACTGTTGAGTTATGGTGAAACAGAGAGTTTACTTGCGGTTTACGTTATAATGGCTATATCCTTTATGTCCTGAAATCCAAATTGATTGCAAACGATCCAGCAAATTCTACAGAAGGCATTGAGACATTCAGGACATTCTAGAGATGGCTAGGAGGCGTGGCATAGCCTGTTCCGATAAGAAACTGTTGAGTTATGGTGAAACAGAGAGTTTACTTGCGGTTTACGGTATAATGGCTATATCCTTTATGTCCTGAAATCCAAATTGATTGCAAACGATCCAGCGAATTCTTCAGGAGGCAATGAAATCATCCCGGACATTCTAGAGATGGCTAGGAGGCGTGGCATAGCCTGTTCCGATAAGAAACTGTTGAGTTATGGTGAAACAGAGAGTTTACTTGCGGTTTACGTTATAATGGCTATATCCTTTATGTCCTGAAATCCAAATTGATTGCAAACGATCCAGCGAATTCTTCAGGAGGCACATGAAACATTCCGGACATTCTAGAGATGGCTAGGAGGCGTGGCATAGCCTGTTCCGATAAGAAACTGTTGAGTTATGGTGAAACAGAGAGTTTACTTGCGGTTTACGGTATAATGGCTATATCCTTTATGTCCTGAAATCCAAATTGATTGCAAACGATCCAGCGAATTCTTCAGGAGGCAGTGAATCATCCCGGACATTCTAGAGATGGCTAGGAGGCGTGGCATAGCCTGTTCCGATAAGAAACTGTTGAGTTATGGTGAAACAGAGAGTTTACTTGCGGTTTACGTTATAATGGCTATATCCTTTATGTCCTGAAATCCAAATTGATTGCAAACGATCCAGCGAATTCTTCAGGAGGCATTGAAATCATTCCGGACATTCTAGAGATGGCTAGGAGGCGTGGCATAACCTGATCCGATAATAAACGTTGAGTTATGGTGAAACAGAGAGTTTAATTGCGGTTTACGTTATAATGGCTATATCCTTTATGTCCTGAAATCCAAATTGATTGCAAACGATCCAGCGAATTCTTCAGGAGGCAGGGAATCATCCCGGACATTCTAGAGATGGCTAGGAGACGTGGCATAGCCTGTTCCGATAAGAAACTGTTGAGTTATGGTGAAACAGAGAGTTTACTTGCGGTTTACGTTATAATGGCTATATCCTTTATGTCCTGAAATCCAAATTGATTGCAAACGATCCAGCGAATTCTTCAGGAGGCAGGGAATCATCCCGGACATTCTAGAGATGGCTAGGAGGCGTGGCATAGCCTGTTCCGATAAGAAACTGTTGAGTTATGGTGAAACAGGAGTTTACTTGCGGTTTACGTTATAATGGCTATATCCTTTATGTCCTGAAATCCAAATTGATTGCAAACGATCCAGCGAATTCTTCAGAAGGCATTGACACATTCCGGACATTCTAGAGATGGCTAGGAGGCGTGGCATAACCTGATCCGATAATAAACGTTGAGTTATGGTGAAACAGAGAGTTTAATTGCGGTTTACGTTATAATGGCTATATCCTTTATGTCCTGAAATCCAAATTGACTGCAAACGATCCAACGATTTCTTCAGAAGGCATTGACACATTCCGGACATTCAACATATGGCTAGGAGGCGTGGCATGGCCTGTTCCGATAAGAAACTGTTGAGTTATGGTGAAACAGAGAGTTTAATTGCGGTTTACGTTATAATGGCTATATCCTTTATGTCCTGAAATCCAAATTGATTGCAAACGATCCAACGATTTCTTCAGAAGGCATTGACACATTCCGGACATTCTAGAGATGGCTAGGAGGCGTGGCATGGCCTGTTCCGATAAGAAACTGTTGAGTTATGGTGAAACAGAGGAGTTTACTTGCGGTTTACGTTATAATGGCTATATCCTTTATGTCCTGAAATCCAAATTGATTGCAAACGATCCAGCGAATTCTTCAGGAGGCATTGGAATCATCCCGGACATTCTAGAGATGGCTAGGAGGCGTGGCATAACCTGATCCGATAATAAACGTTGAGTTATGGTGAAACAGAGAGTTTAATTGCGGTTTACGTTATAATGGCTATATCCTTTATGTCCTGAAATCCAAATTGATTGCAAACGATCCAGCGAATTCTTCAGGAGGCACTGAAACATTCCGGACATTCTAGAGATGGCTAGGAGGCGTGGCATAGCCTGTTCCGATAAGAAACTGTTGAGTTATGGTGAAACAGAGAGTTTACTTGCGGTTTACGTTATAATGGCTATATCCGTTTATGTCCTGAAATCCAAATTGATTGCAAACGATCCAGCGAATTCTTCAGGAGGCAATGAAACATTCCCGGACATTCTAGAGATGGCTAGGAGGCGTGGCATGGCCTGTTCCGATAAGAAACTGTTGAGTTATGGTGAAACAGAGAGTTTACTTGCGGTTTACGTTATAATGGCTATATCCTTTATGTCCTGAAATCCAAATTGATTGCAAACGATCCAGCGAATTCTTCAGGAGGCATTGAAACATTCCGGACATTCTAGAGATGGCTAGGAGGCGTGGCATAGCCTGTTCCGATAAGAAACTGTTGAGTTATGGTGAAACAGAGAGTTTACTTGCGGTTTACGTTATAATGGCTATATCCTTTATGTCCTGAAATCCAAATTGATTGCAAACGATCCAGCAAATTCTTCAGAAGGCATTGACACATTCCGGACATTCTAGAGATGGCTAGGAGGCGTGGCATAGCCTGTTCCGATAAGAAACTGTTGAGTTATGGTGAAACAGAGAGTTTACTTGCGGTTTACGGTATAATGGCTATATCCTTTATGTCCTGAAAACCAAATTGATTGCAAACGATCCAGCGAATTCTTCAGGAGGCATGAAATCATCCCGGACATTCTAGAGATGGCTAGGAGGCGTGGCATGGCCTGTTCCGATAAGAAACTGTTGAGTTATGGTGAAACAGGGAGTTTACTTGCGGTTTACGTTATAATGGCTATATCCTTTATGTCCTGAAATCCAAATTGATTGCAAACGATCCAGCGAATTCTTCAGGAGGCACTGACACATTCCGGACATTCTAGAGATGGCTAGGAGGCGTGGCATAGCCTGTTCCGATAAGAAACTGTTGAGTTATGGTGAAACAGAGAGTTTACTTGCGGTTTACGTTATAATGGCTATATCCTTTATGTCCTGAAATCCAAATTGATTGCAAACGATCCAGCGAATTCTTCAGAAGGCATTGACACATTCCGGACATTCTAGAGATGGCTAGGAGGCGTGGCATAGCCTGTTCCGATAAGAAACTGTTGAGTTATGGTGAAACAGTGAGTTTACTTGCGGTTTACGTTATAATGGCTATATCCTTTATGTCCTGAAATCCAAATTGATTGCAAACGATCCAGCGAATTCTTCAGGAGGCATTGACACATTCCGGACATTCTAGAGATGGCTAGGATGCGTGGCATGGCCTGTTCCGATAAGAAACTGTTGAGTTATGGTGAAACAGTGAGTTTACTTGCGGTTTACGTTATAATGGCTATATCCGTTTATGTCCTGAAATCCAAATTGATTGCAAACGATCCAGCGAATTCTTCAGGAGGCAATGACACATTCCGGACATTCTAGAGATGGCTAGGAGGCGTGGCATGGCCTGTTCCGATAAGAAACTGTTGAGTTATGGTGAAACAGAGAGTTTACTTGCGGTTTACGTTATAATGGCTATATCCGTTATGTCCTGAAATCCAAATTGATTGCAAACGATCCAGCGAATTCTTCAGGAGGCATGAAATCATCCCGGACATTCTAGAGATGGTTAGGAGGCGTGGCATGGCCTGTTCCGATAAGAAACTGTTGAGTTATGGTGAAACAGAGGAGTTTACTTGCGGTTTACGTTATAATGGCTATATCCGTTATGTCCTGAAATCCAAATTGATTGCAAACGATCCAGCGAATTCTTCAGGAGGCACAGACACATTCCGGACATTCTAGAGATGGCTAGGATGCGTGGCATGGCCTGTTCCGATAAGAAACTGTTGAGTTATGGTGAAACAGTAGAGTTTACTTGCGGTTTACGTTATAATGGCTATATCCTTTATGTCCTGAAATCCAAATTGATTGCAAACGATCCAGCGAATTCTTCAGGAGGCATTGACACATTCCGGACATTCTAGAGATGGCTAGGAGGCGTGGCATAGCCTGTTCCGATAAGAAACTGTTGAGTTATGGTGAAACAGGAGTTTACTTGCGGTTTACGTTATAATGGCTATATCCGTTTATGTCCTGAAATCCAAATTGATTGCAAACGATCCAGCGAATTCTTCAGGAGGCATGAAATCATCCCGGACATTCTAGAGATGGCTAGGAGGCGTGGCATGGCCTGTTCCGATAAGAAACTGTTGAGTTATGGTGAAACATGTTTAAAAGATGAGAACCTTAAGAAATGTTGAGTTATGACTTGCGGTTTACGTTATAGTGGCTATATCCTTTATGTCCTGAAATCCAAATTGATTGCAAACGATCCAGCGAATTCTTCAGGAGGCATGGAAACATTCCGGACATTCTAGAGATGGCTAGGAGGCGTGGCATGGCCTGTTCCGATAAGAAACTGTTGAGTTATGGTGAAACAGGTAGTTTACTTGCGGTTTACGTTATAGTGGCTATATCCTTTATGTCCTGAAATCCAAATTGATTGAAAACGATCCAGCGAATTCTTCAGGAGGCACTGACACATTTCGGACATTCTAGAGATGGCTAGGAGGCGTGGCATGGCATGTTCCGATAAGAAAATGTTGAGTTATGGTGAAACAGGTAGTTTACTTGCGGTTTACGTTATAGTGGCTATATCCGTTACGTCCTGAAAACCAAATTGATTGCAAACGATCCAGCGAATTCTTCAGGAGGCATGAAATCATCCTGGACATTCTAGAGATGGTTAGGAGGCATGGCATGGCCTGTTCCGATAAGAAACTGTTGAGTTATGGTGAAACAAGGAGTTTTCTTGCGGTTTACGTTATAGTGGCTATATCCTTTATGTCCTGAAATCCAAATTGATTGCAAACGATCCAGCGAATTCTTCAGGAGGCACTGACACATTTCGGACATTCTAGAGATGGCTAGGAGGCGTGGCATGGCATGTTCCGATAAGAAAATGTTGAGTTATGGTGAAACAGTGAGTTTACTTGCGGTTTACGTTATAATGGCTATATCCTTTATGTCCTGAAATCCAAATTGATTGCAAACGATCCAGCGAATTCTTCAGGAGGCATTGACACATTCCGGACATTCTAGAGATGGCTAGGAGGCGTGGCATAGCCTGTTCCGATAAGAAACTGTTGAGTTATGGTGAAACAGAGAGTTTACTTGCGGTTTACGTTATAATGGCTATATCCTTTATGTCCTGAAATCCAAATTGATTGCAAACGATCCAGCGAATTCTTCAGGAGGCATTGACACATTCCGGACATTCTAGAGATGGCTAGGAGGCGTGGCATAGCCTGTTCCGATAAGAAACTGTTGAGTTATGGTGAAACAGTGAGTTTACTTGCGGTTTACGTTATAATGGCTATATCCGTTATGTCCTGAAATCCAAATTGATTGCAAACGATCCAGCGAATTCTTCAGGAGGCATTGACACATTCCGGACATTCTAGAGATGGCTAGGAGGCGTGGCATGGCCTGTTCCGATAAGAAACTGTTGAGTTATGGTGAAACAGTGAGTTTACTTGCGGTTTACGTTATAATGGCTATATCCGTTATGTCCTGAAATCCAAATTGATTGCAAACGATCCAGCGAATTCTTCAGGAGGCATTGACACATTCCGGACATTCTAGAGATAGCTAGGATGCGTGGCATGGCCTGTTCCGATAAGAAACTGTTGAGTTATGGTGAAACAGTGAGTTTACTTGCGGTTTACGTTATAATGGCTATATCCTTTATGTCCTGAAATCCAAATTGATTGCAAACGATCCAGCGAATTCTTCAGGAGGCATTGACACATTCCGGACATTCTAGAGATAGCTAGGATGCGTGGCATGGCATGTTCCGATAAGAAACTGTTGAGTTATGGTGAAACAGTGAGTTTACTTGTGGTTTACGTTATAATGGCTATATCGTTTATGTCCTGAAATCCAAATTGATTGCAAACGATCCAGCGAATTCTTCAGGACACAATGACACATTCCGGACATTCTAGAGATGGGTAGGAAGCGTGGCATGGCATGTTCCGATAAGAAACTGTTGAGTTATGGTGAAACAGGGAATATAATTGCGATTTACGTTATAAAGGCTATATCATTTATGTCCTGAAATCCAAATTGATTGCAAACGATCCAGCAAATTCTACAGAAGGCATTGAGACATTCAGGATATTCTAGAGATGGCTAGGAGGCGTGGCATGGCATGTTCCGATAAGAAACTGTTCAGTTATGGTAAGAGTATGTTTACTTGCGGTTTACGTTATAGTGGCTATATCCGTTACGTCCTGAAAACCAAATTGATTGCAAACGATCCAGCGAATTCTTCAGGAGGCATGAAATCATCCTGGACATTCTAGAGATGGTTAGGAGGCATGGCATGGCCTGTTCCGATAAGAAACTGTTGAGTTATGGTGAAACAAGGAGTTTTCTTGCGGTTTACGTAATAGTGGCTAGATCCGTTATGTCCTGAAATCCAAATTGATTGCAAACGATCCAGCGAATTCTTCAGGAGGCATTGACACATTCCGGACATTCTAGAGATAGCTAGGATGCGTGGCATGGCATGTTCCGATAAGAAACTGTTGAGTTATGGTGAAACAGAGAGTTTACTTGCGGTTTACGTTATAATGGCTATATCGTTTATGTCCTGAAATCCAAATTGATTGCAAACGATCCAGCGAATTCTTCAGGAGGCACTGACACATTCCGGACATTCTAGAGATAGCTAGGATGCGTGGCATGGCCTGTTCCGATAAGAAACTGTTGAGTTATGGTGAAACAGTGAGTTTACTTGCGGTTTACGTTATAGTGGCTATATCCGCAATGTCCCGAAATCAAAATTGATTGCAAACCATCCAGCGAATTCTTCAGGAGGCACGAAATCATCCCGGACATTCTAGAGATAGCTAGGATGCGTGGCATGGCATTTTCCGATAAGAAACTGTTGAGTTATGGTGAAACAGTAGGTTTACTTGCGGTTTACGTTATAGTGGCTATATCCGTTACGTCCTGAAATCCAAATTGATTGCAAACGATCCAGCGAATTCTTCAGGAGGCATGAAATCATCCCGGAAATTCTAGAGATGGTTAGGAAGCGTGGCATGGCCTGTTCCGATAAGAAACTGTTGAGTTATGGTGAAACAGTGAGTTTACTTGCGGTTTACGTTATAGTGGCTATATCCGTTACGTCCTGAAATCCAAATTGATTGCAAACGATCCAGCGAATTCTTCAGGAGGCATGAAATCATCCCGGACATTCTAGAGATGGTTAGGAGGCATGGCATGGCCTGTTCCGATAAGAAACTGTTGAGTTATGGTGAAACAGGGAGTTTACTTGTGGTTTACGTTATAATGGCTATATCGTTTATGTCCTGAAATCCAAATTGATTGCAAACGATCCAGCGAATTCTTCAGGAGGCACTGACACATTCCGGACATTCTAGAGATAGCTAGGATGCGTGGCATGGCCTGTTCCGATAAGAAACTGTTGAGTTATGGTGAAACAGTGAGTTTACTTGCGGTTTACGTTATAGTGGCTATATCCGTTACGTCCTGAAATCCAAATTGATTGCAAACGATCCAGCGAATTCTTCAGGAGGCACTGACACATTCCGGACATTCTAGAGATAGCTAGGATGCGTGGCATGGCATGTTCCGATAAGAAACTGTTGAGTTATGGTGAAACAGTAGGTTTACTTGCGGTTTACGTTATAGCCTATATGAAATCCAAATTGATTGCAAACGATCCAACGAATTCTTCAGGAGGCATGGAATGATCCCGGCTACTCTAGAGATGGCTAGGAAGCGTGGCATGGCCTGTTCCGATAAGAAACTGTTGAGTTATGGTGAAACAGGGAGTTTTCTTGCGGTTTACTTTATAGTGGCTATATCGTTTATGTCCTGAAATCCAAATTGATTGCAAACGATCCAGCGAATTCTTCAGGAGGCATTGACACATTCCGGACATTCTAGAGATAGCTAGGATGCGTGGCATCGCATTTTCCGATAAGAAACTGCTGAGTTACGGTGAAACAGGGAGTTTACTAGCGCTTCACGTTATAATGGCTATATCCTTTATGTCCTGCAATCCAAATGATTGCAAACGATCCAGCTAACTCTCCAGAAAACACTAAGACATTCAGGCCATTCTAGAGATGGCTAGGAGGCGTGGCATGTGGGCAGCACCACACCACGGTGCAATAATTACAAATCTGGCAGATCGCGAGCAAGATGTTCATAAACATGAACAGAACCCAACAGCAGACAACGAACACAAAATACAGTTCTCTTGAACGAGGCCTACAAGCCCGCAGCTATCTCAACTCTAGCGGATCGCGGGCAAGATGTTCATAAACATGAACAGGAACGACACAGGCCACCCCATAAATAATACAGTCCACTTGAAGGAGGCCACTTGAGAAAAGGGACACCTAAATCTAGGATCGGTTCGACCATAAAGTCATCTACATGGGTCGTGTCGAACACACACACTTGTCACTATCAAGGTTGATCGTGGGAACAAGTGCCGCACATTTGTTCTTTTCTTAGCGTTGGTCTTAGTTTAATTATGTTAGAGTTTCCTGTTAACAGGCGGGCCGAATTGCCCGTGCCCTAATGCAAGCGAAAGAGAGAGCAAATAAACGTTAGAAGCTCGGGCTGCTGCTGAGCCGAGTACGAGCGATAGATAGAGAGAAAGAATGCGAGAGAGCAGCATAGATGATGAGAACGATGGCGAAAGAAACTTGGAAGCGAGATGCATATATAGACCACAATTCGTGTGTCACCAATTGACCGAATATATGCGTATGTATATATGCGACGACAGAAAAGATCGAGAGATTGCAAAGGCATGCAAGTGCTGGACCAGATCATGGCCTTTGCGAAGGCATGTTAGGGCAGACGGACCAAATTACCCGTGCCCTACGCGATGCTACGAATAGAGATCGATAGAACGAAAGAGCGATATAGCGAGATAGTAAGTAAACGAGAAAGGCACGAGTCGAAGAGACGAAAGAATGGTTGCATAGGCGAATAGATTGAGTAATTATAAGCGGTTACAGTGTTTATATGCAGTGGGCAATTCAAATAGCAAACAAAGGTGAAATTACGTTAGTTGCGCCACTGGCTATTATTTGAGGTATTTGTTGGGTATTTTCCTATATATAGTGCATAAGTTTTGAGAATAAAACAGTTCGAATTTACAACTCGTCTCAGTAACATCAACAATGGCTATATCCTTTATGTCCTGTAATCCAAATTGATTGCAAACGATCCAGCGAATTCTCCAGAAGGCATTGAGACATTCAGGCCATTCTACAGATGGCTAGGAGGCGTGGCAAATTCTGATCCGATAGGAAACTATTGAGTTCTGGTGAAACAGGGAGTTTGCTTGCGGTTTACGTTATAATGGCAATATCCTTTATGTCTTGTAATCCAAATTGATTGCAAACGATTCCATTCTTTGAAAGCATTGAAGAATTGATCCGATACTCAGTTATGGCAAACAGGGGGTTTACTGCTTCACGTTATAATGGCTATATCTTTATGGCCTATAATCAAATGATTAGTAACTCTAGAGGGCACTAAGACATTCAGGCCATTTAGAGGGGCTTGGAGGCGTGGCATGTGGGCAGCACCACACCACGGTGCAATAATTACAAATCTGGCAGATCGCGAGCAAGATGTTCATAAACATGAACAGAACCCAACAGCAGACAACGAACACAAAATACAGTTCTCTTGAACGAGGCCTACAAGCCCGCAGCTATCTCAACTCTAGCGGATCGCGGGCAAGATGTTCATAAACATGAACAGGAACGACACAGGCCACCCCATAAATAATACAGTCCACTTGAAGGAGGCCACTTGAGAAAAGGGACACCTAAATCTAGGATCGGTTCGACCATAAAGTCATCTACATGGGTCGCGTCGAACCTTCACACTGAAGCGGTATGTACGGAAGAAGGTCAAATTTAAAGACAGTCGCCATAAACCCTTTGTACCCCAGGAAAGAAGTTCAAACCATGAACAGAACTCTACACCACACCACACAGCGACAGTCCCAACCTTGGCGGACCATGGGCAGCACCACACCACGGTGCAATAATTACAAATCTGGCAGATCGCGGGCAAGATGTTCATAAACATGAACAGGAACGACACAGGCCACCCCATAAATAATACAGTCCACTTGAAGGAGGCCACTTGAGAAAAGGGACACCTAAATCTAGGATCGGTTCGACCATAAAGTCATCTACATGGGTCGCGTCGAACCCAAATCTGTCGACACACTTGTCGCACAGTCACACACACTTGTCACTATCAATGATGATCGTGGGAACAAGTGCCGCACATTTGTTTTTTTCTTAGCGTAGGTCTTAGTTTAATTATGTTAGAGTTTCCTGTTTGGCTATTAAGCGTTTTTAATAGCCGTTGAAACTCGTTTAATTGTTAAGAAAAGTCTAGCGTTTCAATGGGTAATGTACAATTTATTATGTATTGGTAATGTAAGGTAGGCGTCAGTATGACCGATAAAGTGATGCGATGGATACGAAGGTTATGAAGATCAATACCAGACTGAGAAAGGGCAGGCGGGCCGAATTGCCCGTGCCCTAATGCAAGCGAGAGAGAGCAAATAAACGATAGAAGCTCGGGCTGCTGCTGAGCCGAGTACGAGCGATAGATAAATAGAAAGAATGCGAGAGAGCAGCATAGATGATGAGAACGATGGCGAAATAAACTTGGAAGCGAGATGCATATATAGACCACAATTCGTGTGTCACCAATTGACCGAATATATGCGTATGTATATATGCGACGACAGAAAAGATCGAGAGATTGCAAAGGCATGCAAGTGCTGGACCAGATCATGGCCTTTGCGAAGGCATGTTAGGGCAGACGGACCAAATTACCCGTGCCCTACGCGATGCTACGAATAGAGATCGATAGAACGAAAGAGCGATATAGCGAGATAGTAAAGTAAAGGAGAAAGGCAAGAGTCGAAGAGACGAAAGAACGGTTGCATAGGCGAATAGATTGAGTAATTATAAGCGGTTACATTGTTTATATGCAGTGGGCAATTCAAATAGCAAACAAAGGTTAGTTGCGTTAGTTGCGCCACTGGCTATTATTTGCCGCACATTATTTGAGGTTGGGTATTTTCCGGCTGGGAAACCAGACATACTCCCCCCGTTGTAAGCCTGACTTTCAACAGATGCTGAAGGGTTTCACAGCCGTCGCTTGTGGTTGATTTGATGTATCTCCTGATGCCATTTTAGCACTGCAACACGGGAAACGACAGCTCCTCCGGGAATAAACTGGAATACCTTTGCTATGGGCCAAGAGACTGCCAACCCAGGGTAAGGAGTGAGATTTGAAAGCAGCTGCAGAGACGACATGTAGACTTCCTTCCATGGCAACCAGTAGATGTGAAGCAAGTAGGCAACTTCTAATCGACGCAAAATCAGGCATGTAACGCTAGGCCCAGGAAACGAAGAGAGAGAGAGAGCCACCATTCAAAAGCGCCAGACAGAGCACATCGAGATCGGTAGGCCTCTTTAGTGTAAACTGAGCTCGACATCCATCGCGAAGACTCTGCTTGTGATCGTTGATGAAAGTTGAAGTGTTGGGGAGCTGAGCTGGAGTCCTCTTTGGTGCGATGAATTGATGATGGGCCGCAAAGTACACGGATGATCGGTATTGAGGTCCACATGCCAAACGAGGGGGATCCCTCAAATCATTCAAAAGAATCCCTCGCGAAGAAATCTCAGTCAGACCTTTATGCCAAGACAACTTATCTTTGCCCAACCGTTGGAGAAAGATTCTGGACCTTGTAGCTGCAGGTCCTGCCAGTCCAAAAGGGTCAAAGAGCTGCGCTTCTGTTGGCACAACTGAACTTCTGCAGGGACGCGACAATGACGAATAGTCCGAAAACGAGAAAGAAGGCTGATCAGTAGCCGTTTCCAAAGCTAGATCTAGTTATGTGGGAACATCGGTGTCAATGTCCAGCTTCCTACGGGAATTCACGTAATCTGCCGGAGCTCCATCAAATACATCAGGCACGCTAGAATCACTCAATTGGAGTTGATCTCTTGGTAAAGGTCCACATGGTTTCCGCGAAGTTGTATAAGACTCCTCCTGAATGTGGCAGCCAGGTTCCAAACCATCTATGTCCACGTCACGGGGATGGGTTTCCGCATCAGCAAGCACTGCTGCCGGATCGTCTTTTGCCAACAGCTGCATTGGACTCTAAGCCCGAGGCAGGTTTCCTCGAATCCGAAGATGCCTCCATCTTAAACTGAACGTGGCTGTCTTCCGACGATACCCTTGGACATTGTATGCGGCGTAGACACGGGGCAGACGGACGCTGAAGTGGAAGCTGCCAACCCACAATATTACCAATAGTAATTTTTGCTGATACTGTAGAAGGAGGAGACAGGTGGGGGAATCGATTAGCGATTTCGCGCCGAATCGAAGTATCCAGCGTCATGAACAGATAAGTCCAATGATCCAATGCGAGTCTTGTCGTAGTCCAACTTCTGAAGCTCATTGTGCAGGGTTTTAAAAGTGCCATGCAGCTCCTCGATCTCCTCTAGCCTCACAACGAGCATAAAGTAGTCGCACTCTGGCAGCTCACTCTCCCAAGCAGCATTCAACCTTTTTAAATTTTCAAAGATTGCCGGTACTTTCACTCTCAGGAAAGCCACCTTGTTTTTCGAAGCTGTAACTGCAATGCCGTTTGCACCATCCCTCTCCATTATAGCGACGGCGTAAGAAACGTTTCTAGCGGGAAGATGAAGCCATGTAAGAGACGGGAACGAGAACCGCAAGCCAACAGCTATGCCTATATGCAAGGGCGGCCTGTATAAGCTTGTGTGCACCTATGTGGTCGATGACACGGGTTGAAAGAGCAGGCAAGTGAAACCAAACGAAGGAACGGCACTTGAGGGTAATTTTGACATTAAATTGTAGTTTGAAATTTGCACTATTGTTTATTGCACAAATCACGTCGGGGTCACCAAATGTTTGGCTATTAAGCGTTTTTAATAGCCGTTGAAACTCGTTTAATTGTTAAGAAAAGTCTAGCGTTTCAATGGGTAATGTACAATTTATTATGTATTGGTAATGTAAGGTAGGCGTCAGTATGACCGATAAAGTGATTCGATGGATACGAAGGTTATGAAGATCAATACCAGACTGAGAAAGGGCAGGCGCGCCGAATTGCCCGTGCCCTAATGCAAGCGAGAGAGAGAGCAAATAAACGATAGAAGCTCGGGCTGCTGCTGAGCCGAGTACGAGCGATAGATAAATAGAAAGAATGCGAGAGAGCAGCATAGATGATGAGAACGATGGCGAAATAAACTTGGAAGCGAGATGCATATATAGACCACAATTCGTGTGTCACCAATTGACCGAATATATGCGTATGTATATATGCGACGACAGAAAAGATCGAGAGATTGCAAAGGCATGCAAGTGCTGGACCAGATCATGGCCTTTGCGAAGGCATGTTAGGGCAGACGGACCAAATTACCCGTGCCCTACGCGATGCTACGAATAGAGATCGATAGAACGAAAGAGCGATATAGCGAGATAGTAAAGTAAAGGAGAAAGGCAAGAGTCGAAGAGACGAAAGAACGGTTGCATAGGCGAATAGATTGAGTAATTATAAGCGGTTACAGTGTTTATATGCAGTGGGCAATTCAAATAGCAAACAAAGGTGAAATTACGTTAGTTGCGCCACTGGCTATTATTTGAGGTATGTGTTGGGTATTTTCCGGCTGGGAAACCAGACATTTCCTATATATAGTGCATAAGTTTTGAGAATAAAACAGTTCGAATTTACAACTCGTCTCAGTAACATCAACAATGGCTATATCCTTTATGTCCTGTAATCCAAATTGATTGCAAACGATCCAGCGAATTCTCCAGAAGGCATTGAGACATTCAGGCCATTCTACAGATGGCTAGGAGGCGTGGCAAATTCTGATCCGATAGGAAACTATTGAGTTCTGGTGAAACAGGGAGTTTGCTTGCGGTTTACGTTATAATGGCAATATCCTTTATGTCTTGTAATCCAAATTGATTGCAAACGATTCCCCCCATTCTTTAGAAAGCATTGAAGAATTGATCCGATAAGAAACTGTTCAGTTATGGTGAAACAGGGAGTTTACTAGCGCTTCACGTTATAATGGCTATATCCTTTATGTCCTATAATCCAAATTGATTGCAAACGATCCAGCTAACTCTCCAGAAGGCACTAAGACATTCAGGCCATTCTAGAGAGGGCTAGGAGGCGTGGCATGTGGGCAGCACCACACCACGGTGCAATAATTACAAATCTGGCAGATCGCGAGCAAGATGTTCATAAACATGAACAGAACCCAACAGCAGACAACGAACACAAAATACAGTTCTCTTGAACGAGGCCTACAAGCCCGCAGCTATCTCAACTCTAGCGGATCGCGGGCAAGATGTTCATAAACATGAACAGGAACGACACAGGCCACCCCATAAATAATACAGTCCACTTGAAGGAGGCCACTTGAGAAAAGGGACACCTAAATCTAGGATCGGTTCGACCATAAAGTCATCTACATGGGTCGCGTCGAACCTAAATCTGTCGACACACTTGTCGCACAGTCACACACACTTATCACTATCAAGGATGATCGTGGGAACAAGTGCCGCACATTTGTTCTTTTCTTAGCGTTGGTCTTAGTTTAATTATGTTAGAGTTTCCTATATATAGTGCATAAGTTTTGATAACACTACTCGACAAAATCGAACTTTTTTTTCCTCAAGGATCCAAACCGACTTTTTCTGATAGATATGGGGATTTAAAATTTTTTAAAGAATTATGGTTTTTTTTCTATGGCAGAACTTTTTTTGAAGAATTTTTGAAGTCTGGTATTTTTTTTTAAATTTTTTTCAGAGGTAGCGATAGTTTTTTTCACATAACTTTAGTATCTTACGTCTGGTTGTAAAGAACTTTGCTATTTTGAAAAGATAATTAAAACAGCTAGAAGTTAAGCCCAAACACTTTGTGATTACAGCTTACCGTCTGGGAAATATAAAGCATTGAAATGCAAAAATGATGATTTTTGTGCGGTATTTTTTACGAAATTCTGACTTAAAAAACTCAGGAAAACTCAGTTTTTTGTGTATAGGTGCGTTAATTTGGCGTCGTTTAAGGTATCGCTCATTAAAATCTATGGAGAGACTTTGGAGCTAAAATTCGTTAACCAAATCTAAAATATGGAAAAAATGCACAAAAAATACCTTTTTGAAGGCGGCGGGCCCAACTGCCAATTGGGAACAAAGCAAACGAAAAAGGGTTGCACATTTGGTACCTGATCGCGTTCATTTGGTATGAAATGTTGTTGACAGTTACTTTTTTCGTTTTCTGAGGTAGGATACCCATTCAGGTCAAATGTTTCCTTTATATTCTCTCAAGTGCAGGTCCACACAAATTGGATCTCGTCGCGTCTACCTAATCATATTTCAATAAAACCAAAGTAGAAATATCTGAGATATGGGATTTCATTCCTTAACCCATACAACCATCAGTAATTTTTAGTCTTTTCAGTCAATTTTAAGGATATACATCATGTACTTACCACATAAGTAGCAAAATGAGTCTGCGTGGAAAGCACATGAAAATGATCGGCCAGAGGTATCCATGACAATTGATTTTAATTAATTGTAAGATGTTTTGGTAAGCACACGATCGTATTCTGAGGGAAGTCAGAACTACACTAAGGCACAGACACTATAGACAAATAGAGGACACAAGATATAATTTTTTTTCGACTTTTCCTGAGTTTTTTAAGTCAGAATTTCGTAAAAAATACCGCACAAAAATCATCATTTTTGCATTTCAATGCTTTATATTTCCCAGACGGTAAGCTGTAATCACAAAGTGTTTAGGCTTAACTTCTAGCTGTTTGAATTATCTTTTCAAAATAGCAAAGTTCTTTACAACCAGACGTAAGATACTAAAGTTATGTGAAAAAAACTATCGCTACCTCTGAAAAAAAGCTTAAAAAAAATACCAGATTTAAAAAATTCTTCAAAAAAAAGTTCTGCCATAGAAAAAAAAAAAATATCATCAAACCATTTCTAAGCCCCAAATCTTTAATAAAAAGTTGGTTTTGTTCCTTGAGGAAAAATCGTGTTGACTAGTGCTATCAGCCGCATTGCGACATTAATGCTGCTGGCTGGGACCTGCCTAAGAATATAAGTTTGGCTGACCCTTTATTCTATAGGTCTCAGCGGATCGATATGCTGATAGGGGCAGGTCTATTTTTCGATTTGATCTGCGTTGGACAGATACAATTGGCTGAAAGGTTGCCGTCGCTCCAGAACACCAAACTTGGTTGGATCGTCTCTGGAGGTCTGGCCAACAACATCACCAATCGCTGCGCGATGGCTGCGGCAGCTCGACCACACATACTAAAGGAAGAAGAGGATTCTCTGTCTGACGTTGTGAAGCGTTTTTGGGCGCTGGAAAACTGTTACTCATCGGAGGCAGTTTTATCAAGTGAGGATATAATCTGCGAGCGATTGTTCAAGGACAACTGTGTTCGGCTGGAAAATGTTCAATACTCTGTTCGGCTCTTGGCTTCTGCTGGTTTTGAGGCCCTTGGCGACTCATTCTGTCTCGCTTTCGTCGATTCAAAGGTCTTGAGACAGTTGCTAAGAAATCCGGCACTAAAGGCTCAGTATAGCGCGTTCCTTCAAGAATATCTAGACTTAGGGCACATGTCGTTGGCCTCTCACACACAGAAATTGGCGCAGCTTTTCTTGCCGCATCATTGCGTTCAAAAACTCGACAGCAGCAGCACGAAGCTTCGTGTTGTCTTCGATGGATCCGCAAAGACCACATTCGGACGTTCCCTCAATGACTTGTTGATGGCAGTTCCAACCATTCAGCCAAAAATATTCAACACGCTGGTTCGGTTCAGGTTCTTCAAGATTGCACTTTGTGGAGACATTTGCAAGATGTATCGCTGTGTACGGACGTCTCACCCGGATTAATACTTGCAATGCATTCTTTGGCGCGAAGCTCCTACTGATGAAATCAAGGTGTGCAAGCCGTGACGTATGAAACAAAGCCCGCCGCTTTCTTGGCAATTCTTGCCATGCACCAGCTATCGTACGACGAGGAGGCATCATTTCCTATAGGAGCTCAAGTTGTAAGAAGGGATTTCTACGTGGACGATCTCATGTCTGGTGGTGACACAATTGAAGAGGTGAATGTGATCCGGCGACAAGTAAAGGAGCTCCTGCATAGAGGATACTCTCCCATACGCAAATGGTGCTACAATGAGCCTGTGGTGCTTGATGAGGAGCCGGAGGAAGACAGAGAGAAGCTTCTCAAGTTTCATGATGGAACGGACATAGCGAAGGCGTTGGGGCCCCACTGTTGCTGTTCAATTTTTCGCAAATTATACCAAACGTCTCTGTCCTGTCCGCTATAGCCAGATTCTATGATCCCCTCGGTTTAATAGCACCTATTCTGTCTAAAGTCAAAATATTCTTACAGAGCTCATGGAAGGAGGAGTTAGGATGGGATGATGCACTCCCTGAACCTTTGTCGACAGTGTGGTCAGACATGATATCTCAATTACGTATAATTCAGAACTGTAAATTCCCTCGTTTTGTCATGCTCCCGAACTCATCTCTCCAGTTGCACGCATTCTGTGACGCCAGCATGACCGCATATGGAGCTTGCGTTTACATAAGATCGAACAACCAAGGACTTTCTACATCCCGCTTACTCTGCTCGAAGTCCAAGGTAGCGCCTTTAAAGACGCTAAGCATACCCAAGTTCGAACTGTCCGCCGCGTTGCTTTTGGCTGAGCTCGTTGTAAGCGTAAAAGAAAGCATCTCATTACCCTGCGATTTCCACTATTGATCGGATTCAACTATTGTGTTGTATTGGATACGTGAAGCCCCATCAAATTTTAACGTTTTTGTCTCCAACAGAATTGCGCAAATCCAGGAGTTGACAAGGGAAATGGAGTGGAATCACGTGCCGATGGATCTTAACCCGGCAGATGTAGTGTCTAGAGGATGTTTTCCAAAAGAGCTTTTAGATTTGGAATTGTGGCCAAATGGACCACAGTATCTGTTATCGGACACAGGATGGCCTTCTCATGCTCAGACAGCTGAAGACCTACCAGAACGCAGACTGACGGCATTGGTTGGAACAGTTTTAACGGACCTCTCATGTGACAGCAAGTACACAAACTCGTTTGGCAAGCTCCAACATGTCCTTGGATATATTTATCGTTTTATCTCCCTTCGAAGCAAGGATATTATTCGTTCAAGTGCCACGCTCATCGTACAGGAGCTGTACGTTTGCTTATCAAAAGTATCCAGAAAGTTCATTTCGCTGAGGAGCTCAAAGCACTCATCGCCAATAAAGTACTTCCGGCCAGGAGCAAACTACTTTCGTTGCATCCGCTGATCGATGCCGATGGACTGCTTGGCGTAGACGGGAGGCTTAAAAACTCGAACGTAGCATACGATGCTGAGCACCCTATATTGCTGCCGAAGTGTCATCCAATCACGAAGGCAATCATAACGTTCTATCACGAAAAATTCTTGCATGCTGGACCACAGGCTTTACTAGCCTCGCTTCGTCAGAAGTATTGGCCTGTTGGAGGTCGAAAATTGGTGGCAAGCGTCGTAAGCAAATGCGTCCGTTGCTCTCGGACAAAGCCAAAGTTGGCTGAGCACGTGATGGTTGATTTGCCAACTGATCGTGTCCAACCGAACCCCGCATTTCACACAAGTGGAATTGATTTTTGTGGTCCGTTCTATTATAAGGCTGATGTCCGGAATAAGCCACCATGCAAATGCTACATCTCCATATTTGTTTGCTTTTCAACACAGGCAACGCAATTAGAGGTAGTCAGGGATCTAACTACGGCCTCATTCATCGCAGCATTGAGACGCTTCATCAGCCTAAGGGGAAAGCCTCGGACCTTGTGGACGGATAACGCTACAAATTTCGTTGGCGTAAAGAATGAGCTGCTGGAACTGAAGCAGCTGTGAGCCAGTGAGCCAACCGTCTCTGTCATCGCTTCGTTTTGCCTCAGTGATGGACTGGAAATTTATCCCGCCTCGCTCTCCTCATTTTGGTGGGCTATGGGAAGCGACTGTCAAGTCGGCAAAATACCATTTTTATCGAGTCTCGGATCCACTGTTTTAACCCTTGAAGAGCTTAGCACTCTCGTCTATGAGATATCGGCTATTCTTAACTCTCGACCACTTTATCCCATTTCAGAAGGCCCAGACAGTCTGGGAGTGCTTACGCCAGCGTTCTTTCTAAAGGGATCAAGCTTCACGACGTTCCCAGAACCGGACATCACGCATCTCAACGCTAATCGTTTAAGTCGATGGCAGCAGGTGTCCCAGATGCAACAAAACTTTTGGCGAAAATGGAGCGTCGAATATGTAGCGCTTGTATGAGGAAAAATAGGTGGGTTGTGGTGGCGCCATCTAGTGCTCAAGTGAGTTAGTGAATATAAGGTCAAGACGGAAAGTAAATGCGTAAAGTAAATTCAAATGTCAACCCTTATGCCGTGGACCTTTCAGAGGACTTGCCGCCAGAATGCTAGCGTCCATCTCGTCAATTCCCTCTATAAAGTCGATCAAGCCGGTTGTGTAGTGGCCGCAATAAGGGCGATAATTTGCTCCCCGGTACTGGTTGTTAAGTTTTTTGTTACTGTTTGTTACTGTGATTGTGCCGAGTTGGAAGAGGGTGAAGGCTGTGTTGACCACCGGAAAACCCAGATAGCCCTGAGCCCGTTTGGGGTAAGTTACCGAGAAGACAGGGGAAAGCAATGGGGAGAAAAGAAGCCAAGAAATCTATTTCCTTAGTCTTGGCGCTTAACAAAAACTCCACTAAAAACTGTGTTGAGTTGCGGATGCAACCAGTCGAAGCCGGCAAGCAAGCAGCAGCAGCAGAAAAGCCAAACGGAATTAAATGCGCATTTATTTGTTGTTGTTGGCTGCAACCAAAACGCGCTCGGCAGAGCGGAGAAGCGAGCGCAAGCATATCAAGTCGAGCTGGATTAGTGTCGAACAGCCAGGCGTCGGCATATATACCGGAGGGTCGAGGAGTACATAAATATATGTGTGCTGCAGTGTATGACTCCCGTTCCCTAACGTCCCCAACACCCATCGGTAGGAGAAGAGGCCAGAACATAACCGCGGGAGCCAAGTCTTGATCGTTGCTGGACAAAAGTTTAAGGCGGCGGAAGAAAGATCAGTTTTTCTAGTCTTCTTTTCACCCTAAAGAAGGAAGAGGAGGAAGACAGGAGTGGAGGAATGAGAAGGCAGTAGAATTAAGTGAAGTGTTGAAGGGAAAAAAATATAGTTTGATAATTGAGTTAAATTAGGGTTAGTGAGTTTAGTGCGATTCCGTTAGTGCTGGCCCTTGTCTTCACCACCGATCCGTGCTAATATGTTTCCCGTCCCAATACCTTGCAATTTTTCTCTACCCACAGCATTCTAGGTGTTCGTCGAGAAAAGCGCTTTCGTCGATGGAGCAACGAGCTGCATAAAAGGTACGAGTGGAAATTTTTTTTATTATTACTCCGGTCCGACTGAAAGCGGCAAATAATGCATAGGTCCGCTAATTGAGTCGAAGGCATAGCATCGATCAGAGCGAAGAAAAATAACAGCAATAGAGACGGACGTTTTATTCGAAGTTGAGTGCTTTTTCTTTTTCTGTTTTGGGGGTTTTTTTTTTTTTGGCAATAAGAAAAAAAATCAAGCGGAGCACAGTTTTTTGTATTGGTTTTTATTTATATTTAGTATTTATATTTCTTACTTTTTCTCAATTGTTTTTTTACGTTTGTCGCGTAAGACGCAATGGTTTTATTTGGAGAAAATTTGAAGTCTAGTGTAAGATAGTTTAGGGCGAAGCGGGAGCGCAATAAAGCTCTCTCTCTCGCTCTTGGCGAATTCGCCCCGCTTCGCCGCCCTAGATAAGTTAGGCTTAAGAATATTTTATAACGAGAAGGAAAAAAGAAGTCGATAAATAGCATTGAATTCGAGCGCACGTCCCTTTTAACTCTCCCTCCGTTTCGCCAAAATATATAAAATTTTCAGCCACCAAACTCGGTTTTTTCGCATTAAAATAAATTTAGAAAAACTATTCTAAAATTTCATGGCGCCCCCGGGTGGACAAGCAAATTAATATATATCAAAAAAGGCAGAAAGTGACAGTGACACGAGTGGTGAACAAAATATATATACATATGTAATATATATGTAATATTTAAGTGTATAATATACACCTGCCCGCGTCGCGTGTGTGTGCCAAATCAACCCCCAAATAACACACCTAAAACTACCGCGACGGACGGCCAACAAACATACAACAAAAATACCTAGCGATCTCAACCACCGAGGGATATCCATTCCATAAGACATTTGCCACCTGCCAAGGAAAGTGGAATTCCCAGGATCGTATTACATACATACTAAAGGTATTTGTGCAAAAAATTGAAAGCTCGAGTAAAGACAGAATCATTAAAATCTCGCAGTTACTGTCTTGTGCGAAAATAAGTGCACCTCGCTTTCAATTCTTGGCACATCCGTATGACATAGTAGAGCTAGATTTGCATGTATTTAGTAGAGTTTGTACATATATTACATATATCACATATTCACATACATCAAACCATCTTGGACGCAGAACATATATACATATAATTTATAACTGCAATCACTGTCGCCCCTTCCCCCCTTTCTCGTTTTCGTTGCGCAAATATATAGTTGGGTCATTGGCCAAGCGCACACATACCAACGTAGCAGCTGCAGCGGTGAATTTTCGTTCTCGTTTTGCTCGTCACCGTTGCTGACCGTCGTTGTTGTTGGTGTGTTCTTGCGTTTGGCGCGTTTGAGTCACGCCAAGCGACGCGCTACCCTGTAATCGTCGGGTATATAGTTTTGGTGCAAAGGATCCAACTGTGAATTTGTCAAAGCGTGCCTCGCAATTCAATTCGGTGTCTATCGGTCGGTCTGCCAGGCCCAGCATAAACAAGCGCCAACACAGCTTACACACACACACAAGTGCATTTGTTCACAGCTTCAGCGGTGAATTTTTCGTTTTCGCTTTCGCTTGTCACCGTTGCTGTTTGTTGTTGTTCTTGTGTGTTTTGTGTTGGCACGCCTGCGTAAACAGATCGCCAAGTGCCTCGATACCCTTTAATCGTCGGGTATATCGATTTTTCGCCTCATTTGGCATCGACACCCTAGGTCCGTATTAAACAGATCGCCAATTGCCTTGATACCCTTTAATCGTCGGGTATATCGATTTTTCGCCTCATTTGGCATCGACACCCTAGGTCCGTATTAAACCGATCGCCAATTGCCTTGATACCCTTTAATCGTCGGGTATATCGATTTTTCGCCTCATTTGGCATCGACACCCTAGGTCCGTATTAAACCGATCGCCAATTGCCTTGATACCCTCTAGTCGCCGGGTATATTGTTTTCGACCTAATTTTGGTACACCTTCCTGCTTCGACAATTTGCGCCGCAGCAAATAATATTATCGTGAGAAAAGACCTGATTAGTGATTCACTTAAGTATCGAGAGTCAAGATGAATCCCAAATCAGATCATAAGCCTTTTCTCGAAGAGCTGAAAAAGAAGCTCAGCTCCCGTGTCAAAGGCATTCGCCAACTAGCGGACCGGCTGGAAGCTGGGGAGATTCCGCTGCAGTTGACAGAGCTCGAGTGCAGACTCGACGTACTGAAAGCAACTATAGCCAAGGCAAGCCAAGTTCAAGAATCAATCGAAGAAATAGATAGTGACGATGACTTTGGAGCCGAGTTGGAAGAACTCTCGATTGTAACCAAGGCAAAGATACTGTCGCTTATCGACGCCTTGAAGACAGCCAGTGATACAATACCTTCAGTATCAGCTTCTGTAGCCCCAGCTCGTGCTCGACTTCCGAAGTTAGCCCTGCCAAAGTTCAGCGGAAAATATTTGGAATTCAAAGGCTTCATTACTTTATTTGAGACTCTTGTTCACAATGACGAAAGCATTCCAGTTATCGAAAAGTTTAACCATTTGCTTTCATGCCTCTCTGGTGAAGCGTTGGGAACGGTAAGGGCGTTCCAAGTAACCGAGAGCAATTATGAGAAAGCCATGGCTAGCTTAAAACGGGTCTATGATAACGAATGTCTGATCTTTATGAACCATATTGCTGCCCTATTTAGTCTTCCCAAAATGACCCAACAATCTGCATCGTCCTTAAGGAACCTAATCGATACCACTTCATCGATATATGGTTCCTTGTTGTCGATAGGCGATGACCAAAAGATCTCGAATGCAATGCTTATTCATCTCGTCTTGAACAGAGTCGATCCTGTGACCAAACAAAAATGGGAAGAACAGCTCGATTATGAGAAGCTGCCGCTTTGGGCTGACTGCGAAAAAATGCTTAATCGCAGATATCAGCATCTTTCGGCCGAAGAATCGGCAAAACCAAAGCAGGAGCAGAAAGCTGTGCCAAGCAAGCCTCACAATCGGAGCTCATTCGCGTGCTCTACTGCGAATGCTAAAAACCAACAATGTAGTTACTGCAATGCAAAAGACCATTTGTTGACTACTTGCAGTCCATTTGCGCGGCTTGCAGTGATGCAAAGATTCGATTTTGTCAAATCGGCATCGCTCTGCATCAACTGTCTGCAACAAGGACACACTGTGGTACGATGCAAAGCTGGCAAGTGTCGAGTGTGTGGCCGCTCACATCATGCCTTATTGCATAGGTACACAGTTGTGGATAAAAGTTTAGCGTTACCATCACCCCCAGAGAATTCTTCTCCCCCTCCTAGTCAGAGTAACCCTTCCACTTCGCATGCACTCCATGCGACAGCTTTGGATAGAGTAATTCTGGCAACGTCGATCGTAAGCGTCCGAACTAAAAATGGAGAGTATGTTTTGGCCCGAGCACTGCTTGACTCTGGGTCACAAACTAACTTCATAACTGAGGACCTGGCACAGCGCTTACAGATCCGTAGGGAGGAGTCGTGCATCAACTTGCTTGGAATTGGAGAATCTAATTCACAAGTCAAGGAAAAGATACACACGGTGGTGAAGTCGCGAATCAATGGTAGTGAGTTCTCGGTCGATTTCTGGATTCTGAAGTCAATCTCAGGATACCACCCTGATCACGCACTTAATGTGAGTGACTGGAAAATCCCGAAGAACCTACCTCTTGCAGACCCATATTTCTACAAGCCACAAAGAATAGATATGTTGATAGGTGCAGTCATTTTTCGAACTCTTATCGGTTGGTCAAATTAGACAAGGTCCTGACTATCCAACTCTGCAGAAAACGCTTCTCGGTTGGATTGTGTCTGGAAGATACAGTCCAAAGGTGACTGTCACCCAGGAAGCGAGGAACTGTCTGAGTTGTCGAGAAGAGTCAGTAGTGTCTATCGACAACACACTACAAAAGTTTTGGTCACTAGAAGAATTGCCATCTTCTAAAAAGCCTTTAACTCCTGAACACAAGTTATGTGAGGAGCATTATAGAAAGACTACTCAAGTCTTGCTTTCAGGTCGGTTTGAAGTACGGCTGCCGTTTAAATGCGATCCAAATTGCTTAGGCAATTCCTTCGAGATTGCTAAGCGGCGGTTTTTGTCGCTCGAAAGAAGATTGTCCCGCGAGCCTGAGTTGAAGAAAATGTACTTGGAATTCATGGAAGAGTACCTCTCCTTAGGTCATATGTCGCCGACTGACAATACTTGTCCTTCTGCTCCACACTACGTAATTCCACATCAGTGTGTCCTTCGGCCCCAAAGTACGTCCACGAAGCTTCGCGTCGTGTTCGATGCGTCGTCGAAGACGTCATCTCAGGTGGCCTTGAATGACATTCTGATGGTCGGACCGACTATTCAAGAGGAGTTATACTCAACGCTGCTTCGCTTCCGTCTGCACAGGTTCGCCCTGACTGCCGATGTAAAAAAGATGTATCGCCAAGTGATGGTGAATGAAGCGGACAGGCAGTTTCAGTTGATCGTGTGGAGAAGAGACCCATCTGAGTCCTTGAGAATATACCAGCTCAACACTGTAACATATGGGACTGGACCTGCCCCATTTTTGGCTATTCGGTGTTTGAAAAGGTTGAGTGAGTCTGCAAAGCTCTCATTCCCAAAGGCTGCTAAAGTTATCGGGTCCGACTTTTATGTCGATGATATGTTGACTGGTGCTGGTTGCGTGGAGGAGTTAAAGACAATTAAGTCTGATGTGGCTCAGGTTCTTCAAACCGCAGGGTTTGAGCTGACCAAGTGGTTCTCGAACTCACCTGAAGTCTCAGCATCCGAGAGCACAGTTAAACCGATAACGATCTCGGACTCGGAGTCAACCAAGGCGTTGGGAATATCGTGGCTACCGCATGAAGACGTCTTTAGGTTTCAAATTGACAGTTCAGTCATGGGTCTCCGAGCGACAAAACGGAACATATTATCGGTGACATCAAAGCTGTTTGACCCCTTTGGTTTGTTAAGCCCCTTGGTAATAAAGGGAAAGATCCTACTGCAGGAGCTGTGGCTTAACAAACTAGATTGGGATGAGTCAATTCCAATGAATCTGGAAACATCTTGGAACTTTCTAAAAGAATCCTTGGGTCAGCTGAAGAAGATTGCCATACCTCGCTTTGTGCATACTGATCCCATGTCACCGATACAAGTACATGCCTTTGCCGACGCCTCCATGAGAGCTTATGGAGCATGCGTCTATATCCGTAGTAAGACTGCAGAAGGTTTCAAGGTCTCGTTGTTGACCGCAAAGTCGAAAGTAGCGCCGCTCAAGACGAAAACGCTTCCAAGGCTTGAGTTATGTGCCGCTCACCTTCTCGCAGATCTCTGTCACCGACTCAAATCGCTACTCGAGGTGCCGATTGAACGAATGGTGTGTTGGTCGGATTCGGAAGTGGATCCGATCCCACCCTTCGTCGTTATCAACATTCGTTGCGAACCGAGTAGCTGAGATTCAGGAGTGGTCAGATGTTGCTACGTGGCGGCATGTTCCATCTAAACAGAACCCAGCAGACATAGTTTCGAGAGGTTGTGACATTGAGGAGATTTCGCAGTCGATCTGGTTTAGTGGACCAGCGTTTTTGAAGGAAGAAGAAGAGAGCTGGCCCAGAAATCCCCACTTCGAGCTTTCTGAGGAGGAGCTGAAGCTGGAAACCAGAAAGACAGCGGTCGGACTGACCGTGGCCGCTAAATCAAATGATTTAGTAGAAATTATCGAGGGATACTCGTCACACCTCAAGCTGCTAAGAGTGTTCGTTTACGTGTTCCGCTTCATCCGAAAATGTAAAGACAAAGGTCTTAAATTTGAAGTCACTCCGTCACCAGTAGAGTACGATGAGGCTTTTCACAAAATTGTCGAGCTGATCCAAAAAAACGAGTATCAGGAAGAGATCGAAAGGGTTCGTAAAGGCACCAGGTTAGGCCCCAGTCTTCAGCGATTGAATCCCTTCATCAACGAAGAAATGGGGACTTGGTGCTCCTTTTCGTTGTTGCGAGTTGGGGGGCGACTAGTTAACGCTCCTATGTCGCTATCTGCATCAAACGAATTTTCATGCCGGCCCACGAGCACTTGTGAGCATCCTTAGGCAGCGTGTTTGGATAGTAAACGCTCAGGAGGTATGCAGGGCAATGGACAGGTCGTGCATTCGCTGCTTTAAATGCAAGCCTCGCCTCCAGACCCAAATGATGGGAAATCTATCCGCAGACCGGCTCCGTGCTCTCCGCCCATTCGCAGTATGTGGCGTTGATTTTTGTGGCCCAGTCTATACGACACTAAAAATTCGTGGTAGGCCCCCTTATAAGACCTACATAGCGTTATTTGTCTGTTTTGCGTCCAAGGCGGTTCATCTAGAAATTGTCTCCGATCTAACGACTAACTCCTTCTTATTGGCTTTTCAAAGGTTCGTTGGTCGTCGAGGATGTCCGCTCCGCGTGAACTGCGAAAACGCGACAAATTTCGTCGGAGCAAGTCGCCACTTCGACGAACTGAGGAGGAGGCTGGAGACGGAAGCGGACTCAATTCGAGAGTTAGCAGCGAGAAGCGGCTGCGAGTTCGCCTTCCTGCCACCTCGAGCTCCGCACATGGGCGGACTGTGGGAAGCAGGAGTGAAGTCGGCCAAAAACCTCCTGCTGAGGTCGGCCGGAAGCGCGCTCTTCACCGCCGAGGAGCTGGAGAGCGTGATGGTGGGCATCGAGGCGGTGCTGAACTCGCGCCCTCTGGGACCACTAAGCCCCGACCCAAGCGACGGAGACGCCCTGACTCCCGGGCACCTGCTGACAGGCGGGCCGCTCATCGCAGCCCCAGCACCCCGGACCCCGGACCAGGAGGGTCTGAGTTGCTTAAGGCGATGGCGGCTTGTCTCGTCAGCCAGGCAAATGTTCTGGCAGCGATGGTCCCGGGAGTATGTGCTGGGCTTGCAAATAAGATGCAAGTGGCACCAGGAGCAGCCCAACGTCGAGGAAGGCGACCTCGTCAGCGTCGCAGAGGACAACCTTCCGCCCCAACAGTGGCTCCTCGGAAGGGTCGTCGCAACACACGCCGGGCAGGACGGAAAGGTCAGGGTGGTCGACCTCAGGACGAGCAGCGGAGCGGTCTACAGGAGGCCGATCCATAAATTGGCGCTTCTGCCGATGGGTTGAAGTCCCACAGGCCTTCAACGGGGCCGGTGTCGCGTCAAGACGCATGGTTTTTATTTGGAAAAAATTTGAAGTCTAGTATAAGATAGTTAAGGGCGAAGCGGGAGCGCAATAAAGCTCTCTCTCGCTCTTGGCGAATTCGCACCGCTTCGCCGCCCTAGATAAGTTAGGCTTAAGAATATTTTATAACGAAAAGGAAAAGAAGTAGAAAAATAGAATTGAATTCGAGCGCACGTCCCCTTCAAATCTCCCTCCGTTTCGCCAAAATATATGAAATTTGCAGCCACCAAACATCGTTGTTTTTTGTATTAAAATAAATTTAGAAAAACTATTCTAAAATTTCAGCAAGTACACAAACTCGTTTGGCAAGCTCCAACATGTCCTTGGATATATTTATCGTTTTATCTCCCTTCGAAGCAAGGATATTATTCGTTCAAGTGCCACGCTCACCGTACAGGAGCTGTACGTTTGCTTATCAAAAGTATCCAGAAAGTTCATTTCGCTGAGGAGCTCAAAGCACTCATCGTCAATAAAGTACTTCCGGCCAGGAGCAAACTACTTTCGTTGCATCCGCTGATCGATGCCGATGGACTGCTTGGCGTAGACGGGAGGCTTCAAAACTCGAACGTAGCATACGATGCTGAGCACCCTATATTGCTGCCGAAGTGTCATCCAATCACGAAGGCAATCATAACGTTCTATCACGAAAAATTCTGGCATGCTGGACCACAGGCTTTACTAGCCTCGCTTCGTCAGAAGTATTGGCCTGTTGGAGGTCGAAAATTGGTGGCAAGCGTCGTAAGCAAATGCGTCCGTTGCTCTCGGACAAAGCCAAAGTTGGCTGAGCACGTGATGGTTGATTTGCCAACTGATCGTGTCCAACCGAACCCCGCATTTCACACAAGTGGAATTGATTTTTGTGGTCCGTTCTATTATAAGGCTGATGTCCGGAATAAGCCACCATGCAAATGCTACATCTCCATATTTGTTTGCTTTTCAACACAGGCAACGCAATTAGAGGTAGTCAGGGATCTAACTACGGCCTCATTCATCGCAGCATTGAGACGCTTCATCAGCCTAAGGGGAAAGCCTCGGACCTTGTGGACGGATAACGCTACAAATTTCGTTGGCGTAAAGAATGAGCTGCTGGAACTGAAGCAGCTGTGAGCCAGTGAGCCAACCGTCTCTGTCATCGCTTCGTTTTGCCTCAGTGATGGACTGGAAATTTATCCCGCCTCGCTCTCCTCATTTTGGTGGGCTATGGGAAGCGACTGTCAAGTCGGCAAAATACCATTTTTATCGAGTCTCGGATCCACTGTTTTAACCCTTGAAGAGCTTAGCACTCTCGTCTATGAGATATCGGCTATTCTTAACTCTCGACCACTTTATCCCATTTCAGAAGGCCCAGACAGTCTGGGAGTGCTTACGCCAGCGTTCTTTCTAAAGGGATCAAGCTTCACGACGTTCCCAGAACCGGACATCACGCATCTCAACGCTAATCGTTTAAGTCGATGGCAGCAGGTGTCCCAGATGCAACAAAACTTTTGGCGAAAATGGAGCGTCGAATATGTAGCGCTTGTATGAGGAAAAATAGGTGGGTTGTGGTGGCGCCATCTAGTGCTCAAGTGAGTTAGTGAATATAAGGTCAAGACGGAAAGTAAATGCGTAAAGTAAATTCAAATGTCAACTCTCTCTTATGCCGTGGACCTTTCAGAGGACTTGCCGCCAGAATGCTAGCGTCCATCTCGTCAATTCCCTCTATAAAGTCGATCAAGCCGGTTGTGTAGTGGCCGCAATAAGGGCGATAATTTGCTCCCCCGGTACTGGTTGTTAAGTTTTTTGTTACTGTTTGTTACTGTGATTGTGCCGAGTTGGAAGAGGGTGAAGGCTGTGTTGACCACCGGAAAACCCAGATAGCCCTGAGCCCGTTTGGGGTAAGTTACCGAGAAGACAGGGGAAAGCAATGGGGAGAAAAGAAGCCAAGAAATCTATTTCCTTAGTCTTGGCGCTTAACAAAAACTCCACTAAAAACTGTGTTGAGTTGCGGATGCAACCAGTCGAAGCCGGCAAGCAAGCAGCAGCAGCAGAAAAGCCAAACGGAATTAAATGCGCATTTATTTGTTGTTGTTGGCTGCAACCAAAACGCGCTCGGCAGAGCGGAGAAGCGAGCGCAAGCATATCAAGTCGAGCTGGATTAGTGTCGAACAGCCAGGCGTCGGCATATATACCGGAGGGTCGAGGAGTACATAAATATATGTGTGCTGCAGTGTATGACTCCCGTTCCCTAACGTCCCCAACACCCATCGGTAGGAGAAGAGGCCAGAACATAACCGCGGGAGCCAAGTCTTGATCGTTGCTGGACAAAAGTTTAAGGCGGCGGAAGAAAGATCAGTTTTTCTAGTCTTCTTTTCACCCTAAAGAAGGAAGAGGAGGAAGACAGGAGTGGAGGAATGAGAAGGCAGTAGAATTAAGTGAAGTGTTGAAGGGAAAAAAAAATATAGTTTGATAATTGAGTTAAATTAGGGTTAGTGAGTTTAGTGCGATTCCGTTAGTGCTGGCCCTTGTCTTCACCACCGATCCGTGCTAATATGTTTCCCGTCCCAATACCTTGCAATTTTTCTCTACCCACAGCATTCTAGGTGTTCGTCGAGAAAAGCGCTTTCGTCGATGGAGCAACGAGCTGCATAAAAGGTACGAGTGGAAATTTTTTTTATTATTACTCCGGTCCGACTGAAAGCGGCAAATAATGCATAGGTCCGCTAATTGAGTCGAAGGCATAGCATCGATCAGAGCGAAGAAAAATAACAGCAATAGAGACGGACGTTTCACTCGAAGTTGAGTGCTTTTTCCTTTTCTGCTTTGTGGGTTTCTTTTTGTTTGCTGGCAATAGGAATACAGCTCAAGCGGAGCACAGTTTTTTTCGTATTGGTCTTTTTATTTATATTTAGTCATTTATATTTACTTGCACTTTTATCTCAATTGTTTTATTTACGTTTGTCGCGTCAAGACGCAATGGTTTTATTTGGAGAAAATTTGAAGTCTAGTGTAAGATAGTTTAGGGCGAAGCGGGAGCGCAATAAAGCTCTCTCTCTCGCTCTTGGCGAATTCGCCCCGCTTCGCCGCCCTAGATAAGTTAGGCTTAAGAATATTTTATAACGAGAAGGAAAAAACAAGTCGATAAATAGCATTGAATTCGAGCGCACGTCCCTTTTAACTCTCCCTCCGTTTCGCCAAAATATATAAAATTTGCAGCCACCAAACTCGGTTTTTTCGCATTAAAATAAATTTAGAAAAACTATTCTAAAATTTCATGGCGCCCCGGGTGGACTCGCAAATTAATATAGCAAAAAAGGCAGAAAGTGACAGTGACACGAGTGGTGAAAAACATATGCGAAACAAATATTAAATATTTAAGTGTATATAATATAAACCTGCCCGCGTCGCGTGTGTGTACAACAGATCAACCCCCAAATAACACACCTAAAACTACCGCGACGGTCGGCAAACAAACATACAACAAAAAAAAAAATACCTAGCGATCTCAACCACCGAGGGATCTCCATTCCAAAAGACGTTTGCCACCTGCCAAGGAAAGTGGAATTCCCAGGATCTTATTACATACATACTAGAGGTATTTGTGCAAAAAATTGAAAGCTCGAGTAAAGACAAAATCATTAAAATCTCGTAGTTACTGTCTTGTGCAAAAATAAGTGCACCTCGCTTTCAATTCTTGGCACATCCGTATGACATAGTAGAGCTAGATTTGCATGTATTTAGTAGAGTTTGTACATATATTACATATATCACATATTCACATACATCATACCATCTTGGACGCAGAACATATACATAAAATTTATAACTGCAATCACTGTCGCCCCTTTCCCCCTTTCTCGTTTTCGTTGCGCAAATATATAGTTGGGTCATTGGCCAAGCGCACACATACCAACGTAGCAGCTGCAGCGGTGAATTTTCGTTCTCGCTTTTGCTCGTCACCGTTGCTGACCGTCGTTGTTGTTGGTGTGTTCTTGCGTTTGGCACGTTTGAGTCAAACCGTTCGCCAAGCGACGCGCTACCCTGTAATCGTCGGGTATATAGTTTTGGTGCAAAGGATCGCACTGTCAATTTGTCAAAGCGTGCCTCGCAATTCAATTCGGTGTCTATCGGTCGGTCCGCTAGGCCCAGCATAAACAAGCGCCAACACAGCTTACACACACACACAAGTGCATATGTTCACAGCTTCAGCGGTGAATTTTTCGTTTTCGCTTGTCACCGTTGCTGTTTGTTGTTGTTCTTGTGTGTTTTGTGTTGGCACGCCTGCGTAAACAGATCGCCAAGTGCCTCGATACCCTTTAATCGTCGGGTATATCGATTTTAAGCCTCATTTGGCATCGACACCCTAGGTCCGTATTAAACCGATCGCTAAGTGGTGCGATACCCTCTAGTCGCCGGGTATATTGTTTACGACCTAATTTTGGTACACCTTCCTGTTTCGACAATTTGCGCCGCAGCAAATAATATTATCGTGAGAAAAGCCCTGATTAGTGATTCACTTAAGTATCGAGAGTCAAGATGAATCCCAAATCAGATCATAAGCCTATTCTTGAAGAGCTGAAAAAGAAGCTCAGCTCCCGTGTCAAAGGCATTCGCCAACTAGCGGACCGGCTGGAAGCTGGGGAGATTCCGCTGCAGTTGACAGAGCTCGAGTGCAGACTCGACGTACTGAAAGCAACTATAGCCAAGGCAAGCCAAGTTCAAGAATCAATCGAAGAAATAGATAGTGACGATGACTTTGGAGCCGAGTTGGAAGAACTCTCGATTGTAACCAAGGCAAAGATAATGTCGCTTATCGACGCCTTGAAGACAGCCAGTGATACAATACCTTCAGTATCAGCTTCTGTAGCCCCAACTCGTGCTCGACTTCCGAAGTTAGCCCTGCCAAAGTTCAGCGGCAAATATTTGGAATTCAAAGGCTTCATTACTTTATTTGAGACTCTTGTTCACAATGACGAAAGCATTCCAGTTATCGAAAAGTTTAACCATTTGCTTTCATGCCTCTCTGGTGAAGCGTTGGGAACGGTAAGGGCGTTCCAAGTAACCGAGAGCAATTATGAGAAAGCCATGGCTAGCTTAAAACGGGTCTATGATAACGAATGTCTGATCTTTATGAACCATATTGCTGCCCTATTTAGTCTTCCCAAAATGACCCAGCAATCTGCATCGTCCTTAAGGAACCTAATCGATACCACTTCATCGATATATGGTTCCTTGTTGTCGATAGGCGATGACCAAAAGATCTCGAATGCAATGCTTATTCATCTCGTCTTGAACAGAGTCGATCCTGTGACCAAACAAAAATGGGAAGAACAGCTCGATTATGAGAAGCTGCCGCTTTGGGCTGACTGCGAAAAAATGCTTAATCGCAGATATCAGCATCTTTCGGCCGAAGAATCGGCAAAACCAAAGCAGGAGCAGAAAGCTGTGCCAAGCAAGCCTCACAATCGGAGCTCATTCGCGTGCTCTACTGCGAATGCTAAAAACCAACAATGTAGTTACTGCAATGCAAAAGACCATTTGTTGACTACTTGCAGTCCATTTGCGCGGCTTGCAGTGATGCAAAGATTCGAGTTTGTCAAATCGGCATCGCTCTGCATCAACTGTCTGCAACAAGGACACACTGTGGTACGATGCAAAGCTGGCAAGTGTCGAGTGTGTGGCCGCTCACATCATGCCTTATTGCATAGGTACACAGTTGTGGATAAAAGTTTAGCGTTACCATCACCCCCAGAGAATTCTTCTCCCCCTCCTAGTCAGAGTAACCCTTCCACTTCGCATGCACTCCATGCGACAGCTTTGGATAGAGTAATTCTGGCAACGTCGATCGTAAGCGTCCGAACTAAAAATGGAGAGTATGTTTTGGCCCGAGCACTGCTTGACTCTGGGTCACAAACTAACTTCATAACTGAGGACCTGGCACAGCGCTTACAGATCCGTAGGGAGGAGTCGTGCATCAACTTGCTTGGAATTGGAGAATCTAATTCACAAGTCAAGGAAAAGATACACACGGTGGTGAAGTCGCGAATCAATGGTAGTGAGTTCTCGGTCGATTTCTGGATTCTGAAGTCAATCTCAGGATACCACCCTGATCACGCACTTAATGTGAGTGACTGGAAAATCCCGAAGAACCTACCTCTTGCAGACCCATATTTCTACAAGCCACAAAGAATAGATATGTTGATAGGTGCAGTCATTTTTCGAACTCTTATCGGTTGGTCAAATTAGACAAGGTCCTGACTATCCAACTCTGCAGAAAACGCTTCTCGGTTGGATTGTGTCTGGAAGATACAGTCCAAAGGTGACTGTCACCCAGGAAGCGAGGAACTGTCTGAGTTGTCGAGAAGAGTCAGTGGTGTCTATCGACAACACACTACAAAAGTTTTGGTCACTAGAAGAATTGCCATCTTCTAAAAAGCCTTTAACTCCTGAACACAAGTTATGTGAGGAGCATTATAGAAAGACTACTCAAGTCTTGCCTTCAGGTCGGTTTGAAGTACGGCTGCCGTTTAAATCCGATCCAAATTGCTTAGGCAATTCCTTCGAGATTGCTAAACGGCGGTTTTTGTCGCTCGAAAGAAGATTGTCCCGCGACCCTGAGTTGAAGAAAATGTACTTGGAATTCATGGTAAGAGTACCTCTCCTTAGGTCATTTGTATGTCGCCGACTGACAATACTTGTCCTTCTGCTCCACACTACGTAATTCCACATCAGTGTGTCCTTCGGCCCCAAAGTACGTCCACGAAGCTTCGCGTCGTGTTCGATGCGTCGTCGAAGACGTCATCTCAGGTGGCCTTGAATGACATTCTGATGGTCGGACCGATTATTCAAGAGGAGTTATACTCAACGCTGCTTCGCTTCCGTCTGCACAGGTTCGCCCTGACTGCCGAGTCCTTGAGAATATACCAGCTCAACACTGTAACATATGGGACTGGACCTGCCCCATTTTTGGCTATTCGGTGTTTGAAAAGGTTGAGTGAGTCTGCAAAGCTCTCATTCCCAAAGGCTGCTAAAGTTATCGGGTCCGACTTTTATGTCGATGATATGTTGACTGGTGCTGGTTGCGTGGAGGAGTTAAAGACAATTAAGTCTGATGTGGCTCAGGTTCTTCAAACCGCAGGGTTTGAGCTGACCAAGTGGTTTTCGAACTCACCTGAGGTCACAGCATCCGAGAGCACAGTTAAACCGATAACGATCTCGGACTCCGAGTCAACCAAGGCGTTAGGAATATCGTGGCTACCGCATGAAGACGTCTTTAGGTTTCAAATTGACTGTTCAGTCATGGGTCTCCGAGCGACAAAACGGAACATATTATCGGTGACATCAAAGCTGTTTGACCCCTTGGTTTGTTAAGCCCCTTGGTAATCAAGGAAAAGATCCTACGGCAGGAGCTGTGGCTTAACAAACTAGATTGGGATGAGTCAATTCCAATGAATCTGGAAACATCTTGGAACTTTCTAAAAGAATCCTTGGGTCAGCTGGAGAAGATTGCCATACCTCGCTTTGTGCATACTGATCCCATGTCACCGATACAAGTACATGCCTTTGCCGACGCCTCCATGAGAGCTTATGGAGCATGCGTCTATATCCGTAGTAAGACTGCAGAAGGTTTCAAGGTCTCGTTGTTGACCGCAAAGTCGAAAGTAGCGCCGCTCAAGACGAAAACGCTTCCAAGGCTTGAGTTATGTGCCGCTCACCTTCTCGCAGATCTCTGTCACCGACTCAAATCGCTACTCGAGGTGCCGATTGAACGAATGGTGTGTTGGTCGGATTCGGAAGTGACCTTCATTGGATCCGATCCCACCCTTCGTCGTTATCAACATTCGTTGCGAACCGAGTAGCTGAGATTCAGGAGTGGTCAGATGATGCTACGTGGCGGCATGTTCCAACTAAACAGAACCCAGCAGACATAGTTTCGAGAGGTTGTGACATTGAGGAGATTTCGCAGTCGATCTGGTTTAGTGGACCAGCGTTTTTGAAGGAAGAAGAAGAGAGCTGGCCCAGAAATCCCCACTTCGAGCTTTCTGAGGAGGAGCTGAAGCTGGAAACCAGAAAGACAGCGGTCGGACTGACCGTGGCCGCTAAATCAAATGATTTAGTAGAAATTATCGAGGGATACTCGTCACACCTCAAGCTGCTAAGAGTGTTCGTTTACGTGTTCCGCTTCATCCGAAAATGTAAAGACAAAGGTCTTAAATTTGAAGTCACTCCGTCACCAGTAGAGTACGATGAGGCTTTTCACAAAATTGTCGAGCTGATCCAAAAAAACGAGTATCAGGAAGAGATCGAAAGGGTTCGTAAAGGCACCAGGTTAGGCCCCAGTCTTCAGCGATTGAATCCCTTCATCAACGAAGAAATGGGGACTTGGTGCTCCTTTTCGTTGTTGCGAGTTGGGGGGCGACTAGTTAACGCTCCTATGTCATACCATGCCAAGTTTCCTTTGCTGTTGACAAAACGCTCGCAGTTTGTGCAGACCTATGTTCGCTATCTGCATCAAACGAATTTTCATGCCGGCCCACGAGCACTTGTGAGCATCCTTAGGCAGCGTGTTTGGATAGTAAACGCTCAGGAGGTCTGCAGGGCAATGGTCAGGTCGTGCATTCGCTGCTTTAAATGCAAGCCTCGCCTCCAGACCCAAATGATGGGAAATCTACCCGCAGACCGGCTCCGTGCTCTCCGCCCATTCGCAGTATGTGGCGTTGATTTTTGTGGCCCAGTCTATACGACACTAAAAATTCGTGGAAGGCCCCTTATAAGTCCTACATAGCGTTATTTGTCTGTTTTGCGTCCAAGGCGGTTCATCTAGAAATTGTCTCCGATCTAACGACTAACTCCTTCTTATTGGCTTTTCAAAGGTTCGTTGGTCGTCGAGGATGTCCGCTCCGCGTGAACTGCGACAACGCGACAAATTTCGTCGGAGCAAGTCGCCACTTCGACGAACTGAGGAGGACGCTGGAGACGGAAGCGGACTCAATTCGAGAGTTCGCAGCGAGAAGCGGCTGCGAGTTCGCCTTCCTGCCACCTCGAGCTCCGCACATGGGCGGACTGTGGGAAGCAGGAGTGAAGTCGGCCAAAAACCTCCTGCTGAGGTCGGCCGGAAGCGCGCTCTTCACCGCCGAGGAGCTGGAGAGCGTGATGGTGGGCATCGAGGCGGTGCTGAACTCGCGCCCTCTGGGACCACTAAGCCCCGACCCAAGCGACGGAGACGCCCTGACTCCCGGGCACCTGCTGACAGGCGGGCCGCTCATCGCACCCCCAGCACCCCGGACCCCGGACCAGGAGGGTCTGAGTTGCTTAAGGCGATGGCGGCTTGTCTCGTCAGCCAGGCAAATGTTCTGGCAGCGATGGTCCCGGGAGTATGTGCTGGGCTTGCAAATAAGATGCAAGTGGCACCAGGAGCAGCCCAACGTCGAGGAAGGCGACCTCGTCATCGTCGCAGAGGACAACCTTCCGCCCCAACAGTGGCTCCTCGGAAGGGTCGTCGCAACACACGCCGGGCAGGACGGAAAGGTCAGGGTGGTCGACCTCAGGACGAGCAGCGGAGCGGTCTACAGGAGGCCGATCCATAAATTGGCGCTTCTGCCGATGGGTTGAAGTCCCACAGGCCTTCAACGGGGCCGGTGTCGCGTCAAGACGCATGGTTTTTATTTGGAAAAAATTTGAAGTCTAGTGTAAGATAGTTTAGGGCGAAGCGGGAGCGCAATAAAGCTCTCTCTCGCTCTTGGCGAATTCGCCCCGCTTCGCCGCCCTAGATAAGTTAGGCTTAAGAATATTTTATAACGAAAAGGAAAAGAAGTCGAAAAATATCATTGAATTCGAGCGCACGTCCCCTTTAAGTCTCCCTCCGTTTCGCTAAAATATATGAAATTTGCAGCCACCAAACATCGTTGTTTTTTGTATTAAAATAAATTTAGAAAAACTATTCTAAAATTTCAGCAAGTACACAAACTCGTTTGGCAAGCTCCAACATGTCCTTGGATATATTTATCGTTTTATCTCCCTTCGAAGCAAGGATATTTATTCGTTCTAGGAGCTGTAGTGCCGCGTTTTATTCAAAAGTATCCAGAAAGTTCATTTCGCTGAGGAGCTCAAAGCACTCATCGTCAATAAAGTACTTCCGGCCAGGAGCAAACTACTTTCGTTGCATCCGCTGATCGATGCCGATGGACTGCTTGGCGTAGACGGGAGGCTTCAAAACTCGAACGTAGCATACGATGCTGAGCACCCTATATTGCTGCCGAAGTGTCATCCAATCACGAAGGCAATCATAACGTTCTATCACGAAAAATTCTGGCATGCTGGACCACAGGCTTTACTAGCCTCGCTTCGTCAGAAGTATTGGCCTGTTGGAGGTCGAAAATTGGTGGCAAGCGTCGTAAGCAAATGCGTCCGTTGCTCTCGGACAAAGCCAAAGTTGGCTGAGCACGTGATGGTTGATTTGCCAACTGATCGTGTCCAACCGAACCCCGCATTTCACACAAGTGGAATTGATTTTTGTGGTCCGTTCTATTATAAGGCTGATGTCCGGAATAAGCCACCATGCAAATGCTACATCTCCATATTTGTTTGCTTTTCAACACAGGCAACGCAATTAGAGGTAGTCAGGGATCTAACTACGGCCTCATTCATCGCAGCATTGAGACGCTTCATCAGCCTAAGGGGAAAGCCTCGGACCTTGTGGACGGATAACGCTACAAATTTCGTTGGCGTAAAGAATGAGCTGCTGGAACTGAAGCAGCTGTGAGCCAGTGAGCCAACCGTCTCTGTCATCGCTTCGTTTTGCCTCAGTGATGGACTGGAAATTTATCCCGCCTCGCTCTCCTCATTTTGGTGGGCTATGGGAAGCGACTGTCAAGTCGGCAAAATACCATTTTTATCGAGTCTCGGATCCACTGTTTTAACCCTTGAAGAGCTTAGCACTCTCGTCTATGAGATATCGGCTATTCTTAACTCTCGACCACTTTATCCCATTTCAGAAGGCCCAGACAGTCTGGGAGTGCTTACGCCAGCGTTCTTTCTAAAGGGATCAAGCTTCACGACGTTCCCAGAACCGGACATCACGCATCTCAACGCTAATCGTTTAAGTCGATGGCAGCAGGTGTCCCAGATGCAACAAAACTTTTGGCGAAAATGGAGCGTCGAATATGTAGCGCTTGTATGAGGAAAAATAGGTGGGTTGTGGTGGCGCCATCTAGTGCTCAAGTGAGTTAGTGAATATAAGGTCAAGACGGAAAGTAAATGCGTAAAGTAAATTCAAATGTCAACTCTCTCTTATGCCGTGGACCTTTCAGAGGACTTGCCGCCAGAATGCTAGCGTCCATCTCGTCAATTCCCTCTATAAAGTCGATCAAGCCGGTTGTGTAGTGGCCGCAATAAGGGCGATAATTTGCTCCCCGGTACTGGTTGTTAAGTTTTTTGTTACTGTTTGTTACTGTGATTGTGCCGAGTTGGAAGAGGGTGAAGGCTGTGTTGACCACCGGAAAACCCAGATAGCCCTGAGCCCGTTTGGGGTAAGTTACCGAGAAGACAGGGGAAAGCAATGGGGAGAAAAGAAGCCAAGAAATCTATTTCCTTAGTCTTGGCGCTTAACAAAAACTCCACTAAAAACTGTGTTGAGTTGCGGATGCAACCAGTCGAAGCCGGCAAGCAAGCAGCAGCAGCAGAAAAGCCAAACGGAATTAAATGCGCATTTATTTGTTGTTGTTGGCTGCAACCAAAACGCGCTCGGCAGAGCGGAGAAGCGAGCGCAAGCATATCAAGTCGAGCTGGATTAGTGTCGAACAGCCAGGCGTCGGCATATATACCGGAGGGTCGAGGAGTACATAAATATATGTGTGCTGCAGTGTATGACTCCCGTTCCCTAACGTCCCCAACACCCATCGGTAGGAGAAGAGGCCAGAACATAACCGCTGGAGCCAAGTCTTGATCGTTGCTGGACAAAAGTTTAAGGCGGCGGAAGAAAGATCAGTTTTTCTAGTCTTCTTTTCACCCTAAAGAAGGAAGAGGAGGAAGACAGGAGTGGAGGAATGAGAAGGCAGTAGAATTAAGTGAAGTGTTGAAGGGAAAAAAAATATAGTTTGATAATTGAGTTAAATTAGGGTTAGTGAGTTTAGTGCGATTCCGTTAGTGCTGGCCCTTGTCTTCACCACCGATCCGTGCTAATATGTTTCCCGTCCCAATACCTTGCAATTTTCTCTACCCACAGCATTCTAGGTGTTCGTCGAGAAAAGCGCTTTCGTCGATGGAGCAACGAGCTGCATAAAAGGTACGAGTGGAAATTTTTTTATTATTACTCCGGTCCGACTGAAAGCGGCAAATAATGCATAGGTCCGCTAATTGAGTCGAAGGCATAGCATCGATCAGAGCGAAGAAAAATAACAGCAATAGAGACGGACGTTTCACTCGAAGTTGAGTGCTTTTTCCTTTTCTGCTTTGTGGGTTTCTTTTTTGTTTGCTGGCAATAGGAATACAGCTCAAGCGGAGCACAGTTTTTTTCGTATTGGTCTTTTTATTTATATTTAGTCATTTATATTTACTTGCACTTTTATCTCAATTGTTTTATTTACGTTTGTCGCGTCAAGACGCAATGGTTTTATTTGGAGAAAATTTGAAGTCTAGTGTAAGATAGTTTAGGGCGAAGCGGGAGCGCAATAAAGCTCTCTCTCTCGCTCTTGGCGAATTCGCCCCGCTTCGCCGCCCTAGATAAGTTAGGCTTAAGAATATTTTATAACGAGAAGGAAAAAAAGAAGTCGATAAATAGCATTGAATTCGAGCGCACGTCCCTTTTAACTCTCCCTCCGTTTCGCCAAAATATATAAAATTTGCAGCCACCAAACTCGGTTTTTTCGCATTAAAATAAATTTAGAAAAACTATTCTAAAATTTCATGGCGCCCCCGGGTGGACTCGCAAATTAATATAGCAAAAAAGGCAGAAAGTGACAGTGACACGAGTGGTGAACAAAATATATGAAAATCATATTGAATATTTAAGTGTATATAATATACACCTGCCCGCGTCGCGTGTGTGTGCAAGATCAACCCCCAAATAACACACCTAAAACTACCGCGACGGACGGCCAACAAACATACAACAAAAATACCTAGCGATCTCAACCACCGAGGGATATCCATTCCATAAGACATTTGCCACCTGCCAAGGAAAGTGGAATTCCCAGGATCTTATTACATACATACTAGAGGTATTTGTGCAAAAAATTGAAAGCTCGAGTAAAGACAAAATCATTAAAATCTCGTAGTTACTGTCTTTTGCTAAAATAAGTGCACCTCGCTTTCAATTCTTGGCACATCCGTATGACATAGTAGAGCTAGATTTGCATGTATTTAGTAGAGTTTGTACATATATTACATATATCACATATTCACATACATCATACCATCTTGGACGCAGAACATATATACATAAAATTTATAACTGCAATCACTGTCGCCCCTTTCCCCCTTTCTCGTTTTCGTTGCGCAAATATATAGTTGGGTCATTGGCCAAGCGCACACATACCAACGTAGCAGCTGCAGCGGTGAATTTTCGTTTTCGCTTTTGCTCGTCACCGTTGCTGACCGTCGTTGTTGTTGGTGTGTTCTTGCGTTTGGCACGTTTGAGTCAAACCGTTCGCCAAGCGACGCGCTACCCTGTAATCGTCGGGTATATAGTTTTGGTGCAAAGGATCCAACTGTCAATTTGTCAAAGCGTGCCTCGCAATTCAATTCGGTGTCTATCGGTCGGTCCGCTAGGCCCAGCATAAACAAGCGCCAACACAGCTTACACACACACACATGTGCATATGTTCACAGCTTCAGCGGTGAATTTTTCGTTTTCTCTTTCGCTTGTCACCGTTGCTGTTTGTTGTTGTTCTTGTGTGTTTTGTGTTGGCACGCCTGCATAAACAGATCGCCAAGTGCCTCGATACCCTTTAATCGTCGGGTATATCGATTTTTCGCCTCATTTGGCTTCAACACCCTAGGTCCGTATTAAACCGATCGCTAAGTGGTGCGATACCCTCTAGTCGCCGGGTATATTGTTTTCGACCTAATTTGGGTACACCTTCCTGTTTCGAGAATTTGCGCCGCAGCAAATAATATTATCGTGAGAACAGCCCTGATTAGTGATTCACTTAAGTATCGAGAGTCAAGATGAATCCCAAATCAGATCATAAGCCTATTCTTGAAGAGCTGAAAAAGAAGCTCAGCTCCCGTGTCAAAGGCATTCGCCGACTAGCGGACCGGCTGGAAGCTGGGGAGATTCCGCTGCAGTTGACAGAGCTCGAGTGCAGACTCGACGTACTGAAAGCAACTATAGCCAAGGCAAGCCAAGTTCAAGAATCAATCGAAGAAATAGATAGTGACGATGACTTTGGAGCCGAGTTGGAAGAACTCTCGATTGTAACCAAGGGAAAGATAATGTCGCTTATCGACGCCTTGAAGACAGCCAGTGATACAATACCTTCAGTATCAGCTTGTGTAGCCCCAACTCGTGCTCGACTTCCGAAGTTAGCCCTGCCAAAGTTCAGCGGAAAATATTGGATATGTTTTGTAGGAGGGTGGATGTTGGTCGTTCCCACAGTTCGGATTCCCAAATGTGAAGGGATGGCTTTTGAGTAGTATAGTAGTGTTTATTGGATATAATAAGTTTAACAATATGTAGACTGAATTAATTGAAAACAAAAGGTTTTCTTGAACGTGTGCTATCTTGTTCGCTTCGACTTCTTAAGTGAGTATCGCCTTTGTTGTTATCGATCGCTATGGGTATCTCGTGCGTATAACAGCCCCCATAGAGTTGACAGTTTCTGTTGACTAACAGCTCTTCACACGTGCGTATAACAGCCCCCATAGAGTTGACCGTTTCTATTGACTAACAGCTTTTCACAGTCGGCCTTTCCTGACAATCGCAGCGTCCTCGCGAGATTCGTAGGGTGAATCGCCTTCCATGTCGTCATCTTCATCTGGTTCATCGGGTGGAAGTTCGCACCAGCGTTTCATTCTGTCAGAAGAATACACCGACTTATAGTGCCTTTGCTTTCGTTGGGCATGAGGGATATCTTCCACTAGATATCGGTCGTTTGGCAGAACCTTGCTGATAATAAATGGACCTTTATAGCGAGGCTCCAATTTGCGTGATGTTCCTGTGCTAAACGGCTCATTCTCGACTAACACAAGATCACCAAGGGTATATACGGTTGGCTTGGAATGTCTAGCATCGTAACGTTTCTTCGCAGCAGCCCTATGATCGTTGACTGTAGTTGCAGCATCTGCTCGTAGCTTTTCCAATTCGTCATCAGTAATCATCTTCAGATCTGGGCCTTGGATCGCATTCGTCACTGTGTTCTTGAGGATATCTCGTGGCTCATAACCATACAATAGCTGAAATGGGGAACATTTAGTCGTACTATTTACCATGGTGTTGATGCTCCATTGAATTGAGCGTAGCTGGTCGTCCCATCGTTTTTCATTTTCATTTGAAGGCAATAGCATTGACAAAATAATCCGGTTGGTTCGCTCTGCATGTCCGTTCGCTCTCGGTGTCTTTACAGCATTGAGTATGTGCTTTACATTATTCGACTTACAATATACATCAAAATCCTTTGACGTAAAAGCTGTACCGCGATCGGTAATGATTCGAGCTGGCATTCCTAAGTAGCTGGTTACTTCCTGTAGGATATCAATAACGTGTTTCGTGGCTGTACTTTTTACAGCTCGCACTATGGTAAATTTAGTGAAGGCGTCGACAATTACAAGAATGTGCTCATTCCTTTTTGAACTCTTTGGGAAGGGTCCCAGGTGATCCATATGTACGGTCGAAAAAGGGATCGGATTGATGTCATCATAATGGTATTGTCCCTCCTGACGTCCACCTGGTATCTTATACAGCGCACAGCCCACACATGACTTTATGTAGCTTTTAACGTAGTTGCGCATTCGGGGAAACCAAAACAAATTTAGAATCCGATTAATGGTTTTCTCTGTGCTCATGTGTCCAGCCTTGTCGTGACATTCATGTAAAATATGGAATCTTAGCTGCTTCGGCACAACCCATAGCAGCTTGCCGTCATATTTGCGAAACAGGCGATCTTGCTCGATCACATACTCGTCGTTCTCAGATTTCTTATCAATTTTCATCTCAGCAACAATCTTCTGGATTTTCCCATCTTGTAATTGTATGGCAAACAACCAATCAGCCTC